>JAPXFY010000016.1:58525678-58540678 GCA_030674185.1 Monoplex corrugatus | reverse complement strand
ACTTGTTTCTAAAAGTCAGTTGATTCAGTTGATATTGTTTACCATTGTGCGTTTGTTACATATGTCTTTGGTTATTGCATGTGCTCTCTCTGTCTCTCTCTCTCTCTTCTCTCTCTTTTCTTTCTCTCTCTCTCTCTCTCTCTCCCCTTTCTCTCCCTCTCTCTCTCTTTCTCTGCATGTATGTGTGTATGCGTGAGTGCACGTATGTGTGTGTTTATGTATTTGTGTGTGCGCATGCGTGTGTGTGTGTGTGTGTGTGTGTGGTGTGTGTGTGTGTGTGTGTGTGTGTGTGTGATATTTATCATTTTATGATATATATCTTGCTGTTTATTATGCATCCTGTTTCATTGTGTGTGGTATATGCGTAAATGCAACAACTACACGCACACATGAAACAAGAAGCATGCACAACAAACAGCAAGACACATATCATAAAACATTACATGTATTATCTCTGACTTTCTCGCTTCCGAATGGCCATATTTTGTTGATCAAAACACCATTACAAACGATTATACATCTTTGTTTATTGCAGCATTAACATGTATTGCGTAGGAAATTGTCCAATGATCGCATGTGTGCGAGCCCTCATTCTGTTAATACGCATACCCACAGGCATATGCGCACGCGCGCGCGCGCGCGCGCGTGTGTGTGTGTGTGTGTGTGTGTGTGTGTGTGTGTGTGTGTGTGTTGTTTCGTTCGTTCTTGATTTAACGTCTTTTCACTATAAGTTTGGGGGGGATCTTTTGTTTGTTTTTATCCTGGCATTTGTTTGTGTTTGTGTGTGTGTGTGTGTGTGTGTGTTCATGCGTGTGTGTGTGTGTGTGTGTGTGTGTGTGTGTGTGTGTGTGTGTGTGTGTGTGTGTGTGTGTGTGTAATATTATGCTTATACTGGAGATCGGTAAATCTTAGTATTCCTCACACACAACAGTTATTCAATATGGGTTTTGAGATTCCTCGGAGCGGAACGAATCTTCAGTCACGTTTTGTCCACAAACAATGACCGAGAAGCTTTGCTTACATTAATGAGGAACTGGGTGGCTTAGTTACAGTAATTGTGGTTAGAAGGAAAAGAAGACCAAACTACAGCCTACCATAGCTTGAGTTTCTTCTTTCTTTTATCTGTCTGTTTATACATATATCATCACGGTTTTAATATGATTGTTGTTTTGGCAGGGGAGTGGAGGCTCGTTTGTGGGCTGCAATTGGCATGTACGCTTGAATATTTATATGAATAGGCTTTCACGTGCATGGTTGTTTTTGTTTGTTTGTTTGGCTTTCTTGTGTTTTTTTGTTGTTGTTTTTTTTTTTGTTTGTTTTTTGTTTTTTGTTTGTTTTGTGTTTTGTTTTGTTTTTTTGTTTGTTTTTTTGTTTCGTTTTCGTGTTGTTTTTTGTTTTGTTTGTTTTTTGTTTTGTTTTGTTTTGTTTGGGGGGGGGGGTTGTTTGTTTTTATCCCGGCATTTGTTTGGTTGGTTGGTTGTTTGTTTTGTTTCGTTTAATCCCGGCATTAAGGCAGTTGTACTGAGCGTGTGTGGTGTGCATGCTGGGTGTCTTCTTGTTTCCATTAGCCACTGGACACTGACATGACTTACATACACAGGATCTTGAACATGAAAATTTGATGTTTTGCACGCGTATACACACGAAGGGTGTCCAGGTACTAGCAGGTCTGCTGACCTGGGAGATCCTGGAAAATCCAGTCGGCGCCCAAACAGGCTTAAACCCAAACCTCCAAGTTGGAAAACCAGTGTTCTAACCACTAGCCCATCGTGCCTGTTACACCGTTATGGGTGTTGCCGGCTCAATCACCATCAAGCTGAAAAGCCTGAAATGGAGAAATGTCGTGTAACGTCATGGCCTGATAGATAAATCAGTAACCAATTCAGTTAAATGAAAGGATAACCTGAGCATCGATTCCTGTTTATTTTGTCAGATTAGTTAATACCTCAAAATAATGTTGAAACAAGTTGAAGAGGGTTGCTTGATGAATAATATTGTATGTATGTGGCCATGGTTTGCTCCTGTTTGTATATTATCGACTAAAATGGGAGGTCCTCTCCCCACCTCCAAGTCTCTGTCTCTCTATCTCTGTCTCTGTCTGTCTGTCTGTCTGCCTGTGTCTGTCTCTCTGTCTGTCTGTCTGTCTCTCTCTCTCTCTCACTCTCTCTCACTCTCTCTCTTTCTCTCTGTCGTCTCTCTGTCTATCTGTCTCTCTGTCTGTCTCTCTCTGTCTCTCTCTCTGTCTCTTTCTCTCTCTCTCTCACCCTCCCTGTTCAGTTCACATCAAACATTGCTTGGTCACAAAACCATATTTAGCCAGTGGTGCCCAATCTGGTATATTTGTTTCACATGCATTTATAATTCATATGTGTGGTGCATGCGTGCGGGTATGTGTGGTTTGTGCACGTGTGTGTTTGTGCGTGCGTGCGTGCGTGTGTGTGTGCGCATGTGTATGTATGTTGTGTGTGTGTGTGTGTGTGTGTGTGTGTGTGTGTGTGTGTGTGTGTGTGTGTGTGTGTGTGTGTGTGTTTTCAATTCATCCTCTATAAACTGACCACAAAAATTGCTCGGTCACGGAATAGACGGAATGAATAACCATGCCCAATCCGGTATGTTTGTTTGATACAATATTTACCGTTCAAATGTGTGTGTTTGTGTGTGTGTGTGTGTGTGTGTGTGTGTGTGTGTGTGTGTGTGTGTGTGTGTGTGTGTTTTGTGTGTGTGTGTGTGTGTGTGTGTGTGGTATTGTGTGTGTGTATATATGTGTGGTGTGTATGTGTGTGTGCGCGCGGTGTGTGTGTGTTGTATGTATGTGTGTGTGTGTGTGTGTGTGTGTGTGTGTGTGTGTGTGTGTGTGTGTGTGGTGGTCTTTGATTTAATGTCTATTTACTAAAGTGATTTTAGACAAACAAACAAAAAAAGATACATGAGGAGAAAAGAGGATTAACGATTGAAACAGCAAAACTGGCTAACCATAACATTGAAATGAGAAGTAACGGCGCGTTAAAGATAATTCGCTATAGGACTTTTTGACAGGCTAACAAAAAATTCATATGTTAAGGATGATGAGGCAAATATGTCAGAAATTGTCTTCGTTAATAGCGTAGGTATATGTCGTTTTACCCGAACACATGAAAGAATATGACTATGTGTTATCTTCTTTCCACACAGACACACTACATTCCTAGTGTATTTTGTTTTGAATGCATCAAGTTTCCACCTATACATAAGGGATTGTATACTTCTGCTGGCAGGAAACTGCTTCGGTGTTTTGCTAATTTCAAAGTTCATGTAACATTTTTCATACTTTTTCTGTTTATCTTGAAACTGCTTCCATACATAGGTGTCCACTAAGGTATAACACTCATGCAATGAGAGGGAAAGTTGTATATGATTTGAATCTGGGGAGCTCTTTGCCCCCCGTTTGGCAGCCCTATCAACCATATCATTGTAATAAAAAGAACTATGAGATGGTATCCAGCAGAAAGTAATGTAGTGCCTCTTAAGGATAAACTATTAATCAAGTGAGTAATTTCCAATATCATTTCAGATCTTGTTTGTAATTTTGATAATTCAAGAGCTTGAAGTACAGATTTTGAATCAACGCAAAAAAGTATCTGGGAATCTCCTAAAAAGATTTATCATATAATTCAATGCCATTAAGATTGCAAAGAGTTCTGCAGTAAAGACAGATTTATTAAGTCCTATATAGAAAGATTTCTCAATTTTGAGAGCAGGTATTAAAAACGCTGAGCCTGCTTGTCTTTCAATTATTGATCCATCAGTGTAAACTTTCAAATGATCGGAATAAAAGTCTCTCTGTGTGTGTGTGTGTGTGTGTGTGTGTGTGTGTGTGTGTGTGTGTGTGTGTGTGTGTGTGTGTGTTTGTGTATGTGTGTGTGCGCGCGCACGCTTTGTGTGTGTGTGTGTGTGCGCGCGCGCACGCTTCAAAGTATGTGTGTGTTGAATTGTGTGTGTTGTTAATTTCGTGTGTGTTTGGGAGTGCATGCATGTGCGTGTGTGTGTTTGTATGTGTGTGCGTGAATGTGTGATGAACAGTTAGAAGCACAACAAACTCTCCTAGCTGCTAAAGAATGAATAACCACCCACGGTTAAAAAAAAAAAAAAAAAAAAAAAAGGGAAATGATCAGATTTCTCTTCTCATCCTGCACTCACACACCCAATTCCCACCCTTCTGTCTACGTGGGACCATCGAATTTTACAGCACTGGGAAGAGGAGGAAGGTGCCACTACGTCTGTACTTCGCCTACGGAAAGGACTTGTACTTAAGTTTGGATAGACGGAGCTCGTAAGTCCTGTCGAAGATATCTGTCTAGGAGAGGAAAAACTTTGTGATTTCAAAACCCATGAAGTGCCCCAGTCTTTGGTAATTGTCCCCCTTGCCTGCAAAGAAGGTTCTTGAACCAGAGCCTAGGAGACGGGTATTCCAAACAGCAGAGCTCGGATACTCCACAGAACAGAGCTCGGATACTCCAAGCAGCAGAGCTCGGATACTCCAAACAGTAGAGCTCGGATACTCCAAACAGCAGAGCTTGGATACTCCAAACAGCAGAGCTCGGATACTCCAAACAACAGAGCTCGGATACCCCAAACAGCAGAGTTGGGATACTCCAAACAGCATAGCTCGGATATTCCAAACAGTAGCGTTCGCATACTCCAAACAACAGAGGTCGGATACTCCAAACAGCAGAGCTCCGATACTCCACAGAGCAGAGCTTGGATACTCCAAACAACAGAGCTCCGATACTCCACAGAGCAGAGCTTGGATACTCCAAACAACAGAGCTCCGATACTCCAAACAGCAGAGCTTGGATACTCCAAACAACAGAGCTCGGATACTCCAAACAACAGAGCTTGGATACTCCACAGAGCAGAGCTCGGATACTCCAAGCAGCAGAGCTTGGATACTCCAAACAATAGAGCTTGGATATTCCAAACAACAGAGCTCCGATACTCCATACAACAGAGCTTGGATACTCCAAACAACAGAGCTCCAATACTCCAAACAACAGAGCTCCGATACTCCACAGAGCAGAGCTCCGATACTCCACAGAGCAGAGCTCCGATACTCCACAGAGCAGAGCTCCGATACTCCAAACAACAGAGCTCCGATACTCCAAACAACAGAGCTCCGATACTCCAAACAACAGAGATCCGATACTCCAAACAACAGAGCTCGGATACTCCAAACAACAGAGCTCCGATACTCAACAGAGCAGAGTTCCGATACTCCAAACAACAGAGCTCCGATACTCCAAACAACAGAGCTCCGATACTCCACAGAGCAGAGTTCCGATACTCCAAACAACAGAGCTCCGATACTCCAAACAACAGAGCTCCGATACTCCAAACAACAGAGATCCTATACTCCAAACAACAGAGCTCCGATATTCCAAACAACAGAGCTCCGATACTCCACAGAGCAGAGCTCCGATACTCCAAACAACAGAGCTCCGATACTCCAAACAACAGAGCTCACATACTCCAAACAGCAGAGCTTGGATACTCCAAACAACAGAGCTCCAATACTCCAAACAACAGAGCTCAGATACTCCAAACAACAGAGCTCCGATACTCCATAGAGCAGAGCTTGGATACTCCAAACAACAGAGCTCCGATACTCCACATAGCAGAGCTTGGATACTCCAAACAACAGAGCTCCGATACTTCAAACAACAGAGCTCCGATACTCCAAACAACAGAGCTCCGATACTCCAAACAGCAGAGCTCCGATACTCCAAACAACAGAGCTCCGATACTCCAAACAACAGAGCTCACATACTCCAAACAGCAGAGCTTGGATACTCCAAACAACAGAGCTCCAATACTCCAAACAACAGAGCTCAGATACTCCAAACAACAGAGCTCCGATACTCCATAGAGCAGAGCTTGGATACTCCAAACAACAGAGCTCCGATACTCCACATAGCAGAGCTTGGATACTCCAAACAACAGAGCTCCGATACTTCAAACAACAGAGCTCCGATACTCCAACAACAGAGCTCCGATACTCCAAACAGCAGAGCTCCGATACTCCAAACAGCAAAGCTCCGATACTCCAAACAGCAGAGCTTGGATACTCCAAACAGCAGAGCTTTGATACTCCAAACAACAGAGCTCGGATACTCCAAACAACAGAGCTCGGATACTCCAAACAACAGAGCTTGGCTACTCCACAGAGCTGAGCTCGGATACTCCAAACAGCAGAGCTCAGATACTCCAAACAACAGAGTTCAGATACTCCAAATAGCAGAGCTTGGATGCTACAAACAGCAGAGCTCGGATACTCCAAACAGCATAGCTTGGATACTCCAAACAGCAGAGCTCGGATACTCCAAACAACAGAGCTCGGATACTCCACAGAGCAGAGCTCGGATACTTCACAGAGCAGAGCTCGGATGCTTCAAACAGCAGAGCTCGGATACTCCAAACAGCAGATGTTCGAATACTCCAAACAGCAGAGCTCGGATACTCCAAACAGCAGAGCTCGGATACTCCAAACAGCAGAGCTCGGATACTCCAAACAACAGAGCTCGGGTACCCCAAACAACAGAGATCAGATACCCCAAACAGCAGAGATCAGATACTCCAAACAGCAGAGCCCGGATACTCCAAACAGCAGAGCTCAGATACTCTACAGAGCAGAGCTCAGATACTCCAAACAGCAGAGCTCGGATACTCCAAACAGCAGAACTCGGATACTCCACAGAGCAGTTAGATACTCCATAGAGCAAGCTCGATACTCCAAACAGCAGAGCTCAGATACTCCAAACAACAGAGCTCGGATACTCCACAGAGCAGAGCTCGTATACTCCAAACAGCTGATCTCGGATACTCCACAGAGCAGAGCTCGGATACTCCAAAACAGCAGAGATTGGATACTCCAAACAACAGAGCTCGATACTCCAAACAGCAGAGCTCGGATACTCCAAACAACAAAGCTGCACGTACTGACGCCGTCCTACATGTGAAAGTCTAAACACCTGTGGAACTATACCAGCTTTAGAAGGCGAAGGTTGGAGAATTGCTTACATACACCTTCTACCCTTTAAAGAAAGCACTATACCAGTCAGGCATTCAGGCGAACCGGAACAGCGAGGCATTCAATCATCAGCTGTGACATAGTCCTGTAGCGATGGAGAAGTAGTGACAGAGACAAGCAGACGAAGTAAGTCTCCAGCAATTAGTCTGCAAGTTGCCGTCTGTGAGTTGATGGTTGTCCACCGTAGACTGGAAGAATATGCGGTACTCGTATCCACATACGAAGGAAGTTTCTTTGAATGTGAATCTGAAAGCTTTCAAGACAAAGTACATCTTTTTCTTTTAACTGTACGCTTGTACCAAATGCCTATCAATTAACGTCAGGAAGAGAGTTCTTGAATGTTATATAGAACCGATAATGTTACACGGTCGTGAGATGCGGACAGTCACAAACAAAGCCAGAATAAGATTGAGGCAGCCGAGATGTGGTTTCTAAGAAGAATGTTGAGAGTTCCATGGACAGCAAAGAAAACAAACGAGACAGTCTTGATGGAGGCAGACACAAGTAGATCATTCATAAGGAAGATTAGGAAAAGACAGGCACATTTATAGGCCATTTTATGAAGAATTTGCATGGACAGCAAAGTAAACAAACAAGACAGTCTTGATGGAGGCAGACACAAGAAGATCATTCATAAGAAAGAATAGGAAAAGACAGGCAACATTTATAGGCCATTTTATGAGGAAAGGAGAATTGAAGCACCTGGTCACAACAGGAAATCTGGAGGGAAAGAGAGCACCAGGTAGACCTAGGGAAAAAATGTTGGATTGGCTTAGGACAAAGAGGGTGGAAGATGTGCTTGCGGCAACAAGGGACAGAAACGTATGGAGGGCCATGATCGCCAACGCCATGTGGCAAAGCATTTGATGATGATGATGACGATGATTGTACCATAACAGAAGTTGCGGGGAGAAAGTTGACGGTGAACAGCGAGCTCGAAAGCCTTTAGTGGAGAAATGCCATGGGACATCAAGATCTCTTTCACGTCCTTGGTCTTGAAACTATCATGATGCCGACCCCACGATTCTATCAACAGAACCAACCGGCCAGCGAAAGCTTTCTTAACCTTTTGACTCCCGCACCCTGTCCACCAGCATCCTGCATGCCAACTCTGCTAGCAAAGCAAAAACTTAACCCTTTGATGCCCTCACCCATTCCACCAGCTTCCTGCAAGAAGCCGGTGGGTATGGTGAGGGAGTCAAAGGGTTAAGTTTTTGCAGTTAGTGGATAAAGTGCAGGAGTCAAAGGGTTGAATCACTGCAAGTAGGCGTCTATGAGATGATGGTCGTCCACTGTAGACTTAAAGACTGTACGGTACTCGTATCCACCTGCGGTGACGGAGCGGCCTTTTCCAGGAACAACACTGCTCTCCACAAAGTTTAGAAAAGGGGAAATAAACCCTAAACCCTAACCCTACCTTATACGTTTCTAGCGGATAGCTATGTCTGTCCAGCTGTGAATGGGTACACGATCTTTTTCAAACGAAGATGAAGCAGTGAGGAGAGGAAATGGGCCTCGCCCTCATAGCAATGGTCCCGAGAAAAGTTGAGGTCTGTACTTCCTCACACCTATATGACCTCACGGTTATTGGACAACCTTTACCTTAAAGCCCAGACGTCCGTTTAGCCATTTTAGAGCTTAAAAACGAAATAGAAACGTTCGTTCATTAAATTTAAAGCAGTTGTAGAATGGTGGTCTGATCATTTCTTGGGTGGCTACTTTAACTATCATCATCATCATTATCATCAGGTGCCCTGCCGCATGGCGTTGGCGACCGTGGACTTCTATCCATCTCTATCTCTCGTCGCCCCTAGCATCTCCCCCACCCTCCTCATCCCCAGCCACTCTCCAAGTCCGTCCAGCATTCTCTCCCTGGGTCTACCTGGTGCTCTCTTTCCCTCCAGCTTTCCCGTTGTGACCAGGTGCTCCAAATCCCCCTTCCTCATAAAATGGCCTATAAATATTGCCTGTCTTTTCCTAATCTTATTTATGAGTGATCTACTTGTGTCTGCCTCCATCAAGACTGTCTCGTTTGTTTTCATTGCTGTCCATGGAACTCTCAACATTCTTCTTAGAAACCACATCTTTAACTATGCTTGTTTAAAACAAAGGGAGATTTGAGGGACCTAAAATGTAACGGGAAAGTTTTTAGAAACAGGTAAGGCGAATGGGGTGAAATAAAAGTGATAGAAAGAGAAGAGAACAGTTTGAAAAGATACCAATGACAAAAGAGCAAACACAACAGAGGACCCCCCTCCCCACACACACACACGCACACACACACACACACAAACACACACACACACACACATACACACACACACGCACGCACGCACGCAACGAACGAACATATATACAAACCACCACTACCACGACAACACAGCAAACTATAGATGTGTACTCGGCAGCTACTCTATCAGTTAACGATAACTAGCGGGTTTGAGCAGTAGCAGATCGAGCCCAAAAGATCACCTCAAATCCTCACAGAAACTGTTTTGACAGCACTGCCAGGACTGGCCGACAGTACTGCCGTGGGCTGATGACAGATAAAAAGAAGGAAAAAAGCCTTCTGTGACGTCACTGACAGCGGCCATATTGATTGCATGTAGGCGCACAACGCTCGCTACCTGACACACACTGCTGCAGCTTCAACTTCCTCTATAATGGAGCCGTTGAAAAAAAATGTGCAGTGTGGTTAAGGGGTGATCCAGCGTACGACATTGCCACATAGCAGTCGCTAAAGGCTATGCTACAATGATTGTATGTGTTGCATGTATAGACGTACAATGATACCAGACATGCTGCAGCTACCACTTTTCCAGTGGAGCTGTTTCATAAAAAGAAAAAAATGGGGAGGGGGGAGGAAGAGAAGAAAGAAATGGGGGTGGGGAAAAAAAAGAAAGTAAAAGAAAAAAAAAAGGGCACACCACATGAAAAGGTTGTTGCTAGTTTAATGGATTGATACAACACGCTTTTGGACACTTGCTAACGGCTGTTTGCCCATGACCAGACGTTTCAAAACCGCTAATGCTGATGGTCAGTTTTTCAAGATGTAGCTCGATAGAAAGCGGAACATACACACGCTGGTTATTCTCTCTGGTGACTACTGGAGAAAAGAACCAATCATGGCCACCTGCCACACATATAAACCCCTGAATGGAAACCTGCGATACGTGAAAATAGAATAAAAACACGTGTTCATGAAACAAGTTGGGTGCAAAAGCCCCCAGCCCAGTGGTGTTTTTGTCAAGTGTATAGAAAAGAATACACGGAAACAAAATCAGCAGATCTGAGACGAGAGCAATCGGTCAGATAACTTCTCTGATGGCATGATTTTGTTGGTCTTCCACAATTCTTCAGTGAAATTCGCGTTCTCGTCCTTTTTCATGGTGCTACTCGTTTCTGTTTGCTTGAACGCTGTCAGTCACTTTGATTTAGATGGACTCTTAATTAATAGCTGTTCACAAAGCTGGTAACCACCCTGCGGAAGAATGTGCCGATCCGTTCGTAGCGGTTGAGATCGCCCGAGCTTTTCTGGCACATGTGTGGGGAATTTCCATCAATACTGGCCTTGCTGTCTTATCGTGCGTGTGGTTACAATCTTGGTCAGTCTCACGTTGAATGTTCTAAAAATAGTACGAACATTCTGGGATGCAAGGAACTTTCCATTCACTAGTGAAAGACTTTGTACTGACGCTGTGCTACATTCGAATGCAAATACTAGGAGCTAGCTTTACATCTAGCAGTGCAAATGCGAAAGGGTTTTAAACGGTTTATTCTGTGGTATTTCAGTTGCTGCAGTACTATCTAGGTTTCCTAAAGCAAATATCGCACTAGTCGCAGCACGTAAAGCAAGGATCTTTTCCATCAATGTTGAGCTTTACCAGTTGGTTGATCAATTCTTTGTGTATTACTAGATCAGAAGCCTTGGTTAATCAACAAAACAAATATAAATCCTTATTCAACTAAATCGATCTTTCTATGAGAATCCTTAGGATATACAGGGGGTGCAAAATTAGGTATACAGTTATGAAAAAAAGAAAACACGTACAATACTCATTGCATTTATTATACAAACAAATGAATATTGCATATACATGTAATAACAAGCACAACCTTAATCCCTGATACTCAAACTGCTTGCCGTCGGTATTCACACACTCCTCTAATCGAGAGCAGACACTCATGCACACTCTAGCACAAAGATCTTTACCGGCATCAATTTCTTGACAAGCCTTCAAGATGAACTGAATCATGTCATTAACAGTACGCGGCTTGCGTGCGAAAACCCTTTCCTCTACATATCCCCCAAAAAAAGAAGTCCATGTGTCTTCCAGTATTGTTTTAAAATACATTTGCGCTCCTCGTCTGTCAAATTACGAGCCATGGTTAAATTGAATTACCGCTTAGATCTAAATTAAATTGCCGCTTTACCTGCAAAAAATTTTTAAAAAATTAAAAGTTAGGATAAAAGTACATGCATATTATTAGTTACGGTAAAATATAATTAATGATACTGAAAATATCGAAAATAAGGCCAACTAACTTAATGTGCTAATAATTTTAATGAATTAAACATTATAATAATGATGTGATACTTACTGTATACCTACTTTTGTACCCCCCTGTATATGGCTTTAATAGTTTCTTTGCCTTCAACGAATCCACACTAGTCTTACGCTGTTTCTGTTTTAATTCTATTTCTTGTCTTCATCATGATTATTCTAATAGAATCTTTCCAAGAGCAAACTGTTTACAGTCTGTTGCTATTTCCAATTTGTAGTCTTTCACCTGTACGATCATAATGGGCATAGAATACGTTGATACCAGTACTGTTTTTAACCCAGCCAGGTTGGCGTGTGGTACAAAACTGCGGTGTTTACTCATGTCTTTAGCATGTCACGATGTGCTGCAAAAAGC
This sequence comes from Monoplex corrugatus, assembly GCA_030674185.1. Lineage (NCBI taxonomy): Eukaryota > Metazoa > Mollusca > Gastropoda > Littorinimorpha > Ranellidae > Monoplex > Monoplex corrugatus. Next base: position 58,528,695 of record JAPXFY010000016.1, on the reverse strand, counting down.
AAATACACCAAACGGACTTAGGCCAATACCACCCATACCTTACCATGGATCAGTGAGGCCAGTATACCCATACCTTACCATGATCAGTGAGGCCAGTACTACCATCCTTACCATGATCTGAGGCCAGTATACCCATACCTTACCATGATCAGTGAGGCCAGTACTACCCATACTTTACCATGATCAGTGAGGCCAGTACTACCCATACCTTACCATGATCAGTGAGGCCAATACTACCCATACCTTACCATGATCAGTGAGGCAGTACTACCCATACTTTACCATGAGTCAGTGCCTTTAGCTTGCTTTGTGGGTTGCAGTCTTTACATTATCTCGCAGAGCACACTAATTACTGCACGTGGTGCGAAGCAAAAAGGAATTGAACGGTGGCACATTTTACGGGAAAAACAGACAAGAAACAGACACACACAGAGATGGTGTAGGTGTTCTTACGATACAACACAGTGTTGCTTCACATAGTTCTCCGGTGTTGGATTTCAGTGTTTCACTGGCTACGAATATTTGTATTTTTGCGTACTTGTTATAGTACGCTTATTTATAATCACTGCCACAGTATTGTTGAAAGCATCTACATGTATTTTCCTTTGCAGTTTTGTTGTTTTCGTGTAGGAATCATCATCGCCACATTTTTAGAGAAACAGTATATTTTTCTTGGAATTTGTTTTCAATAAGGATGCATCCGACCGTTGGCCATTATCCTGTGATCGGGGAAAGGTAATGTTGTTCCTTTAACCTGAGTGATCGTTGGGGAGCAAGGTGTTAGAGGCCTCAACTTCTGTCAGAGCCAGCATTATGAAGGTAGTACACATCTCCTTACTCTCGCTGCTTTATCTTCCCTGTTCCCGTTAACAGATTGGTGGAACTGAGGGGTGTGTTCAAAACTGGGCACGAATTTGGTTGTTCTGTTCATTTGACAACCACACTAAACATCAGCTTTTGAGAATGAAGGCTCCAACTATTACCTTATTTCGCCTACCTTATGTGGTGCTTCACACACATCTGCCAGTAAAGATTTTTTTTTTAAAAAGTTGCCTCGTAATTATGAGGTCCTAGTAGAGTGAAGCGATGGACACATTTGCCAGTACAGATTGAAAAAATGTCAGTTGCCTCCTAAATCTGAGGTCGTAGGAGACTGAGGTAATGGAGACCTCGGCTTTTCTCAGGGCCAGCATTAAGAGAGCGGTGCCCATCGCCTCTCCTCCGCTGCTTTACCTTCCACGTCTCTTTAGCGGGGGGGGGGGGGGGGGGGGGGGCTGCAGGTACCTGTTGACAACTAGGTAGACTAGAGACTGCAGACACATACTTCTTGATATCGTGCCACTAAGTGCGCCACGGTCTTAGTAAAACCATACACTTTCCTGGAAATTTGAAAATTGTTCAGGCGGCATTCACCACACTCGACGTTTTCGTATGATGTGCTCTACATGAATCTGCTAGTTATGATCGATCTATGAAACTCCTCGTGCCTACGTAAAACTTTACTGCGTGGGAGAGATGCAGGTTAGCTCTATCTGCATATCAGTCAGCGGGGAAGACTGTTGTGTTTCAGAAGTGCTATTAAGCAAGTAAGCAAGCTAGCTAGCAACAGAAAGGTGTGTACGTGTTCTGTAGTGAATCGATGATGACCTTCGACAGTTGCAGACATCGCTAGACATGTCTCTTGCAGTTGCCATGATTTACTGTTTCGCCTTTTCTCTCTATGCCCGCTCGTGCACGCCTTTGTGTATGTGCACGTGTTTATGTGCGCGTGTGTGCGTGTATGCCTGTGTGCTTATGTGTGTGGATATATGTGTGTATGTATGTGTGCGAGTATGTATGTATGTGTGCATATTTGTGCGTATATGTGTATATGTATGTGTACGTGTGTGTGTGGTGTGTGTGTGTGTGTGTGTGTGTGTGTGTGTGTGTGTGTGTGTGTGTGTGTGTGTGTGTGTGTGTGTGTGTGCGCGTAGTATGCGCAAGATGTAAGATGAAAGACATGACTCTTTATTGAAGAAACATAAACTGTTCATTTCAAGGGGAAGGACTAAAATAATCAGATAGTAATTATGTGTGTGTATGCATATGTATGTGTGTATATGTGTCTGTGCGTGTTGTGCGTGTGTGTTTGTATCTGTGTGTGAGTATGTGTTTATGTGTGTGTATGCATGTTGGTGTATCTGTGTCTATATGCATGTTTACCTAAAGAGATACGCCTACAGATATGTCTTAATGTTTATTTTGTATTTTCATTCACTTATTCAAACTATTATACCTGTGAAAAGGAACCTTAGAAAACATCCTTGATTGACGAAACAAGACAGGTGCACATTTTCGACCAGATGGCGTTGAGCAAGAGTACAAACAAACAAACAAATACCCTCCCCATACACACACAAATACAAACAAACAAACTTACACACACCCAAAACCAGATTGACAACTTTAAGCATACTTCCTTTTTTCATTGAGCTGGTAAGATTGTAATGACTGTAAACACCTTCCGTCTTTATACATTTTAAAAAACATTTCTTTATACAACTTTTCAAAGCCCGGTCATGTTAAAACTTCCCTGTCTGTCTGTCTCTCTCTCTCTCTCTCTCCCTCTGTCTCTGTCTCTGTCTCTCTGTTTCTATCTGCCTGTCTGTCTGTCTCAGTGTCTATCTGTCTCTCTCTCTGTCTCTCACTGTCTCTCTCTCTTTCTTTCCCCCTCCCTCTCTCTCTTTTTTGTCTCTATCTCTCTCTGTGTGTATGTTTTCATGTGTGTGTTTGGATATGAAAGACGTGTATTTATCAAATGATTTATGCATATTTTTCCCGTCTTTATATTCTCCAGGCAAACTGATGGTACTATTACATGCTCCTGATTTCGTGTTATAGCTGTTTTTATTCTTGATGAACTGACTATGTTTATCTGCTTGAACGTCTGTGTTTGTAAATATTCTTTATACATTTTTGTTTCTTATATAATATCACATCAACAGACTGGTGTCACTGCTACCTATTTCAGGGTTCAT
>JAPXFY010000016.1:58500678-58520678 GCA_030674185.1 Monoplex corrugatus | reverse complement strand
CATGAGGAAAGACAGAATATGTCATGAAGAGAAAGACAGAATATTCATGAAGAGAAAGAAGCAATATGTTCATGAAAGAAAGACAGTCAATATGTTCATGAAGAGAAAGACAGATATGTCAAAGAGAAAGACAGCAATATGTCATGAGAGAAAGACAGGCAATATGTACATGAAGAGAAAGACAGAATATGTCCATGAGAGAAAGACAGCAATATGTCCAGAAGAGAAAGACAGTCAATATGTCATGAAGAGAAAGACAGATATGTCATGAAGAGAAGACAGCAATATGTCATGAAGAGAAAGAAGTAATTGTTCATGAAGAGAAAGACAGGCATATGTCATGAAGAGAAAGCAGCAATATGTCATGAAGAGAAAGAGTAATATGTCATGAAGAGAAAGACAGCAATATGTCCATGAAGAGAAGACAGGCAATATGTCATGAAGAGAAAGACAGCAATATGTCATGAAGAGAAAGAAGTAATATGTCATGAAGAGAAAGACAGAAATGTTCATGAAGAGAAAGACAGCAATATGTCATGAAGAGAAAGAAGTAATATGTCATGAAGAGAAAGACAGTCAATATGTTCATGAAGAGAAAGACAGTCAATATGTCATGAAGAGAAAGACAGAATATGTCATGAAGAGAAAGACAGTCAATATGTCATGAAGAGAAAGACAGCAATATGTCATGAAAGAAAGAAGAAAATGTCATGAAGAGAAAGACAGCAATATGTCATGAAGAGAAAGACAGCAATATGTACATGAAGAGAAAGACAGCAATATGTCCATGAAGAGAAGACAGCAATATGTCCATGAAGAGAAAGACAGCAATGTCATGAAGAGAAAGACAGTAATATGTCATGAAGAGAAAGAAGTCAATATGTCATGAAGAGAAAGACAGGCAATATGTCATGAAGAGAAAGACAGAAATATGTCATGAAGAGAAAGACAGAATATGTCATGAAGAGAAAGACAGGCAATATGTCATGAAGAAACAGAAATGTCAGAAGAGAAAGATATAGTCCATGAAGAGAAAGACAGCAATATGTCATGAAGAGAAAGACAGTAATATGTCATGAAGAGAAAGACAGAATATGTCATGAAGAGAAAGACAGCAATATGTCATGAAGAGAAAGACAGGCAATATGTCATGAAGAAAAAGAAGTCAATATGACATGAGAGAAAGAAGAATATGTCATGAAGAGAAAGACAGCAATATGTCATGAGAGAAAGACAGTAATATGTTCATGAAGAGAAAGACAGAATATGTCATGAAGAGAAAGACAGCAATATGTTATGAAGAGAAAGACAGAATATGTCATGAAGAGAAAGACAGCAATATGTCATGAAGAGAAAGACAGAATGATGAAAAAGACAGTCAATATGTCATGAAGAGAAAGACAGGAATATGTCATGAAGAGAAAGACAGCAATATGTCATGAAGAGAAGACAGAATATGTCATGAAGAGAAAGACAGAATATGTCCATGAAGAGAAAGACAGGCAATATGTCATGAAGAGAAAGACAGCAATATGTCATGAAGAGAAAGACAGAATATGTCCATGAAGAGAAAGACAGCAATATGTTCATGAAGAGAAAGACAGCAATATGTACATGAAGAGAAAGAAGAATATGTCATGAAGAGAAAGACAGGCAATATGTCATGAAGAGAAGACAGCAATATGTACATGAAGAGAAAGACAGAATATGTCCATGAAGAGAAAGACAGAATATGTCATGAAGAGAAAGACAGGCAATATGTCATGAAGAGAAAGACAGCAATATGTCATGAAGAGAAAGACAGTAATATGTCATGAAGAGAAAGACAGTCAATATGTACATGAAGAGAAAGACAGCAATATGTCCATGAAGAGAAAGACAGCAATATGTCATGAAGAGAAGAAGTAATATGTCATGAGAGAAAGACAGAATATGTCATGAAGAGAAAGAAGTAATATGTTCATGAAGAGAAAGACAGAATATGTACATGAAGAGAAAGACAGTAATATGTCCATGAAGAGAAAGACAGTCAATATGTCATGAAGAGAAAGACAGCAATATGTCATGAAGAGAAAGACAGTCAATATGTCCATGAAGAGAAAGACAGTCAATATGTCATGAAGAGAAAGACAGTAATATGTACATGAAGAAAAGACAGCAATATGTCATGAAGAGAAAGACAGTCAATAATGTTCATGAAGAGAAAGACAGCATATGTCCATGAAGAGAAAGACAGCAATATGTTCATGAAAGAAAGACAGTCAATATGTCATGAAGAGAAAGACAGCAATATGTCATGAAGAGAAAGACAGGCAATATGTCATGAAGAGAAAGATAGTAATATGTTCATGAAGAGAAAGACAGGCAATATGTCATGAAGAGAAAGACAGGCAATATGTCATGAAGAGAAAGACAGAAATATGTCCATGAAGAGAAAGACAGGCAAATATGTCCATGAAGAGAAAGACAGGCAATATGTCCATGAAGGAAGACAGTCAATATGTCCTGAGAGAAAGACAGGCAATATGTCCATGAAGAGAAAGACAGTCATATGTTCATGAAGAGAAAGACAGAAATATGTTCTGAAGAGAAGACAGTAATATGTTATGAAGAGAAAGACAGTCATATGTTCATGAAGAGAAAGACAGTCAATATGTTCATGAAGAGAAAGACAGTCAATATGTTCATGAAGAGAAAGACAGTCAGTATGTTATGAGGAGAAGCAGTAATATGTTCATGAAGAGAAAGACAGTCATATGTTCATGAAGAGAAAGACAGTCAATATGTTCATGAGAGAAAGACAGCAATATGTCCATGAAGAGAAAAACAGTCAATATGTTCATGAAGAGAAAGACAGCAATATGTACATGAAGAGAAAGACAGTCAATATGTTCATGAGGAGAAAGACAGGCAATATGTACATGAAGAGAAAGACAGTAATATGTCATGAAGAGAAAGACAGTCAATATGTCCATGAAGAGAAAAACAGTCAATATGTTCATGAAGAGAAAGACAGTCAATATGTTCATGAGGAGAAAGACAGTCAATATGTTCATGAAGAGAAAGACAGTCAATATGTTCATGAAGAGAAAGACAGTCAATATGTTCATGAAGAGAAAGACAGTCAATATGTCAATGAAGAGAAAGACATTCAATATGTCAATGAAGAGAAAGACAGTCATATGTCAATGAAGAGAAAGAAGGCAGAATATGTACATGAAGAGAAAGACAGGCAATATGTACATGAAGAGAAAGACAGGCAATATGTTCATGAAGAGAAAGACAGTCAATATGTTCATGAAAGAGAAAAGACAGTCAATATGTTCATGAAGAGAAAGACAGTCAATATGTTCATGAAGAGAAAGACAGTCAATATCTTCATGAAGAGAAAGACAGGCAATATGTTCATGAACAGAAAGACATGCAATATGTTCATGAAGAGAAAGACAGGCAAATATGTCCATGAAGAGAAAGACAGGCAATATGTTCATGAAGAGAAAGAGGCAATATGTCCATGAAGAGAAAGACAGTCACTATGTCCATGAAGGAGAAAGACAGGCAATATGTCCATGAAGAGAAAGAGGCAATATGTCCATGAAGAGAAAGACAGTCAATATGTCCATGAAGAGAAAGGACAGTCAATATGTTCATGAAGAGAAAGACAGGTAATATGTTCATGAAGAGAAAGACAGTCAATATGTTCATGAAGAGAAAGACAGTCAATATGTTCATGAAGAGAAAGACAGGCAATATGTCCATGAAGAGAAAGACAGTCAATATGTCCATGAAGAGAAAGACAGAAATATGTCCATGAAGAGAAAGACAGTCAATATGTTCATGAAGAGAAAGACAGTCAATATGTACATGAAGAGAAAGACAGTCAATATGTCCATGAAGAGAAAGACAGTCAATATGTACATGAAGAGAAAGACAGTCAATATGTCCATGAAGAGAAAGACAGTCAATATGTACATGAAGAGAAGGACAGAAATATGTTCATGAAGAGAAAGACAGGCAATATGTCCATGAAGAGAAAGACAGGCAATATGTCAATGAAGAGAAAGACAGTCAATATGTTCATGAAGAGAAGGACAGAAATATGTTCATGAAGAGAAAGACAGACAATATGTAACACCTGTAGCTGTGCCTATCTCTCCACCGTTGTAATGAACCTGCATAGTTTCACTTGAGATCTGGCCGACCTATTTCTCAGACTCAGACACACCTATTTGTCTTTGGAACCCCGAACAGGCGCTACATGAAAAAGGATAATTACATGATATTAATCAACACTTCGTTACCAATGATGGGAATATGTAGACAATTCCACATGCGCTTAACCCAAATCTGCCAGTGATAATCTGACAGATATCTTCCGCTTGGACAAACCTTAATCGCTGGCGAAGTAATGATTAAATAAAAGTAGGGAGGGGAATGAACTCTTCCAGTCAAGCAACATTCTGTTAAACAAAACAGATGAAAATGCATCACGTTTCGGACATGTATGCGATGTTCAACACACGTACGTTCAGAGGGGATAAAGAGATTGGTGGTTATTGTTTTTCATTTCAAGATCCGATTTTTCTCGGATGCGTGTGTGTGTAGGGTTACGCATGTTGTCTTCCCTACACTGTGCAGGTGGTATGTGGCTGCACAGTCTGTGTACTCCGTATTCTATGCGCGTGCAAGCTGAGGGTTTTCATATTTTCAATAAGCCACCGGACACTGACATAACATAAGATATCGAACATGCACATTTGATGTTTTGCAGGCGTATACACACGAAAAGTTTAAATATCTGGGAACGATCATTCAACCAGACGGCAGATGCAGATCAGAAATAGCCAGCAGAATCGGCCACGCCAAAACAGCATTCAAGAAGATGAAAAGCATTCTAACCTACAAATGCCTATCAGTTAGCATAAGGAACAGAGTTCTTGAATGTTGTATAGAACCGATAATGTTAAACGGTTGTGAGGCGTGGACAGTCAACAAGCAAAGCCAGAATAAGATTGAGGCAGCCGAAATGTGGTTTCTAAGAAGAATATTGAGAGTTCCATGGACAGCAAAGAAAACAAACGAGACAGTCTTGATGGAGGCAGACACAAGAAGATCATTCATAAAAAAATTAGGAAAAGATGGGCAACATTTATAGGCCATTTTATTAGGCAAGGGGAATTGGAGCACCTGGTCACAACAGGAAATCTGGAGGGAAAGAGAGCACCAGGTAGACCCAGGGAAAAAATATTGGACGGACTCGCAGAGTGGCTGAAGACAGAGAGGGTGGAAGATGTGCTTGCGGCAACAAGGGATAGAAACATATGGAGGGCCATGATCGCCAACGCCATGTGGCAAGGCACTTGATGATGATGATGATACACACGAACGTCGTTTAGGCACTAACAGATCTGCACCCCACACACACACACACACACACAACACACACACACACACACACACACACACACACACACGCACACACACGCACACGCACACACACACACACTACACACACACACACATACACACACACATACACGCGCACACACACACACACACACACACACACACACAACACACACACACACACACACACACACACACACACACACACGTTGATCCGGGAGATGGGAAAAGTCTCCACCCTTTACCCACCAGGCTGGAGATACCCAGGCAGGATCGCACGGTCATTTTGCACCATTGACTACGGCGCCTGTCGGATTGATTGAATGCAAATGGTTCAGATTGGTCACAGCAAGTTTAGTTGAGTAAAAACTAGTACACATGTTCCTATGTTTAAAACAAAAAGGGCATGACGACTCACCTACGCATACACATACACAACACACACACACACACACACACACATACACACACACACACACACATACACACACACACACATACACACACACACACACACACATACACACACACACACACACATACACACACACACACACACACACACACACGTATGCACGCACGCACGCACGCACGCAACGTGCACACACACACACACACACACACACACACACACACGAATGCACACATATGCGTACGCGTTGTCCCATCACTGCACCTTTCCTCATCCCACCCAAACTCATTACATCACCCAGAGGTTGGGAGGGTCTTTTTTCTTCTTTCTTTCTTTCTTTTTCGTTTTTCTGTCTTTTTTTTTTTTTTATTTTTTTTTTTTTTTTTTTTTTTATGTTGAAATAGTTACATATCGACCATAGAGAAGAGTGTATGCTTGTTTTCTTGGTTCAAGAAATGTTAGGCTCAAGAGATCTGCCAGATAACTGCTGTCGGAGTCGGGTGCAGCGCATATGTCGGTGTCGGGGTGTGATGAATCCTACTTGAACAAGCTCCAAACTGTCCCATGGACTGGTTATTCCCGCCCACCGTAATCACCTGAGAGGGCAAAGTGACGTAATAGTAGAGCGCCCGTCCCTCTAGTCTGATTGCACAGTTTGGAGTCTGAACCGAAAAAAAAAAGAAAAAAAAAACCTGTGCGTGCTTACTTTGTGTGTTCAGCTCCAGTCCAACTGCTATTAATGGGTAGCTGACCTGTTCAGGATTGGGGAAGATAAAGCCGCGAGCGCGCGCGAGAGAGAGAGAGAGAGGCAGGCAGGCAGAGAGAGAGAGAGGCAGGCAGGCAGGCAGACAAAGAGAGAGAGAGAGGAGGCAGGCAGGCAGAGAGAGAGGGCAGGCAGGCAGACAGAAGACAGAGAAGAGAAAGAGAGAGGGCAGGCAGGCAGACAGAGAGAGAGGCAGGCATGCAGGCAGGCAGGCAGACAGAGAGAGAGAGAGAGAAAGAGAGAGACAGGCAGGCAGCAGACAGAGAGAGAGAGAGGCAGGCAGGCAGGCAGGCAGGCAGACAGAGAGAGAGAGAAAGAGAGAGGCAGGCAGGCAGGTAGGAGGCAGACAGATAGAGAGAGAGGCAGGCAGGCAGGCAGACAGACAGAGACGTAGATGCAGAGAGAGACAGAGAGAGAGAGAGGCAGGCAGACAGAGACAGAGAGGAGATTGGTATCGCCTTCACAATACATGCTGCGAGAGTAATTGAAATCTCTACCATGTCACTGCCCTACAAGTTCAAGGTTATGAGACAACCTTTACCTAGCATATCACCTGATGGTCGATCAATATAGTGAAAAGCTTAATGAATAGACTGGTTGGTGGCTTTGCGTTAGCAGCGCCCGCCTAGAACGTGGAAGATCCCGCGTTCAGTTTTCGTTTGCATTGTTTTAGACCACACAGTTAATCTGAAATAACCCTACTTTCCCTCACTTGGGACTGATCAAATACGTTACCTGCATTTACCAAACTTCAGGGACAAGGATTTTTTCTCTTTCTTTCGCTAAACCTGAAGTGGCGCTTTCAGATCTTGTCTTCCGAACGAGACGACAGACGTCCCCGTGCAGTGCTCACTCAGAGCACATAGAAGACCCGACGACAACCAACGAGTTGGTCCAGATACGATTTGATGGAAAAGTCCGCTTTTTTGTTGTTGTTGATATTGTTGTTGTTGTTGTTACTGTTGTTGAAAATGTGTAAATAAGGCTGTATTAGGATTTCATTTAGTGAAAAGAATATATGTATCTAAAACGTTAAACCTATCCCAGTTTTACCGATTATCCGGGTCACAGCAAACCAGATTCATAATAAGATTTCAGCAACTATTTTTTCGGTTAATTCATTGCCATGGATTTTAACAAATTAGGTCAAATGTTTTTTGGCCCAATCAGAAAGTTGTAAATGCGCACATTTTGGTATTACTGTTAGTTTTCTTTAATAAAAGTCGCGATTAACAAATAAACATATGCCCCTTCAGTTTTGTTAATTCTTCTGTGGCTTGCCGCTTACATGGTCTGAAGCCCGTTTTGTAGGTAGGCAAAGCATTAAATCTGCCCAAATTTTACCGACTATCTGGGTCACTGCAAACCACATTCATTTCACCAACGTAGGGATTCTACTGGAGCACCTTTGTCCGATTAGGGGGGGGGGGGGGGTGTCATGGTAAGCAGGTGACACCAGACCGCAATCAAGCTACTGCTATGAAATTAAAAAGTATCGGCATTTAGAACAATGCTCCAGAAAAGAAAAGTAGCAAATGTCAAAACAGAAATGGAAAGATTGAACATTAGTATTGTAGGAGTAGGACAGGTGAGATGGAAGGGGAACATTAGTATTGTAGGAGTAGGACAGGTGAGATGGAAGGGAACATTAGTATTGTAGGAGTAGGACAGGTGAGATGGAAGGGAACATAGTATTGTAGGAGTAGGACAGTGAGATGGAAGGGAACAGGCATGATGATATCGGGCAAGCATAAATTATACAAACTCTGGAGGAGACACATTTTCAGGCATCATACTGGACAACTACAAATCAAAGTCTTTAATCAAAGGACATAACTCTTGTCTTGCCTTGCCTTGCCTTGCCTTGCTTTGCCTTGTCTTGTCTTGCCTTGCCTTGCTTGCCTTGCCTTGCCTTGCCTTGCCTTGACTTGCTTGCCTTGCTTTGCTTGCCTTGCCTTGCCTTGCTTTGCTTTGCCTTGTCTTGTCTTGCCTTGCCTTAATCAAAGGACATAATTCTTTGAGAATTATCTCCCATGTTGTACTTCTCAAATCTAACCCAGTTTGTGCTACCCATTCAGCTAGCATAGAAGCAGATACAAAGTACAAAAACAGTAAGCTCAGAACACTCCTCAAAAAATCAAAGTCTGTTAAAGGATACTGAGCCATACCAGACCACGTTTTACTAGTTAGCTTCGAAGGCAGGTCATTTGATATCAACATCGTCCAAGTGTATGCACCAACACCCGAAAGCACTGAAATTGACAACTTGAATGCAGAGTTAGAGACAACCAAGGCTCGGTGTAAATGATAGGATGTTACGATTGTAATGGGAGATTTTAACGCTAAAGTAGGACAGGAAAAAGTAGGTGACACAGTTGGACCTTATGGCCTTAGCACGCGAAATGAAAGGAGAGAGAAGCTCCTTGACTAGGCACAAATAAATGAATTCATGATAAGAAACACTTGGTTTGAGCAACCTAACAGGAGAAAATAGACATAAATGTATCCGGGAGACCGAACAAGAAATTAAATTTATTATATCCTGATAAATAAGAGGTTTTAGACATTCTTTACTGACAGCAAAAACATTGCCAGACGCAGACTGCAACAATGACCATAATCATGTAGTGGGAAACTTTTGGCTGAAATTAAGGAGAAGAAAGACAAATTCCCCCCACCAAAAAAGATTCAAAGTAAATATTGCACTCTTAAAGACAGCTGAACCAACTCGTGCAAAATTTAGCGTATATGTTCAAAACAAATTCTGTGCTCTAGAAAATGTTAGGGACGGTGAGGAAAAATGGACAAATTTGAAAAACTCAATAAATGAAGCTTTTCAAAAATCCTTAGAGTAGAAAGAAAAGCAAAGAAAAATTGGATGACATAAGAAATTTTAAGCTTGATGGAAGAACGTAGGAAGTTTAAAGGGAAAAGATGAATACTACAAAAATATAGATAAGGAAATCAGGAATAAATGCAATGAAGCTAAGGAAGCTTGGCTAGAAACAAAGTGCACAGAAGTAGAAGACCGACACAAAACAGACCCTCAGAATATATACAGAAACGCCGAAGAAATTGCTCACAGGAAAAAAACAATAACATGCACATCACAGCTGGTTGCCTAAAATTAAAAGACGGTATGATTATTATGAAAAAAAACCCACTATATTAGATAGATGGGAGAGTACATTGAAGACCTTTTTGACGATGGCAGAAAGGAGGACTACATCATTAAAAAAAGTTGTTTTTTTTAACAATCATCAATAATGAAAGATGAAATTAGAGCAGCGGTGAAAAAGGTGAAACATGGAAAAGCCCCAGAACCAGACAATATTACTATAGAAAGAGTGAGGCTCTAGATGAATGTGGTGTTAAAAAGGTGACAGTCCTCCTAAATGAAATCCATGACACCGAAAAAATCTTCACAGATGTGTCAAAATCAATTTTCGGTGCACTTCTAAAGAAAGCATGGACTATAGAATGCAAACTCCATTGTACAATCAGCCTACTGAGTCATGTGACAAAGTATATTCTTAGAATAGTCATGATAAGAACAAGGAATAGAATCAAACCAGAAACAGCAGAATAATGTGGATTTGTTGAAGGAAAAGAATTCTTAATGCCATATGTATCCTAAGAACTCTCAAAGAATGATCAATTGAAGAATTGAATAAGAATCTATATTTATGTTTTGTTGATTATATCAAGGCTTTTGATCGGGTAAGACGTGAAGAATTGATGAGCCAGTTGGAAAAGTTTAACATTGATGGAAAAGATCGAAGAACAATTAAGTATGTATTGGGAACAAACAGCAGCAATGAGAGGAGAAAATGATATGAGCTCTTTTCAAAATATCAAGAGGGGTTGGACAAGGATGTGTTCTGTCATCAGATTTCTTTTCACTTTATTGCGAAACAATTATGAGAAATCCAAGAGAATGCCCTGAGATTACAGGTTGCAGAAAAAAAATTATCAACAATTTTCGTTAAGCAGATTACACTGTTCTAATTGCACACATTTTTCTCACCTTCGCCATTTGCTGTCTCGCCACTTGCGCGCGGGCATACTAGTGTATAAGAAACGAACCACAGGCCATATCTGGCCATACAAATGACCCCCATCCTTCTGACAGTCAGAGGAGAGTAGCTTCCCGTCGCCTCGTACCCTGACAAGACGGATGGGAGGGACCTTTAGCAGATGAAGGTTGATCCTGTCGAGGCGCGTGAAACACGTGTATTTATTCTCCTGTCGTGTGATGCAGTTCTTATCAAATGACTTATAAAGGAAAGTAGGAAACGATGATTTCCTTATTCTCTCCCTTCATTATCACTTCTTCTTTCGCAGCAGGCCAGACCTCCTGCGAGCACCCCACGTTTAAGCAAATAGATTCATACCTACCTACCTACCTACCTACAGAGGGAGCGGATTTGTACCTGTATGACCGTTTTTTGTCCCGCTTTAAAGTCTATCATACTCCGTTTCGGGGGGAGCTAAGGAGAGAATTTGTGAGAAATACAGGAGAACTGATATGGAGGGCAGAAAAATAGAAAAGAGTCATGTGTGGAAAAGAGAGCATGACATGAAAGAGGAACCCCTTACTACCTAAAAGCGAACTAGACAGCTCCTCTGGTTCCAAAAACAGGAGGCAACTGCAGTACCCTACTGCGGAACCTTCATTATCGCAAGGTTTGACGTCTAAGACGTTAAAATTATGCAAATGCAATTGCAATTATGCAAGTGCACACAACATTTATCCCTTCATTTCAGCGGTTTTGGATGTTATAACACAGCAGCAGCAGCAACTCTTATAGCAACAGCAACACACTGACATAAAGAAATACACACTCATGCACACACATATGCACACGCACACACACACACACACATAGGCATGCTTACACAGACGATTACTCACACAACACACACACACACACAACACACACACACACACACACACACACACACACACACACACTTCACATACAAAGTACGCATGCACGACACACACACAACACACACACACACAGACACACAGACACACACACACACACACACACACACACACATAGCACACACACACACACACACACACACACACACACACACACACACAACACACACACACACAAACACACATACACTGACATATTCACACATATATTTGGAGAAAGAATGCACCCCAGAAAGTGAAATTTACTTACGGCTTGAAAGTTTTTGTTTTGTGTCATCCATATGAAATTCATGAATTCATATATATATTTTTTTTTTTTTTTTGCTTCATGCTTTCACGCTCTTAGCTATATGTGTTTCGCTCATGCCTCTGGGTTTGTTTTTCTTTGGTTGTTGTTGCAATTGTTTTTATTGTTTTGTTGTTGTTGTTATCATTGTTGTTATTGCTGTTTAAGCGTTTCTTTATTCCATTTATTTATGTATTCATTTGTTCATCGGTCTGCTCTTTGCAGTTTGTGGGTACTGTACAACATGGAGAAATCAGAACCAGGGCAGGCTACCGTTATTGGAACTCGTAGTTATCGGGATTTATATCAAAATGAGCACGGTGTTCTGGAAACACGGTTGTTTATCGATCGTTCCGGAAAAAAACGTAAATCGTCCAATCACCTTTTTTTTCCGAATCTGTAGTGGCTTTAGAGCACAAGCGCACTTTCCCAGAACAGTTCAAAGCTTACCGACACGGGTCGCAAAAATGGTGCCTGCCAACTTTCCGACGTAGGCCGAAGTCACTGTGTGCAATGAATGAAAGCCCTGTCAATTTTTGTCGAATCTGCTTCGTGAAATCTTAAGTTGTGTTCATGAAAATATTGACGGATTCTGTCAAATAATGTTCCAGATATGTTCGCAAATGTATTTCTGAAAGTCGTGCAGTGTTTCTGACGGTAAAGATCCACGCTCCTCAAAAGAGAGTTTTGGGGTACGCAGCGTTGCAGAATAAAAAACATCACAGCAACTTCAAGATGCCTGTGATTTGTACAGCCGATTCTGTGTGGCTGGTGCCGGCAACTTAACACTTCTCCCATCTTCCTCGACTTTTTCTTTCAACATTCCCATGTTGCTCTGTACAAGTCCATGCTCTTCCTCCGCTTAAAAAAAAAAAAAAAAAAAAAAGAGAACCCCTTCAACACCGTACCACTCGCTCACCACGTTTATGAATCCACATTTTTCGTCTGTTGCAGATAGTTGGAATTCAAATGAACTCCAGTGTGACAACTGACCTCGTCATAAAACTGACCTGACTATATGGAGTACTGACATCAGCTGACGTCATAACTACTTGCGCTTCCGAGGAAAGTTTTCGGTGATCACGTCATATTTTTTTTTTTCTTCTGACATCACATACAGTAGTTAGTTTAGTGATCATCAGTGGCTTGGAGGTTTCGCGTGATCATGGCGTCACGGCGACGCCGCAGTTCCAACAATGTCAGTGCTGTGGATCTTGCTGCTCGACAGGCTGAGGTAAGAGTTTTGAAAGAAATGTTTATTATTATTTTATTCATTTGTTTATTAATTTCATTTTATGTTATTTATCATTTGCTGTCCTACTTCTCTCTTATTCTGTCTGTCTTGTCTGTTTCTCTGTCTTTTTCTGTTTCGCTGTCTTTATGTCTGTTGGTTTTATCATTCTGTCTGTCTGTCTTGCCTGTCTGTACTGTCTGTCTGTCTGTCCTGTCTGTATTGTCTGTCCTGTTTGTTTGTCCTGTCTGTCTGTCTGTTCTGTTTGTCTTGTTTGTCCTGTCTTTCTGTCCTGCATCTGTACTGTCTGTCTTTCCTGGCTGTCAGTCTGTCTTGTCTGTCCTGCCTGTCTGTCTGTCTGTCCTGTGTCTGTCTGTCCTGTCTGTCTGTCTGTCCTGTCTGTGTCCTGTCTGTCTGTCCTGTTTGTCTGTCCTTATGTCTGTCTGTCCTGCCTGTCTGTCTCTGTCTGTCTGTCTCTCTCCCTCCCTCTTTACCCCCCCCCTCTCTCTCTTAATCTCCGAAGTGTGTCTCATTGAGTCTGTCCTGTCCTGTCTGTCTGTCTGTCTGTCTGTCTCTCTCTCTCTCTCTCTCTCTCTCTCTCTCTCTCTCTCTCTCTCTCTCTCTCTCTCTCTCTCTCTCTTCCCTTTCTGCCCCTCTCTTAATCTCCGAAATGCGTCTCATTGAATCAGTGAATGAGGGAGCATTTATTCATAGTATGGATCATGAGCCTAAAAATATACCCACAAAAATTCCCATCATAATTGGAAAGGGCGGTACCAGAAACTGGAGAGTTACGTTTGGCGCCACCTCCCCGTACTTTTCTCTAGAGCACAAGCGCACTTTACCCTGTACAGTTCCTAGTTTTCCGACATCGGTCACAAGAATGGCACCAACCTTAATTTAACTGTCAGATCTTGAACTCCAAAACAAGTGTGACTGCCCGCGTTCAAGCTAACAGGAACCAGAAGAAGAAAAAAAAACACGAAAAAAGAAACAGAAACGCGTATTCAATACAAACAGGCAAGACAGGCGCAAATTTTCGGCCAAAAGGCCTTTGTCAAGCGTAGACATAAGATCACATACGAACGAACACCAAATACAAAAATTAGGAGAAAAAGACTGAAACTTCCCTGCTGTTTCGTCCAGTGTGAGAAAAGAACTAAAATGACATCATAAGTGTTTTGTAAGTAAATATGTCAGAGCGGAAATGAGATGAATTCTGCAATTTGAAAGTGGTCATGCCATATTAACACTGTTTCATCCTGAAGAGGGTCAAATTACAGAATTCATCTCATTTCTGCTCTGACATTATATTTTCTCACAAACACATAATGTTAACGTTTTAGACCCTTTCTCACACTGGACGAAGCAACAGGGAAGTTTCAGTCTTTTTCTCCTAATTTTTGTATTTGGTGTTTGTTCGTTTGTGATCTTACATCTACGCTTGACAAAGGCCAGTTGGCCGAAAAGTTGCGCCTGTCTTGTCTGGTTGTATTAAATACGCGTGCTGATTTTTTTCCTTGTTCCTGATCTTGAGTCCACAGCTCTATCAAAAGAAGTAATCAGCCCACGTGGGGGCAAAACGGAAAGTTGTGGCCCACCTGAGGGTCGAACCCACTACCACCGCGTTATCAGCATTGTGCTCTAACCAACTGCACTAACGGGGCCACTAAAAAGTAGAAGATAAACGTAAGGACATTCCAAGACAGCAGAAAGCAAGCGACAGAAAAGCGGGAATTTCTAGCACAGAAATGTCCTGAAGATGTGGAAACACAGGCCCACTAAAGGGTAGAAGGAAAACAACAGGAGTGTACCAAGACGGCAGGGAAGCAAGCGACAGAAAAGCAGGAATTTCTAGCACAGAAATGTCCTGAAGATGTGGAAACACAGGCCCACTAAAGGGTAGAAGGAAAACAACAGGAGTGTACCAAGACGGCAGGGAAGCAAACGACAGAAAAGCAGGAATTTCTAGCACAGAAATGTCCTGAAGATGTGGAAACACAGGCCCACTAAAGGGTAGAAGGAAAACAACAGGAGTGTACCAAGACGGCAGGGAAGCAAACGACAGAAAAGCAGGAATTTCTAGCACAGAAATGTCCTGAAGATAAGGAAACATGTAGCGTTTATGCTGGGAGACCCCTCAGCATTCCCTCGGAGTGAACGAAGCCAATTTGTGACATTTTACATGAAATGGTTCAATATCGTCCGCTTGTGTATGCTGAAAAGGACGTGTTGAATGCTTTCATGATGTGATGATTTATGTGTAACTACAAGACAAAATGCTTACTGATGGGCAGGGAGAACAAAGGACAAAGCGCTTTTTGTATTATAAAAGTATGAAAAGCAATGCTTTTCTACATCCAGCCTTCGCTCATGGAGGGTCTACACCAACACAACTAAAATATGATACTATAAAAACATTAGAATGATGTCAAACTGGGTTGTCAGTGGTATTAAGGTATTTTATCTGGCGCAAAAGTTTATTAATTAACCAGGAATATAAACACATTATCGTGGAGAGAGAAAGAGAGACAGACAGAGAGAGGGAGAGAGTTTTAGATTTCAGATACTTTACTCACATATAGGCCATTGCCCCTCTTGAGGTGGTACAATTACATAAACAACATGATCATTCTATGTAATGACCGTGATTATGTATATAAACATACTTTCTGTTTTGTTTGTTTGTTTGTTTGTTTGTTTGTTTGTTTGTGTTTGTATTTTTAATAATACAGCAAGAGATCTTGGCTCAAATGCTTTGTACAAATAAAGTGACAATTTTTTTTATTGTCCTTTCATTTTTACAAGCCAAAAAGCAGACTAAATCAAAACTGTTGTTGAAGTTATACAAATTTAACGGTTTGTACCACGTTCTTAAACTACTAAGTACGTGGCAGCACAACACAAAATTCACTTCATCTTCTTCCATGTTTTTGCACAACACAAAATGCACTTCATCTTCTTCCATGTTTTTGCACAACACAAAATGCACTTCATCTTCTTCCATGTTTTTGCACAACACAAAATTCACTTCGTCTTCTTCCATGTTTTTGCACAACACAAAATGCACTTCATCTTCTTCCATGTTTTTGCACAACACAAAATGCACTTCATCTTCTTCCATGTTTTTGCACAATCGACAAAATTTATCGAGTTCATGATGCACTGACTCCGAGCAATTTTGGAAATGCCACGTCTAAACACACATTCAAGGTGCCTATCTAAATTCAACAACAAATATGACTTCTAACTTCGCATATTGTGCAAAAAGTCATCTACATATTCAACTTATCACTGTTTTTGGCATGAAAACCACCTACCACCTGCATAAAACCAGTCTTTCTTTAAATTCACGAAAAAACGAGTTAATTCCATGCACACCTTGATGTATCTCACACAAAAGCCGCAACCAAACTGGTGCAGTTTGCTCTTATATTCAAAACCCAGTTTCTTGTGTCGATACGTCTACATCGTACAACATTCTGTAAGCTTTATTTTGTAATCTAAAATATCCATTCTTGTTAGCCTCAACCGAAACCTAACAGGCCATAACACAAGAGTTTATGTGAACCAGGTACCTGTTTATTTCTCCGTATAAAGGACATTTGGTGTTCGCATTTCCATTCTCAAGAATTTTTTTCAGTGCAAATAAGCGCACATTTTCACAGTATTTCGCTGCATCATCAAGAGCCCATAACTCAAGAGAGAGACAGAAACAGAGACAGAGAGATGGAGAGAGACAGAGAGAGGGGGGAAGCAGTCTGTGAGTACACCCGCATACACATATTCTCGTCTCACACTTCGATCTGAGTGAACACACACACACCAGTAGACATGCACACACGGCATAGCAACGCTGCAAATTGAATTAAACACGCTTACACACATGCACAGACATATAAGCACACGCAGACACACTCTCTGTCACACACACACACACACACACACACACACACACACACACACACACACACATATATATATATATATATATATATATATATATATATATATATATATATATATATATATATATATACACACACACGCCTCACGCACGCACGCAAACACATTCACAAATTTACACATACACACACACACACACACACACACACACACACACACACACACACACACACACACACACACACACACACACACACACACACACACCTATATATGTATGTATGTATATATATACCTCAGTTCAACCAGGAAATACATGACATTAAATTAAGAGTCCAGACAGACAGACAGGCGAGAGAGAGAGACAGAGAGAGAGAGAACTATCCCTCCTCGATCTCCATTAAGCATTCACGCGCGCGCGCGCGCACACACACACGCACACACACACGCACACACACACACACACACACATACGCACTCACACACTCACTCATACATACACACACACACACACACACACACACACACACACACACACACACACACACAGACTCACTCACCACACACACACACACACACACACAACACACACACACACACACACACACACACACACACACACACACACACACACACACACACACACACAAGAAAAGCTTGTTTGCTCGGAGGATCAGCGGCGATTTCTCAAGCAACTGTTTGACATCAAACCAGTTCTTATGTTTATAAAGACTTGTTTAAAAAAAAGAAACGCCAGGACATTTCTGTTATTCTAATTTTATCCGGAAATGGATCAAGGAGATAATCCCCTATCTGTCCGTAACAGGATCTGACATTGTCTGACGAGTTACGAGGCCAGGTCAGTTTTGTAATACCCAAGGCTGATGTATGGTAAACCACTGAAGGCAAAGGAAGTAATTCTAATTTTCCGTAGCAATATTCCTAACCATCTGTACAAACCAGCACATTGTCACCCTTCAGACCCGAAAAATCCAAAGCTTGCGTTGTGGCGTCTGGAGTTAGGAGTGTGTACTGGAGGAATTCATTGCTATCGAACAAATCCATATGCGCTCAACCCAAATTTGCCAGCAAAGGTAGAACTGCTCTCAAACGGAGCTTTAACATGCGCCCCATTTGTTAAAAAAAACCAAACACTTCCAACACAGAAGGGAATTCTACACGTGTCCATAGACTTCAAAGAGGTCACTGGCAAATCTGGCAAGACGCATTATGGGCCACAATGAAGAAATTTAACCCTTTGACTCCCGCAACATGTCCACCAGCATCCTGCATTGTCAATCGCGCTAGCAAAGCAAAAATTTGACCCTTTGACTCCCTCACCCTATCCACTTTGACTCCCTCACCCTATCCACTAGCTTCCTACAGGAAGCTGGTGGATAGGGTGAGGGAGTCAAAGGGTTAAGTATTTGCAGCTGGTGGATAGAGTACAGGAGTCAAAGGGTTAACATCATATAAAAGCTGATCAACACCGTCCAGCAACTATACTTCACAGCAACCAGTGTGGTGCTTACATAGGGTCCTATTGGAGAATGGTTCTATACTTCGCTTGGAGTTAGTCAGTGGAGTGGTTCTATACTTCGCTTGGAGTTAGTCAGTGGAGTGGTTCTATACTTCGCTTGGAGTTAGTCAGTGGAGTAGTTCTATACTTCGCTTGGAGTTAGTCAGTGGAGTGGTTCTATACTTCGCTTGGAGTTGGTCAGTGGAGTAGTTCTATACTTCGCTTGGAGTTAGTCAGTGGAGTGGTTCTATACTTCGCTTGGAGTTGGTCAGTGGAGTGGTTCTATACTTCGCTTGGAGTTAGTCAGTGGAGTGGTTCTATACTTCGCTTGGAGTTAGTCAGTGGAGTGGTTCTATACTTCGCTTGGAGTTAGTCAGTGGAGTGGTTCTATACTTCGCTTGGAGTTAGTCAGTGGAGTAGTTCTATATTTCGCTTGGAGTTAGTCAGTGGAGTGGTTCTATACTTCGCTTGGAGTTAGTCAGTGGAGCCTCCTGTCCTCCACACTTTCAACATATTCCTGGAACGCATCATAACTGATGCACTTAAAGACCTTGTCAGCACAGTCAGCACTGGAGGAAGAACCATCACTAACCTTCGGTGTGCACATAACATTGGCGGCCTCGCAGGCAGTGAGAAAAACTCGATAAGCTTGTTAAAAGACTCGATGAAACATCGACAAGATATGGCAACGCCCAGAAAATCAAGATGAAGGCCAGCCAGAACTGCCATCACTACTGATATAACTGTCTATGGGTTGAAGCTTGGAACTGTTCAGCAATTCGCATTGCTGGGATCTATTGTTAACAGTAAGGGATCTAAACCAGAAATCGTCTCTCAAGGGCAGCAAAGTCAGCATCAGCACTGTCCAGGCTGAAACCTTTATGGATGGACAAGAACATCTCCTTGAAACTCAAGTCAGACTCTCACATGCACTGGTACATTACATCTTCTTGCGAGGATTTGGTCTTCACGGTAGATTTGGAAAGACGAATGTAAGCCATGGAAATGATGTGTAATCGCAAGATACTTAACATCAGAAAAACCTAACAGGCTATAACACTAGAGTTTATGTGAACCAGGTACCTGTTTATTTCTCCGTATAAAGAACATTTGGTGTTTGCATTTCCAGTCTCAAGAATTTTTTCAGTGCAAATAAGTGCATAGTTTTACAGTATTTAGCTGCATCATCAAGAGCCCGTAATTCAAGAGAGAGAGAGAACACAGACACAGACACAGAGAGAGATAGAGAGAGACAGAGAGAGGGGGGAAGCAGTCTGTGAGTACACCCGCATACACATATTCTCGTTTCTAATCTAAGCCATGGAAATGATGTGTAATCGCAAGATACTTAACATCAGAATTACCTAACAGAATTACTGATCTTATCACCAATAAATGTTGCATGTTATATAGAACCGATAATGTTATACGGTTGTGAGGCGTGGACAGTCAACAAACAAAGCCAGAACAAAATTGAGGCAGCCGAGATGTGGTTTCTAAGAAGAATATTGAGAGTTCCATGTACA
>JAPXFY010000016.1:58488178-58493178 GCA_030674185.1 Monoplex corrugatus | reverse complement strand
CGCGCGCCTCCGTGTCACGGTGTGTGTGTGTGCGTGCGTGTGTGTATGTGTGTGTGTGTGTGTGTGTATGTGTGTGTGTGTCTGTGTGTCTGTGAAATCATCATCATCATCATCAGGTGCCTTGCCGCATGGCGTTGGCGATTATGGACTTCCGTCTGTCTCTATCACTTGTTGCCTCAAACATCTCTTCCACCCTCCTTGTCCCCAGCCACTCTGCAAGTCCGTCTAGTATCTTCTCCCTTGGTCTACCCGGTGCTCTCTTTCCCTCCAGCTTTCCCGTTGTGACCAGGTGTTCCAATTCCCCTTTCCTCATAAAATGGACTGTCTTTTCCTAATCTTCCTTATAAATGATCTACTTGTGTCTGCCTCCATCAAGACTGTCTCGTTTGTTTTCTTTGCTGTCCATGGAACTCTCAACATTCTTCTTAGAAACCACATCTCAGTTGCCTCAATATTGTTCTGGCTTTGCTTGACTGTCCACGCCTTGCAACCGTACAATAGTATTGGTTCTATATAACATTCAAGAACTCTCTTCCTGATGTTAATTGATAGGCATTTGTTGGTAAGAATGCTTGTCATCTTCTTGAATGCTGTTTTGGCTTGGCCGATTCTGCTGGCTATTTCTGATGTGCAACTGCCGTCTGGTGAAATGCGTTGTGCAATCCCGAGAGAAAGATCCCTTCATACCAGAAAGGCTGAGCTCGTTTTGATGTTCTGTGTACATGAGTGTGTGTGTGTGTGTGTGTGTGTGTGTGTGTGTGTGTGTGTGTGTGTGTGTGTGTGTGTGTGTGTGTGTGTGTGTGTGTGTGCACGCCAGTACGCAAGCATTTATGTGTATGTGTGCACGGACACCAACGCTTGCATGTATTATACTTTCTGTTGCTCTGTTTATCTGTTTGCATGTCTGTCTGTCTGTCTATTTGTGCGTGTTTTTATGCCGTGAGCGGGTCTCACAGTCAAGATATTATCATATGATGTTTCAGTATCAGCTTCAGCTTCAGTAATAGCTTCTCCGCGCTCAGAATGAATTCCATGGGCCCTGACGTCACTAATGCCATGCGATGGAAAAGATCCAAAGTGATCGTGGCATGAGCCATGTACATAAGCCCTGTGTGCTGGCAAGGTCCTAAGGTCCTACCTAGAGTATGGGTTTAAATTAGGTATATATTTGCACCATTCTGTTACTGAAGGAGTCTAGGCTAAATCCGTAGCGAAATGTTTACCTCCATGTGCAGTGTTAAAAAAAGTATAAACTGACCTTACCAACGACTTAGAGAACCACATCATAGATATTTACCCCCCCCCCCCCCCAGCATTACGACACGTAGCCTTCATCCGCCCACCAACACGTTTTATCGTCTGTATCATCGACATCCCATCTCTCCCAGCCCATTCGGCATCCCCGATAGAAAAAACAACAACATAATTTTAAAAAAACATAATCAAGACAATCAAAATCAAAACAAAACGAAGTACCTAACATTGTACACCATATCAAACAACAAGAAAAATCCACCACCACCGCCGTGAAACCGAAAAACAAAAATGTGTCTGCCCACCACACTCTTCACGATCTCTCCAACTGTATTTTCCATTTCTTTAACCCTTTGACTCCTGCACCTTGTCCACCACCATCCTGCATTGTCAACCATGATAGCATAGCAAACTCTTAACCCTTTGACTCCCTCACCCTATCCACCAGCTTCCTGCAGGAAGCTGGTGGATAGGGTGAGAGAGCCAAAGGGTTTAGTTTTTGCAGTCGGTAGATAGGGTGCGAGAGTCAAAAGGTTAAATTACATCGATCTCGTATTCAGAGAAAGCACATAAAGCTATCCATTGCACGCTGAAGGAGCCAGCGCAATGTCGCATACCAAGCAGACCTAGTTAGCCAAGTCGCGGGTTTCGTTACCTTGCAGGTCTAACTGTACCTGAATAGGTGGGAACAGCGGTCATGTTATATGTACGTAATGTGCCCTCGTGATCCGTGGCGTGTGTGTGTGAGTGGGGGGATGGGTGGGTGGGTGTGTGTCTGTGGGGGAGGAGGGTGTCTGTGTATGTGTGGTGGTCTTTGATTTAATGTCTATTCACTAAAGTGATTTTAGACCAAAAAAAAAAAAAAAAAAGGGGGGGGGGGGAGTGATAGAGGAGGAGTGAAGAAGATATTTGAAAATTGTCAATTTTGAATTTGAGAAAAGATGATCCAGAAAACAACTGTTTTGAAGAGGGGAAGGTAAAACTAACAAATAATGTTACCATAATTATCGATTTAAACAAACAAACTGACAAACAAAATTAGTAAATATCCGGAAGAAATGAATAAAAAGTAAAACTAATAATTGACTAACCACAACAATGAACAAGTCAAATAACATTTTAAAGGTAATTCGCTATAGGACTTTTTGACAGGCTAACAAAAAATTCATACAGTAATGATGATGATGAGGCAAATATGTCAGAAACTGTGTATGTGTGTGTCTGTGTATGTGTGTCTGTGTGTGTGGTGTGTGTGTGTGTGTGGTGTGGTGTGTGTGTGTGTGTGTGTGTGTGTGTGTGTGTGGTGTGTGTATGTGTGTATGCGTGCGTGTTGTGTGAGTGTGTGTGTGTGTCTGTTGTGGTGTGTGTGTATGTGTGTGTGTGTGTCTGTGGGGGGTGTCTGTGGGGGGTTGTATCTGTGGGTGTGGGTGTGTGTGTATGTGTGTGTGCGTGTGTGTGAGGTATGAGTGTAAGTGTGTGTGTGTATTGAGGAGTGTGTGTATGTGTGTGCATGTGTGTGTGTATATTGTGTGTGTATGTATGTGTGTGTGTGTCTGTATGTGTGTCCGTGAACGTGTATCTATGCGTGTGTGAGATGATGCACACTAATGTATACGTGTGCCTGGTTGTCTGCTCATGTATCAGTCTATCTGTGCGTCAGTCTGTCTGTCTTTGCTTTCATAATTTTAATTAATCCCCAACGGCAAAGTTTTATTATTTCATGCGAGCCTAGTTTGTATGTTACACTTTTCGCTACACTGAGTCTAAATATGAATGGGTGGGAACATTAAACTGATTTTAATGCCAGTAATGGGTCCGTATGGCATGTGCGTGTGTGAGCCTGTGTGTGTGCGTTAGTGTGTGTGTGTGTGTGTGAGCCTGTGTGTGTGTGTGTGTGTGTGTGGTGTGTGTGTGAGCCTGTGTGTGTGAGCCTCTGTGTGTGTGTGTGTGTGTGTGTGTGTGTGAGCCTGTCTGTGTGTGAGCCTGTGTGTGTGTGTGCTTGCATGCGACTCTGTGTGTGTGTGCCTGCATTTGTGTGTGCTGGCATAGTTGTGTGTGTGTCGAAATTGTGCTTTATGCAAACACCCTCTGCAGCAAGGTTTTATCATTCAGTACATGTAAACCCAGCCATATATATATATATACATATGTTGCAGTTTTTGCTTCGCTGGGTCTCAGTTATTTAATGAGAATTGAATCCGCAGTTAAATCGTGTCAGTGGTGAGACCGTGGAATTTCGACCCAGCGGTTAAGTGCCCGCATTAGGGCCTACCAAGTTCCAGGTTTGATCCCCAGATTGGACGGGGGTGTTTTTCTTCCCTCCCACCGCTCCGCATAGAGTTTTAACATGCAACAGACCCGCATCGCATGCTTTACTTCCTCGTTGTTGTGAATGTGGAAGCGTCCATGGACGTAAGACTGTTTTGAATCCATACGAATGCCTCCTTAGATGTAGGAGCTCGAATAATGTGCGATGTGATATGCAGAGGGTAAGCTTTGTCCAGCATAGCAGATAAAGCTTGTCCCATATAGAATGTACACCTTGTCCGGTATGGAAGGTAGACATAGCCCAATATGGAAGGTAGACCTTGTCCCATGTTGATGGTAAATCTTGTCATGTCCCTACAGAAGGCAAACCTTGTCTTGTATAGAAGATAGACCTTGACCCATGTGGATGGTAAATCTTGTCCCATATAGATGGCAAACCTTGTCCCATACAGATGGTAAATCTTGTCCCGTGCAGAAAGTAAACCTTGTCCCGTATAGAACATAGACCTTGTCCCATATAGAAGGTAAACCTTGTCCCATATAGAGGGTAAGCCTTGTCCCATATAGAATGTAAACCGTGTTCCATATAGAAGGTAAACCTTGTCCTGTATAGAAGATAGACCTTGTCCCATATAGAAAATAAACCTTGTCCCATATAGAAGGTAAGCCTTGTTCCATATAGAAGGTAAACCTTGTCCCATATAGATGGCAAACCTTGTCCCGTATAGAAGGTAAACCTTGTCCCATATAGAAGGTAAACCTTGTCCCATATAGAAGGTAAGCCCTGTTCCATATAGAAGGTAAACCTTGTCCCATATAGATGGCAAACCTTGTCCCGTATAGAAGGTAAACCTTGTCCCAGGTAAACCTTGTCCCATATAGAAGGCAAACCTTGTCCCGTATAGAAGGTAAACCTTGTCCCATACAGAAGGTAAATCTTGTCCCATATAGATGGTAAACCTTGTCCCATATAGAAGGCAAACCTTGTCCCATATAGAAGGTAAACCTTGTCCCATACAGAAGGTAAACCTTGTCCCATATAGAAGGTAAACCTTTTCCCATACAGAAGGTAAACCCTGTCCTATACAGAAGGTAAGCCTTGTCCCATATAAAGGGTAAACCTTGGCCCATATAGAATGTAAATCGTGTCCCATATAGATATAGAAGGTAAACCTTGTCCTGTATAGAAGATAGACCTTGTCCCGTATAGAAAATAAAACTTGTCCCATATAGAAGGTAAACCTTGTCCCAAATAGAAAATAAACCTTGTCCCATATAGATGGTAAACCTTGTCCCATATAGATGGTAAACCTTGTCCCATATAGATGGCAAACCTTGTCCCATATAGATGGTAAACCTTGTCCATATAGATGGCAAACCTTGTCCCATATAGATGGCAAACCTTGTCCCATATAGATGGCAAACCTTGTCCCATATAGATGGCAAACCTTGTCCCATATAGATGGTAAACCTTGTCC
>JAPXFY010000016.1:58463178-58478178 GCA_030674185.1 Monoplex corrugatus | reverse complement strand
TTTGGTTCTATCGTCTGAAAGTGTTTCATATGGGCTGTTCTCCCTCCCTTTTTTGATTGATTGATTGATTGATTGATTGATTGATTTGAGGGGGTTGTCTTCCTCAAAGGGTTTTGTTTCGATTTGTGTTCAGACCAGACAGTATATTTTGCCGAGTAAAAGATTTGCTTCATTTCTTTGTTTTTAGCTTTCTTTGTGTTTGTTCTTGGCATTGAAAGGGAGACAATCATATTTTTTCTCTTGGGTCTGTAGCTGTTTTGTGTAGGCACACTTGTTTTGCTTAACAGTGTAAACCCTGGCAATCATTCTCTTTTTTTTTTTTTTTTTTCCCTGTCATTTATGCCTTTGTGGATCGCTCAGGGTTCATGTGAGATGAAGCTAGGTACAAGTAGTCATTTACTATTATTATTGTTGTTGTTGTTTATATAACTATATAGCGAATTACAGAGTTGGGTGAGTCGGTATGTATATGTGACCTTCCCTAGCAATACGAAAAATGACAGGCCGTCTGACGGTTTGACAGAAATCGGTTACTGTGACGCACTTAGCCTATCTGGTTTGACATTGTGCGGCGCTGATAACGCGGGGATCGCGGTTCGACCGGTGTTGGACGAATTTCGTCATGGTACCGGTAAAGTGGACGGGGCGTATTTACTTTCTTCTTTCTTCTTTTTCTCTTGACATGTGTCTCGATATATATATGCCGTGTTTGTTGTTGTTGTTGTTTTTGGTTTTGGTTTTTTTCTCTCGGATGCGCATATGCACATTGTTTTACCGACCCTTGGTCGGCATTCGACGGATTCCATCACATTGTTTTCCTTTTTGTGTCTTCTTTCTTTTTCTTGACATTGTCTGTAGACAGAAGAGGATGGAGACAGCTGACGGGGCATGCATCAGCAGCTACCATCAAGAATGATGTCGCCGACTGGTGAAGAGATGTCTTGATATATACATGTGGCGTTTCGAATTTTCTCGAATGCGCTTACGCACTTCGTTTTGCTCATTACTGTTCAGGCGGTACGTTGCTGCACAGTCTGCATACTGTTATCTTCGGTGGGCGTGCTTGCCGGGATTTTTCTTGTTTCTATACGCCACCAAACAAACATTGACATGACTTACAGAATCTTTAACGCACATATTTGATGTTCAGTGAGCGTATGCACAGGAAGGGGATTCAGACATTGGCAGGTCAGCAGGCATGTTGACTTGGAAGATCAGAAAAATCTCCACCGTTTACCCACCGTATGAGAAGTATCCAGGCAATATCCAACCCAGACCTTCTGACTCAAAATCTGAGTCGTATCCACTTGACTACCGCAGTTTTGACCGTCATTCGACGAATTTCATCATATTATTTTCTTCTTCTTCTTTCTACTTCTCTTGATATAATACATCATTTCATCATATTATTTTCTTCCTCTTCTTTCTACCTCTCTTGATATATACATCATTTCATCATATTATTTTCTTCCTTTCTTTTCTACCTCTCTTGATGTGTACATCACAGAAACCACGATTGGCGTGAAGTCGACGGGAAAGGGTAGCCTACAGCGCTTGATGTATTATGCAACAGATCAAGGTATTGATCCGTGTGGGGAAGGGAGGGTGGTCACTTACACTTTGGATCAGAGAATATTTTGTTGATGTGGTCATACTTTTATTACTTAAAATAATGAATCAGAAGCTTCAGGGTGGCATAATGTGGTTATCTAAAATTTCGTGGCTCCCCCCCCCCCCCCCCCCCCCCCCCACAGGTATGACTTTGATCTTGACACCATGACTTCCAAATTTACGCATTCGCTACTTTTCAACGGTCCCAATCTTTCATTGGAAATGGCTAAAGATTCATACAGAAACAGATGAGAAAATCTTGCTGATACATTTTTGTCACAGACAGACAGAAAGATACAGACATACCTCTTCGATCGATACGAAATTCTCACCTGTCTTACCTGTCGGCGTCTGCACTCTGACACCGCCATTCCCCTCCATACGGCTCTGTCTTGACTTTTGTGGACAGCGTCTTGACTGTTTAGGCCACTGATGCTGGTTATGTTCTCGATGTATGAGATTGGAGGTCTGTCTTTCTCTTTTTTGCCTCTGTTTTTCCTTGAAAAATGGTTGCCATGAGGTCTGTGTTTTTGCTAATGACACATGGCCAGTGTATTTTAGTCTTGTCTTGTTGATGACTGCTAGGAATTTTCTGGTGGTATCAAGTTCTTCCAGGACACTTTCATTAGTTCTTCTATCTGTCTCTTTGACACGTGGTAGCCTCCGATAAAACTACATCTCGGCTGCCTCGATCAATTGTTTTGCGATCAGCTTTTCTCAGAGTCCAAGCTTCACAGCCATAAATCATAACTGGCAAGATCAAATATTTTAAACGTTTAATTTTCAGGCCGTTTGGTGCGCCTTGTCTTTTCAGATATTGTTGAGTTGGACTTTTTTTTGTTTTTTGCTTTATTATTCCAGTTCTTATTTTGATGTCTTTAGAGCAGGTTCCATTATCAATTTTTACAAACCAAGATATTTAAAATCTTTGATATTTTCTAAAGGAACTTTATTAATCAAGATGTCACGATTGTTTTCAGTATCTTTGCCTTTACGTGTACTATTTAGCACTTTTATTTTCTTGGTGTGCAAGTTCAGGCCAGCCTTTTTGCCCGCTTCATACACCCTATAAAGACTTCTTTTCATACTGGTAATATTGTCTGCTAATAGCGCAGTATCATCGGCATAGCACAGGTTTGTAAGTTTTTTTCCCTCTTATCTTTATACCCATGCCTTCTATATCAGCATCTCTCATGACTTGTTCCATATAGATGTTAAATAGATACGGTGAGAGGATACAGCCATAACTAACTCCCCTGTGGATGCTGAAAAATTCTCATTTTTGAATGTTCCATCTGGGAAATTATCGTCCTTGAAATAGGGGGGGGGGGGGCTAAAAGTGGAAATGGAGGGGGAAAACGGCAGAAATGTGTGACAAACAAGACCACTGTAATTCTGTGGATCATAGCGTTCCAAATCTTTTAAAGAAACACGTCTATGTCTTTTTCTAGTCTTACATAAAGTGTTGCATTTATTCATATGGTTTGACCATATGTTATCACAGTTTTAAGTTGCTTGTGTATGTACAGTAATGTACAGAACTCTGCCAACTATTGAATTTGTTCAATAGCAGACGGTTGACAGAACTGATTTGAAGTTTTTGTTTAAACCCGAATATCCCGATCGATTTTGTACCTCTCAAGACCACTGTTAGCTGGAAAACACGTAAGATGAAATAAAACTTGACGTGAAGTGGGGACCAGGGAGGACTTTTGCGAAAATGAAAACAGAATTTAGATAGTGTCAGGGGTTCCTGAGAAAATGCTGTTCATACAACTTCCTCAAAAAGTGCTGACTTAAAGGATTTTTCCCTTGTGACCTTGACCTCAGAGCTACGAATTACAGAATTGTGCATGTGTGACTTCTTGGCCGTCCACGTCTTTGACCCAGATTTGATAAAGATCTATCCATAAAAAAGCTTAAAAAGTTTAGTTGACAGATTTTGATCACAGACACACATCAACACACAAACAAACATCCTCTCCGGTCGATATGGAATTCTCTTCCTTTTTTTTTCTTTTTTTTTCTTTTTTTTTATGTGATTAAAATTGTTTTCACTTCATTGCATACTTTTTATAGTCCAGCCGACCATAATGGCCATTTCAGTTCTTTAGAGAAGCTCTAAAAGAGGAAAAATTCGGTACATTCAGTGACTTCTACCATCTCTGTGCAATTGCAAATACAATATCGTGAATCGCATCAAACACTCCCTACATAAGTATGTACAAACCAAAATCCGAAGCCCACTTTGTAACCGCAAATCTCTGTTAACATCGCAGTGTATTCCGAAAGTGCTTGAACTAGAACTGCATGTGTTATTCTTTGTGCTTATTTCTCCTATGTTCGTAATATCGTTCATCCCAAACACACGACTGACAACATAAGGCGTAAGAGTTTCAAAGGAGTTTGGGGTTTCAAGATGGATTCATCGCAGTCGGGTAATTCCGTATGCTCTCTATCCTGAACTTCCTCTCTCAGTCCGTCAGCACCCTCTGCATAAAATCCTGACCTCACCCAACCCCCACTGCAGCCTGTCTCCACTCGGTGTGGAATCACATTGTAATATATGTTTGTATATAATATGTTTTCTATAATTTTCCATTGCTTTTCTTCTTTTTCCCCATTTATAGCCATGTGTATGTGTGTGTGTGCCTGTGTGTGTGCATGCCTGCGTATGTGTATGTTCAGCGCTAGATTTGATTTCTATTCAAGATTTTGCGCTATATAAATATTATTAATTTTATTATTATTATTATTATCTGCCTGCCGCTGTCTGGCAGATTCCTTGCGCCTGCACAAAACCCTGTGCGCTGACAAGGTTCTTGAAATGGGGAAGGGGAGGGGCAGGACCTATGACGTTCTAAGCTCGACACCACCAGAATAATAGAAAAGCATTAGTATAGGCGGTGAACAGGCCAGGTTTTAATGTGCGAGCTGGAATTGAAGCGCAGTCTTGCCTGAACGAAAAACACAAGATCTCAACATGTCTGTTGATAGTAGTAGTAGTGATGGTAGTGGTGGTGATGGTGGTAGAAGTGGTAGTTGTATTTGTAGTAGTAGTAGTAGTACGAGTAGTGGTAAAAGTAATAGTAGAGTAGTAGTTATGTGTGTGTGTGTGCGCGCACGCGCGTATGCGTGCGTGAGTGAGAGTAAGTGCGTGCGTGATGTGTGTGTATGTCTGTCTGTGTGTGTTTCTGTGTGCGTGTGCGCGTGTGTGTGTGCGTGTGTGTGTGTGTGTGTGTGTGTGTGTGTGTGTGTGTGTGTGTGTGTGTGTGTGTGTGTGTGTGTGAATGTTTGTATGCTTGTGTGTCTGTTTGTGTCTGTATATGTGCGTGTGTATGAGTTGCATACAACAAAACGTTATTCTGCTGTACAAATGTTATGCGTGAGGACTTCCTAAATGAGGATGTTCAATGTCCCTATGACTCAGTTCCAGAAGCACATGAAAACAGAGGATGTTCAAAGTCCCTATGACTCAGTTCCAGAAGCACATGAAAACAGAGGATGTTCAAAGTCCCTATGACTCAGTTCCAGAAGCACATGAAAACAGAGGATGTTCAAAGTCCCTATGACTCAGTTCCAGAAGCACATGAATACAGAGGATGTTCAAAGTCCCTATGACTCAGTTCCAGAAGCACATGAAAACACAATATAAATATAGCACAGAATAAGTCACTGAATGAGACAAGACAAGCGGGGAGTTGTAGCAAAATGGCCCTTGACCAGCGTGTGTGAAAGATCAAGAAACATGACCACAGAGCTCAGGCAAGGTAAAGGTTAAGGTAAAAGGTAACAGACTCATTACCATGAGACCGTAGTGGAGTGTGGTAATAGAGACCTCGACTTCTCTCGGGGACAGCAATTTGAAGGCGGTGCCCGTTTCCTGTCCCTTGTTGCTTTTTCTCTGCTCATCCTGGACAGTATCAGGTACCCCCGTTTACGGCTGTGTAGTTGACTGTGGGCCGAACGTGCAAAGTTGCTTGTTTGTTAGTTTGTTCATAGGCGAGAGTCGAACCCATATAATAGTGATAATATGATAATAATAATAATAATAATAATAATAATAATAATAATAATAATAATATAATAAGGGGAAGAAGAAGAAATTTCTGTAATGCCCATCATAATTAACACACACCATGCACGCAGGCACCACACACACACACACACACAACCCCCCCCCCCACACACACACACACATACACACACACACACACACACACGCACAAACACACACTCGCGCGCGTGCATACACACACACACACAGACACACACACACACACACACACACACACAGACACACACACACACACACACACACACACACACACACACACACTCATGCATTTGTGTACCCCCACACATACAAACCATCCATACATCCATGCATGCACGCACGTACGCAGAAACACACGCACAACGCACACACACACACGTACGTACGCAACGCACTTACACACGCACAACACACCACACACACACACACACGTGCGCGCACGCGAACAGAGAACCAAATACAGGCGATGACGTACGTTCCTACACGAGGAAAAAGTACAGGTGACAGGCAGCAGTTCAGTATTTTAGGATGGAGTTTACCAAATGTGTTTCTTGTAGAGATGAGTTTTTAGTGCTGGCTTGCGGTCGGAAAGGAAGGATCAGGACGTGGATTAATTTTTGCAGTTGGTGGGTAGGGTGCGGGGGTTAACCCACCTTTGACTCCCGCACCTACCCACCGACTGCAAAAACTTAACCCTTTGACTCCCGCACCCTACCCACCGACTGCAAAAACTTAACCCCTTTGACTCCCGCACCCTACCCACCGACTGCAAAAACTTAACCCCTTTGACTCCCGCACCCTACCCACCGACTGCAAAAACTTAACCCCTTTGACTCCCGCACCCTACCCACCGACTGCAAAAACTTAACCCCTTTGACTCCCGCACCTACCCCACCGACTGCAAAAACTTAACTCTTTGACTCCCTCACCCGATCCACCAGGGAGTCAAAGGGTTAAGTTTTTGCTTTGTTAGCATGGTTGATAATGCTGAATGCTGGTGGACAGGCTGTGCAGGAGTCAAGGGGTTAAAGTGGAGTGAGTTCCGGAATGTTGCATCAAAATGAGATAATGCCCCGGAGCTATGTTTGTTTTCGGTTAAAAGAAGGAGTTCGAAATATCCGGTTGTCAGAGGAAGAACAAACGGACAGGGCAGGAGTGTACACATCAGACAGCTCAGAAAAAAAAAAAGAAAGATAAACCCGTGCACTTGAGTCGAATCGGAGTTTTATTTCTACACTAACCCCAAAACCACTTGATAACCAGCGATATGCTGCTAATGCAGGGTTGTGGAGTGCGAGCCTCCGTCTGGCCACAGGGTTTTTATTTTTCTACTTGTTGAGGGCTGGCTGGCTTTTATATATATATTTATATATCTATCCAAAGAAAACAAACGAGACAGTCTTGATGGAGGCAGACACAAGTAGATCACTCATAAGGAAGATTAGGAAAAGACAGGCAACATTTATAGGCCATTTTATGAGGAAGGGGGATTTGGAGCACCTGGTCACAACGGGAAAGCTGGAGGGAAAGAGAGCACCAGGTAGACCCAGGGAGAAAATGCTGGATGGACTTGCAGAGTGGCTGGGGACGAGGGAGGGTGGGAGATGCTAGGGGCAACGAGAGATAGAGACAGATGGAAGTCCATGATCGCCAACGCCATGCGGCAGGGCACCTGATGATAATGATAATGATGATATATCTATATATATATATATATATATATATATATATATATATATCTGTATATCTGTACATATATATATGTGTGTATGTGTATGTATATATACATATATGTGTGTGTGTGTGTGTGTGTACATATATATATATATATAGAGAGAGAGAGAGGGGGGGAGAGAGAGGGGAGAGAGAAGAGAAGAGAGAGAGAGAGAGAGAGCCGTGGCTTTGAGATCTCGTGTCTCAAGTTCAGTATCAGTAAGTCTCCATCATAACAACTGACGTGTTCGCTGCCCATTGTAACGCTCAAATCATTCTGATGGAGTCAGCTTACTGTTTCATAAGTCCCGCTACTCCGCCCTGTTCCACCCCTATCCCCATTTCAAGACCTTGCCAACACATAGACTTTTGCACAGGCTGGAGTAGTCTGCCCGATAACTGATGGCAGCTTTTGGTGGAGTACATGAATATATGGAATTGTGCAAGTACGATGAATCCCTTTGGAACAAATTCCAGACTCCAGACCCTAAGACGAAAGAGTCAAAAGGCAGCTTTTCAATACATCGGCCAAGTTGGACAAGACTGATAACAGCAAAATAACAGTCGGCCTCGTAGATGGCTCGGTAGGCGTACATATGTACCTATAACGCCATGCACTCTACATATCTTCAGTTCAGCTTCAGAATGACCGCATACTCACATTTTGACCAAACTGCGACTTATCTGTTTTCGCTGTTTAATAGAGGGCGTAGTATCAGAGACATTAAATATCACAGGAAGCGTACTGCGTGTGTTGGATTAGAGCAGCCACTATACTGACCTCTGAAGTGACCTGACATTATTACATCTCTTTTGCAGGGGTTTGATATCATTGGCTCCTGTAGACTTCCTGGCAGTTGGATTTCGACTGAATGAATTGGATGGGTACTGGATGTATGTTGAAGAGCCGAACGAAATAAGTATGACAGAGAGAGAGAGGGGGGGAGAGAGGGGGGGCGATGCTGGTGCTGGGTGGGACCAATTCCACTGAAACAATGCAGAACATCAGACAGCCCCCCCCCCCCCCCATCCAGAAAACAAAACAAAACAAAACCCAAAGCAAAACAGGACAAAACAAAAACTAGCTCAGCCCTAACCCAAAATATGAGAATCAGACTACGCCATCTGCACATTTTTAATTAATGCGCTGTTACCTAAATGTGATAACATCAAGTTAGAATTTTAGTATCGACCATGCAAGTCGAGTACAAAGCTATTACAGGAAATGACTTTAGTGAAGTCTGTGGGGTTTACTGATTCGTGTGATACAGATTCAATCAAAGATTGTATCATGCAGAAACAAATGTACTAAAACATACTAAAAACACACAGACTTCCAATCAGAATGTACTAAAACATACTAAAAACACACAGACTTCCAATCAGAATGTACTAAAACATACTAAAAACACACAGACTTCCAATCAGAATGTACTAAAACATACTAAAAACACACAGACTTCCAATCAGAATGTACTAAAACATACTAAAAACACACAAACTTCCAATCAGAATGTACTAAAACATACTAAAAACACACAGACTTCCAATCAGAATGTACTAAAACATACTAAAAGCACACAAACTTCCAATCAGAATGTACTAAAACATACTAAAAACACACAGACTTCCAATCAGAATGTACTAAAACATACTAAAATCACACAGACTTCCATTCAGAATGTACTAAAACATACTAAAAACACACAAACTTCCAATCAGAATGTACTAAAACATACTAAAAACACACAGACTTCCAATCAGAATGTACTAAAACATACTAAAAACACACAGACTTCCAATCAGAATGTACTAAAACATACTAAAAGCACACAGACTTCCAATCAGAATGTACTAAAACATACTAAAAACACACAGACTTCCAATCAGAATGTACTAAAACATACTAAAAACACACAGACTTCCAATCAAAATGTACTAAAACATACTAAAAACACACAGACTTCCAATCAAAATGTACTAAAACATACTAAAAACACACAGACTTCCAATCAGAATGTACTAAAACATACTAAAAGCACACAGACTTCCAATCAGAATGTACTAAAACATACTAAAAGCACACAGACTTCCAATCAGAATGTACTAAAACATACTAAAAACACACAGACTTCCAATCAGAATGTACTAAAACATACTAAAAACACACAGACTTCCAATCAGAATGTACTAAAACATACTAAAAAACACACAGACTTCCAATCAGAATGTACTAAAATATACTAAAAACACACAGACTTCCAATCAGAATGTACTAAAACATACTAAAAACACACAGACTTCCAATCAGAATGTACTAAAACATACTAAAAACACACAGACTTCCAATCAAAATGTACTAAAACATACTAAAAACACACAGACTTCCAATCAGAATGTACTAAAACATACTAAAAACACACAGACTTCCAATCAGAATGTACTAAAACATACTAAAAACACACAGACTTCCAATCAAAATGTACTAAAACATACTACCTCATGCCTGGTGGGTTAAAGATTGGAGGTTTTCCTGATCTCCCAGATCAACATGTCTGTGAACCTGTTAGAGTCTAATCCTTTTCATATATATGCGCATGCCAAAGTTAAAAGTATTATAAGTATGTATGTTAAAGATCCTGTAAGTCATGTAAGTATTGAGCAGCGTACGGAAACATGAAAACGCCCAGTGTGCACGCCCACTGAAGACAGAATATGCAGAATGTGCAGCGTAATACCGCTTGCACAGTGTCGACAAAACGATGTGCATATATACGCATCTGAGAAAAATAGGAATGCTTAAAAAAAAGTGACACAAAGTCATACGAAGGACACACACACACACACACACACAGAGAGAGAGAGAGAGAGAGAGAGAGAGAGAGAGAGAGAGAGAGAGAGAGAGAGAGAGAGAGAGAGACATAGAGATGCATGCAAAGACAGACACACAAACACAAATCTAAACACGCGCTCACAACATCTCCGTTATCAGAGAAACGCAAACATAACTGCAAACAAAATGCCATCGACAGTAACGGGGAAAGAGACAAGCGCATTCTGGCAAGAACGAATAATCTATAAAGCAATATCAATAATGGAAAGCGGCAGGAGTTAATATTTCATGAACGAATATCAATGATAAGAAGGATAATAAATGATAACAACATTGAAGATACACAGCGCCACCTCACTGAACTAATGGCGCTCTTGGCGCTTGTACATCGATAAGAAAAAGCACACAAAAAATGTACTCGTAACTTAGAAAGAAAATGAAACATGAAGAATATCATTAAAACTGCAATGACACTGACATTAGTGACAGCCACAGCAAAAATTTTAACTTCTCGTTTTGCAGTGGGTGTTATAGTTTATTGATGAACACTTGTGGAGTCTTGGAGTTTGGAGTACAGTCAAGATGGATTCATCACACTTGAATAATTCTATATACGCTCCACTCAGTCTGCCATCCGTTATCTGGCAGACTTCTTGAGCATGCACAAAAACCTTATGGTCTGACAAGATCTTGAAATAGAGGAAAGTAGGCATAGAGACAACAGGACCTATGAAACATTAAGCTGATACACCAGTCGTCGTGGTGTAGTGGTTAGCGCAAGGGACTACAGACTGTAAGGTTGTGAGTTCGAATCCCCATCAGTCCCTTCAAAAATCATTGTGTGATTTTTCGGCTCTAACTGGTTCCTACCCAGAGCTGGGCGTGCTATGGGCTCATTGGGAAGACTGGGACCACACGGTCGAGTCTCATCCACTTCACGGATGCGTCACTGAGGGTGTTGCTCAAATCTTCTGACCAGCACCGCAGATGTCTGTATCTCTCAAGCCTGGTTGACGCCAGGGTATATTATGACAGCACAGCCCTGTCACCAGTCTCAATCCTAGATGGAACTCCATAGCATCATTATTATCATCCTCATTGACATCATCATCATCGCTTTGTAAAAAAAACATTACACCTCTGACATCTTCTGTGGCCATTAAGGTGGCGTAGAAAATGGGATGGAAAAAAAACATTAAGCTGATGCTAATACCACCAGAATGATTGGAGCATTTCTAGGTAGGACAACAAGTAGGGTAAACATTAAGCTGATACCCTTTAACACCAGAGTGAATGGAGCATTTCTAGATGAGCAACAAGTAGGTTAAACATTAAGCTGATACTATTACCACCAGAATGATTGGAGCATTTCTAGATTGGTAACAAGTAGGTTAAACATTAAGCTGATACTAGTACCACCCGAATGATTGGAGCATTTCTAGATGGGCAACAAGTAGGACCATACGTTGTTAATTTGTGGGCAAAAATTTAGTTAGATTGAATTCAGGACATTTGATCTTGAGCCCATGGCTCTGTTACAAGAGCCAGCTATCTCACTATAAACCTATGGCTCACTTGAGGATTGAACCCACAATCACTACATTACCAGTATGGCACTCTAACTAATTCAGCCAATGGGACTACTAAAACAAAACTAACAAATAAGACCATCTGAAACCACATCTTTCATCTGGAATAACCATTTTAGGTGTGGCCACACTTGAACACGGAAAAGCTCAGTTAGTGTAAGGCCTCTAAATCATAAGCCTATCAATACAAGTGAAAAGTATTTACTATAAAGAGTTTAGAAATGGTAACCTAACTGACAAGGCTTTTGGATCAGCCTGTGTAACATGCAGATCTGTATAGTCATGGAGTCTTCCAGATTATTGCTTATTTTTGTGCTGATTGCTTTGAGCGGAGTACATGAAGGTAAACATCTCCTTAACTGCCCTGTACTGGACACCAGATAGAAGGCATAAGAGGGAAAGACGCAAGAACACTTGGTGAAAAACAGCAAAAAGGACATCCCAAGGACCCGAATTACACCTGGGGTTCCATACAGAGGCTGGCCCAGAATGGACAGAAGCGGAAAATCCTTGTTGCTGTCCCAGAAGCTAGTGCATTATGGGCATTAGGTAAACGTCAATAGATGTTAAAAGAAATAACAAACGTATTTTATTTACGAAACTAACCAAGTGCTGGGAGGAGCCAGTATGGAAAGACCATTTCATCAAAGATTATTCCAAATTTGAATCAATTAACAAAACAATAAATAAAGCAACAATTTATGCTGATTGTATCGTATTATATATTGGGTTGGGCCTCGCACACAAGCACAACAACGTTAAGAGATGAGGAAAACCAGTTTTAAGCGAGCGTGTGCTGACTGCGTCGTTTTACAGGGCTATTTGGGTTGGGCATGGCATTACGCAGCACAGCAACACGACGAAGACGAGATGCTGTTACTATAAATAGGTCGCCAATTGATCGTGCAGGACTGATTGCAATTGACAACCGCCCTCGGGGCCTCGTTGTGATTGTTATCGTCACGTGCTTTGGGACGTCTGAATCTTTGTCTAGTTCGCAATGTTGCTGTGGTTTCTTCTTGTTTATTCCAGCTGTCTTTTTCTTCTCTCGTGTTCCTCTCCTCTCTCTCTCTCTCTCTCTCTCTCTCTCTCTCTCTCTCTCTCTCTTTCTCTCTGTCTGTCTCTCTCTCTCTCTCTCCTGTCTGTCTCTCTCTCTCTCTGTCTCTCTCTCAAAAGTCAATATTTTGTCACA
Organism: Monoplex corrugatus; assembly: GCA_030674185.1. Taxonomy (NCBI): domain Eukaryota; kingdom Metazoa; phylum Mollusca; class Gastropoda; order Littorinimorpha; family Ranellidae; genus Monoplex; species Monoplex corrugatus. Next base: position 58,465,183 of record JAPXFY010000016.1, on the reverse strand, counting down.
ATTTATTTTCATAACATGGTTTACATTGTATATACTATGGTTCATGTGTTTTGTTTAATACGCTTATGTTGTATGCGTATAGTAGCAAGGACTAACCGTAAGACAAGGTCTCATGAGATATAATGCTTCTGTTCTTGAGTAATAAAGCTGGTGTTCTGAAATCTGAACTCTCTCTCTCTCTCTCTCTCTCTCTCTCTCTCCTCTCTCTCTCTCTCTCTCTCTCTCAAAATCTCTTCTTGTCACATTTTTTTCTCTGTTTCTTGTTATACTCATGCATGGTGTGAAGGTTTATGCAAAAAAAACAAACAATTATAATATATTAGTTCTAGTTTAGTGCGTCGAAAATCAACATTGTCTTCTCTTTCTCTCGTGTCTCGTCTCTCTCTCTTTCTTTTTCTCTCTCTCCATCATCTCATCTCATTTACTGTGAGAATGAGAGGGTGAAGGTTCAATGAAAAAAGGAAACAAATAAAGCATTGATATGATTTAATGCCTCAAAAAACCAACACTACGCTCGTGTCTGCTTTTCTTTTTATCCTATACAATCATAATATACATTACATACATAAGATGGTACAGTAGAAGAAGAAGACATACAGAGAAGCATGTAAATAAATGATACAAATATATACATACATACATACTATATGTATATGTACATATATACATACATACTTTTAACATACATACATACATACATACATACATACATACATACATACATACATACATACATACATACATATACGGTTTCTTCTTAGAAGAATATTAAGAGTTCCATGGAAGCAAAGGAAACACAGGATTGTCTTGAAAGAGGCAAACACAAAAAGAACATTAATGAAGAAGATTAGGAAAAAGTAAGCAATATCTATGGGACATTTCATGAGGCAAGAAAAATTAGTGCACCTAGTCACAACAGGAAAGCTGGAGGGAAAAAGAGTACCAGGTAGAAAATATTGGACGGACTTGCTAGAGTGGATGAAGACAGAGAGGGTGGGAGAAGTATTTGCAGCGACAAAAAAAAAAAAAGATAGATTCGTATGGAAGGCCATGATCGCCAACGCCATGTGTTAGAACACATGATGATGATGATGATTATGACGATGATGATGATGATGATGATATATATATATATATATATATTATATATACATATACATGTGTGTGTGTGTGTGTGTGTGTGTGTGTGTGTGTGTTGTGTGTGTGTGTGTGTGTGTGTGTGTGTGTGTGTGTGTGTGATTGTAAAGAGAGAGAGAGAAGTGTAACACATCCATATGCACGCAAGCATAAAACAAGTTAAAGAGAAGGGGGAGCCACACATCCACTGGCGTACAAAAGAGGATAACGATGCGCACAGGGAATTACCACAATGTGCAGGATAAGTGATGATTCTTTTCCTATTTTCTACGCCACCTTAATGGCCACAGAAGCTGGCACAGCTTTATAACGCGATGATGATGATGCTGATAAGGAGGAGGAGGAGGATATTCATGATGCTGTGGATTTCTATTAGAATACATGTAGAGACTGCGTGACCGGACAGTACTGTATGCTTGCTATCATAATATATCCTAGTGTCAACCAGGTCCGAGAGATACAGACACCCATGGTGTTGGTCAGAAAATTTGAGCATCACTCTAAATGACGCATCGATGAAATGGATGAGATCGACTACGTGGTCCCAGTCATTTCATTGAGCCTCAGCTCTGGGTAGGAGATAGTTGGAGCTGAAAAATCCCACAATGATTTTTGAAGGACTATGCGGATTCAAACCCACAACCCTCCAGTTGCTAGTCCGTTGCACTAACCATTACGCCATGGTGATAGGTGGGCCAATGTTGATTGTTTGGGGCGTCACGGTAGCTGGGTGCAGCACAGGTGGAGTTGCCCTTAAGCGATAAACCACTTCGATAAAACCGCAAATGGCTTAAAGTTCTCCATGCTTCACCAAAAAAAAAATGTACTTGGAGTGCAAAGTGAATCCGAATGATGTTGGAAATTATCG
>JAPXFY010000016.1:58163178-58455678 GCA_030674185.1 Monoplex corrugatus | reverse complement strand
CGCTCTTCTACGACCTCAGGATTCATGGGGAAACCTTTGGCTCTGCTTACCGTCTTCAATCTGACCGCTGTAGCAGCAATTTAATGATGTAGATGTATGCATTTTTGGAAGTGTAAACCAACCAACCTAGCGAATAAGACAAAAACAAAATAAAAACAAAAAAAGAAAGAAAGATGGAAAAGAAAGAAAGAAAAGAAAAGAAGGAAAAAAGAAGATAAATTTGACGTATCAGCCAAAGTTCTTCGGGAAATATACTGCTGGAAACGTCACAACGTCACTACTCCTGGGTGGGAGCAAAGAGGTGGGAAGGAATTATGTACTTCCATTCAAAGCTAGCACTGCGAGCTAGAACAACACCAATGATATTCTTGGTTTTGAAAAAGTAAAACTGCGCTTATTGTTGCGATTTTGATATTTCTCTTTTTTCTAAATAAATTAGAGGGTGGATGGGGGGAATGCATTTTGTTTGGAAGCTACAATATTCGTCAACCTTTAGCTTCCAGGAAAGTTTGTCAATGGGATTTTATGCAGGCCTTCTTGTGGATGAAATTGCTTTATTCTTGAGGCAAAGACCGTAGAACAATTCGTGGCCTTGGCCAAGATCTGGTTTTTATATGTCGAGTGCCAGTCTTCTCTCGGATTTTTTTTTGGGGGGGGGCGGGGGGGGGGGGCTGGTTGGTTGGTTTTTCGTCTCCCTTCAGCTCATGTCCCTCTCCTGCCCTGGAGAAGCTGCAGACAGAATCTTGTGCATGTCTTCTGGTAGCTTAAAAAGTTGAAATTTTTAGGCACAAAGTTTGCTATAAACAGCTGATGCTTATGTGGCCTTGACCTGTATCTGCCTTTTTCCCCTTCTTCATCTTCTGTTTTCAGCACCCCCACCCTCCCCACCCTCCCCCAGCTAGTGCATGCCAGATCAGTCCGTTTTCTGCCAGCTATTCCTGGCTGTTGTATTGACTGCCATTGACTGCATGACGCAGGATGTCCCAGCCACTCAAACTTGATCACATTTAGCATACCGTTTCTACTTGGCTGCAAAGGTGAGTCACAGAACTCTGGTGGTTTCATAGGCACCCTGTACCATTTATGTTGTATTACAGTGGAGATCAGAGTCACAATGCACAGATGATTTCATATGCGCCATATACCATTTATGCCACTGTAGATCTGCCGTGGAGATCAGAAGATATCATGGCACATGTTATGCTGTAAACTTTGCACGAGAAATTCAACGTGCTGGTGAGGTTTTGAAATTTTACTTGAAAGCTTATGATAGTTTCGAATTCATTATTCGTTCTTACTGCCCATCCTTATCTCAACTTCAGTATTACTGAGGACCCCTCCACTCCTCCAGTCCTTTTCCGCTAAACACTGAAAATACATAATACACTATCGAAATTCACTTTCCAAAAGCTAAAACGAAGATGCTGACTGTGTCATGAAATTCAGCTGTTCAGTCATGACCCATACTAGAACCGTAATTATTCATCTCCAAAAAGTTTTCATTCTTCTTTTTTTTTTTTTTTCTTTCTTTCTTTCTTTCTTTCTTTCTTTCTTTCTTTCTTTATGTATTTATTTGTTTTATATTATTTATTTAGTTGTTTGTTTTTATTCGTTTTTATTCCTGGCGATGTTTCCTTGGATGCGTGCATGCACGCAGTTTGGTTCTCACCGTCAACAACCAATGGATGATAGCTGCTGTAATGAAAATTCCACAAGATGAGAATGCGCTGTAATGAAAATTCCACAAGATGAGAATGCAAGTGACATTAACTAATTCATACCAGTATCACTGTTGAACGTTGAAGAGAAAATCTTTTCTGACATGGCGGCAAGGGTAACCGAATAACTTCATTGAAAATGGATATGTCAGTCCAGAAAGGAGGTCTACCGGGAGTGTCTGGCTGTGTACAGCATGCCACGATGATTTGGAAAGCAATCAAAAGAGCTAGAGCAGAGAAAGGAGACCTCGATGTGGGCTGACATAATCACTTCATAAAAGAATGGACATATCAGTCTAGGAGAGAGGCACCCCGGGAATGTCTGGCTGTGTAGAGAATGCCACAATGATCTGGAAAGCAATCCACCAAAGAGTTAAAGCAGAGAAAGGGGACCGCGTTGTTGTGTGACTCGATATGGCAAACGCGTATGGATCAGTCCCGCACAAAATGATTCAGTTGGCTCTCGAGATGTATCATGTCTCAAAGAACATCTGAGAAATGCTGAAGAGATAATTTCATGGTTTGTTAATAAGTTATTCTTAAAGGAAAACACGACAGATTGGATCAAAGTGGACGCTGGCAAAGCAGTGGGTTATGCAATTTCTCCAACACTTTTCCAGTAATTGACAATGGAGATCGTGTCAAAGACAGCAGTGAGCAGTTCAGGTCCAGCAAACTTCGGAGATGGATACGATCATACCAGACGCCATCTCTAGGAGCCTTCATATCTGACACAACAGCTGTTTCTATAAGGACGATGAAACACTCAAAATACTAAAGCAGGCAGAGTCAAGGAGGAACTTCAGCTTAAAATTTCAGTAACGTATAACAGTTGTCTGATAACTTAGTGGTTAAAACACCTGTCATAAAGGTGAATTGGGACTTGCTGCACACAGCAACCTTGAAGGCGCAGATTTGAACCCAAGTGGGGGAAAAATTAGCGACAGCAGAAGGGTATACAGGAGTCAAGAGCTGAGTGCTGCCCAGCACCCTTAGAGTGTAAGCAGTTTATTGTGGAAGTACTTGTTCGAGGGGAGGGGGGTGTATTCTCTGAGGGTCTTCTGATATCCAACTCTCCTAGAGTTTCATGCTACTTACACATGATTAGACCATTGGCTACCAGAAAAGTTCAGATATTACTGGAAAAGACTACGACTAGATTCACGGACTCTGTGGACTGGCTTCCCAGCTTGCCTTTCTCTAACTTACCTCTAGTTCCATAAATCAAAGATTCTCCTGGGTTTCACCGAAAGGGGGAGAAAATAATGAATTAATCGGCGCCAACCCAATCATGACACGAAATCCACAACGGACTATGAATACAGAACAAATAGAATTTCTGTGTGTGTGGAAGAAAATTCTTTACCGTGCGTGACATGAAGACCCACTGAACGAAGTGGGGCTATATGAAGAGTGATTAATGAGCAGTAGCGCACTGCGCCGGCAGAGACGACATCGAAAAACCAAAACCAGAAGTCAAACCACAGTACCAAGAACATCCACGCTGACGATTCAGGCGACAAACTGTACAGGCTCATGACGCCAAGCGCCAGAAACAAATTGCCGCCCACAAGTGCGAAAGGGGAATTGGAGAGAATGGATGAAGAAATAGTCCACAAAATAAATACACTGATAGGAAAGAGCACACAGGAACACAAACAAGTGGCATTTAGAGATGTTGTATATGCAGTCTGAAGGGAAGTGGAGTAAAACAGCCAAAGGTGAAACACCTTCTAGACGTGAGCGAGAGACGGAGACAAACCAGAGGGGAAAAGAGGACTTTCAAGAAACAAATGGAGGTTGCTTCGGAATTTGACAAGCAAGGCTAGTAATATTATGGAAGACTGCAAGCAAAACGCAGCGCCATCAGCAAACTAGAGTCAGCAAGAAAGAGAAGACGCAATAAGAAGAATACTCAAGATTGCTGCTTCATAGACCCCTTTCAGAACGCCAGGGAATTATTCCAGAAACCAAAATCTGGAACACTTACAGTGGACAAAAAAGCTGTGGAAAAATATTTCATGAAAACATATTCCAACCATCAGAGCGAGGCAGCACTTGAAATCAGCGCCTGGTGTGGCCTGCAGCGCCAGAGGAAAGATTCAACGACACGTCACCAACATTGGATGATGTAAAGAAAAGGTTGAAAAATCCAGAACCAAATCAATACCTGACGGTATACCCCACCCGCTGTATAAGAAATATCTCGATGACATGAGTGGGTCCACAAACCAACAAGATCAGTAGAAGATCAGCAGCTAGTAGATGACCGCTGATGGAGTGAACATTTCAAAAGAACAGAATTCGAGTGACATCAGCCAGTTCAGATCAGTACCATTTTACGACAGACTGGATCAGTTTGGCATAGCAGTGGACTGTGAAATTTCTCCAGTACGTGAAGGCAGCACTGAGCTGCTCAGGTCCAGCAGATTTCGAAATGGATACCAAAGCCCTCTCTAAAAGTTTCATGGGTGACTCAACAGTCTACAAAGAACGCTGACACACAAAATATTGAAGCAGCTAAACGAGTTAGTCGCCTCATCCATGATAAATTTCAAAGCAAAGAGGGTCACGGAGCCTTCAATTTGAAACAGAAAAGTAGCTGAAACAGTACTGTTTACTGTAGCTAACCAATCCATCCCAACAGTGAAGAATATCCAGTCAGTACCTTAAAAGGTGGCGTGACGACTGTATGAAAGACACAGTAAAAGGGAAAGAAACTCAGTAAATGGACAGCAGAAAGCCTGCAAGTAAAAGGTCAGTGTGACTTCCTTGGCAGATACAAAGTCTGGTGCCTGCATTTCATGCTGATTCCAAAGCTCCGCTGGCTTCTACTGATATAGTGGAATCAATGGAGTCCAAAATCAACAAATGCACGACACTATCTGCTGTTCATCTCACTGATGTTGCACTGTATTGTCCCCCAGGCAAAGCTAAAGCTACTCCTAAAGTCCATAGTCAAGGAGTACAAGGTGGGAAAGGTCAGGCTTCTAAGCATACTTGAGGACCTGCGGGAAGGTCATGAGATCAGTCCAGACTGGCAAAAAACGGAAAGTCCGGGAGGCAGTGGACGCTGCGAAGGAAAGCCTCATGGTCAGAGAAATAATAGAACACACACAAACCAGTAGGCAAGGACCGGGAACAACAAAAATGGAAAATGGAATAGTGGTCAAAGCTAAGTACATCACTCACCAATGCATAAAGTGGTTTGGTTGTCTGACAAAAATGCCAGTAGCCAGCCAGCCCTGTAAGCCTACAATAACAGACACACATGCTTCAGAGCTAGAGGAAAAAACATGCTGGCGGAGGACTGACATTCTCAGACATATTCTACCTAGCCTGAAACTCATCCAGGTCTTCTGTCTTGTCGCGGATGGCATCATCTCCCCATGACAGCTTCCTGGTAGAAGCAGCTGGACGAAAGAAAAAAGAAGGTCAAAGGTAAACGGAAGACAAAAGCTAGACATGATAATACAACAGATTAAGAAAAAAGAAAAAAAAAGAAAAAAAAGAAAAAAAGAGGATGCCAAAAGAATTCAGAACCGGCAGTCCAACAAGGCAACAGAGCAATGGACAACATGGGAAAGTGCGCCCCAAAGAAGTCTCAGCGGGAATGACACGTGGCGTATGACCTCTCTCGGGATCAGTTTCATCCTTAGATTTATATATGATCTCCTACTGTCGAATGCAAATCTGATGAAATGTAAGAAGCCAGATGAATCTGCCAGGGCAAACAAACTGTGAAACATGTTATGAGCTTACGCAAGTTAGCGCTAACCCAAGGAAAGTAATGTGGAAGCCAAGTGAGGTGCTTAAAGACATTGCACAAGCAATTAGCACCGCTGTAATATTTGAAATAGTGATAATAATAGTAATAATACTAATAACGATAATGATAACAACAACAATGATAACAACACGATGATGATGATGATGATGATGATGATGATGATGATGATGATGATATGATGACGATGACGAAATAACGAATGATAAATGGATGCGTGAGAGATGACGACGGCGACAACGACGACGACGATAATGACGATGTTTGTGACAACGACGACGACGACGATGATGATGATGGTAACAATTATGATAATGATGACATTAGCACCACCACCACCAGAAACACAACAGCAATGATGATGATGATGATAATAATAATAAAATAACGACGACGACGACGACGACGATGATGATCATGGTGACGACAACGACTATGATAGTAAAACTAATAACAGTAAGAGTGATAATAACAAAATATTTTTGTATGGCGCTACTATTCTTCGACACTTTAGAAGAAAAAAAACACCAAAAAAAAACATGCCTCGCTCGCACTGTGTACATCTTGAACTGCAGATAGGCTGAGATCAACAAGACCTAAGTGGCCAAACTATGTGGGAAATTTTTCATTCTTTCAGTGGAAAAACTTATCACGCACGCACACACACACACACACACACACACACACACACACACACACACACACACACACACACACACACACACACACACACACACACACACACACACACACACATCTTATTTCTGAATTTCTCTGAAACAGCTTAATCACCATTTTTCGTGAAAAGACACTAATGGAATGCATTTTTCCTCCCATTTGCTTCAGTGGGACGGCAAAAAATACCTGCAGTGACAAGTGTGTGATTGATCCCTTCACTTACTCGGCGTACCACAAACTTCTCTGCATGTTAGGGTCGAAACATAGAAATTGCCAGCTAGACACGCTTCTCTCTCTCTCTCTCTCTCTCTCTCTCTCTCTCTCTCTCTCTCTCTCTCTCTCTCTCTCCTCTCTCTCTCTCTCTCGTCTGCTCTCTCTCTCTTTCTCTCTCTCTCTCTTCTCTCTCTCTCTCTCTCTCTCTCTCTCTATCTCTCTCTCTCAGTTAATCTTCCTCTTGGAAAAAAGCAAGAAATACCTATCAATAACAACCAACCAACCAACCAAATAAGGGGGGAAATAGAAAGAAAAAAAAAAAAAATTAAAAAGGATAACAAGGGACATTTTTTCACATTACCCTTGAGTGATATGTATGCACGTATGTGTGGGCCTATGTGTGTGTGTGTGTGTGTGTGTCGTGTGTGTGGTGGTGTGTGTGTGTGTGTGTGTGTGTGTGTTGTGTGTGTGTGTGTGTGTGTGTGTGTGTGTGTGTGTGTGTATGTGTGTGATAAAAATGTTTTAGCAAGATATTTTTCCAGCTTTTTAATTATGGATGGATCTTTTACCGAACTGGGCCCAGAAGTCACGAATGTGTAGGTTTTGAGGACATTGTGTCGAAGTCATGGCCACAGGGACAAATAACAAAAAACGAAAACAAAAACAAAACAAAACAAACAACAAAAAAAAATGAATAAATGAATAGATAAACAAATAAATAAATAAACAAATAAATAAATATTTTTAATGTGAAATCTGCTCTTTTGTTCTTAGGAAGGTGTTTGAACAACACTCTCTACAGAGCTGCAGACAATTTTTGAAATATTTTCACAGATGTGATGGTCTACCATTGACCTCGACCCATGATGTTTTATTTCAGCCATAGCAACTCCGAGGTCACAATGAACTTAAAAAGTACAAAGTCTGGATTTGCTGTAATATTATTTGTGTAAAGGAAAAATGGAATTGTAAGAATGGCAGCCGTTTTTTTTGTCTTGTTTTTGTTATTGTTATTATATATATATATTATGCATTTTTGTTGTTTGTATGACCATGATGAAGATCATGATATTGGTAGAGGTAATGGTAATGACGATGACAGATCTATGATGATGATGATGACAAATAGAAGATGTAGGATAGTGTCAGTGCTGATGATGGTATCAGTTATGGCGATGACAAATCGATCAACATCATATGAATGTTGGTAATATAATGATTATGATAATGACAGATCATGATGATGGAAATGATGATGATCGTAATAATTGTCATTATTATGTCTTGCAAACATTTGTTCGTTAATCTATTTATGTTAGATCTAGTTATTTAATCGGGATGTGTGGTCTGCATTACATTTGTCACACACACACACACACACACACACACATACACACACACACACACACACACACACACACACACACACACACACACACACACACACACACACACACACACACACACACACACACACATCCAGCAGCTTTACTTTATTAGCATCAACTGCTTTGGCGATTTCACAACATCCGGGTTCTACTCTCCTTGCTTGTGCTTTCGTCACCAGTAATTGTGCACTGTCTAGCCCACCTTGTTGATATCATCTGAGTTTCTTTCCCGATGTAGAGTTGTTTTACAGGTTTTATGGCTTCGAATTCGGATATATTCGGACTACCGGAAATTGAGGTACATCGTAATTTTGTTCTTGTGTCTATTCTGTGCGTGGTTTAAGCAAATTGTGTCTTAAGCTAACATGATCGTCTGCTGTGTATTGCAGAATGATACCTCGGGGACCACCCGACTGCTCCGGATCAAAGTCATTGAAGGTGTAAATCTTGCCAAAAAGGACATTTTCGGGGCAAGGTACGTGGAATTTTACTTATTTTGAATAGTTTCTCTTACGCACAAACTATTGCACCTGAAGAAGGATTGGCTGCATGATTATACATGTCTAGTTGTGTAACTACTAAACCAGGTAAGGGGGCTTCTCAAGTTGTCACTTCATTCCATGTCACCTGACCCCGATCTGGAAACATGTGCAACCCATTCATTTTATTATTAGTGTGTTTTTGTCACTTTAGTAAGTCCAGCACAAATTCTGTTTCAACATGAGCAGTTATACGCATGTGTATGACCCTGTTTAAACCATTAGGTGATAGCATGATGGAACAGAATAAGAAAATGAGAGAAAACAAGATATAGACCTATATCATATTATAGGCCAACACCCACCCACACACACAAACACACACACACACTGTCTGCCTCTGTGTGTGTGTGTGTGTATGTGTCTCTCTCTCTCTCTTCTGTTATAGAATAGCAACGGCAAGTTTGAAAAATGGCTTCTAGCCAATAGCTTTTACGTTGGAAAATAAAGCATCATTGTCATCGTCATTGTCATTGTCTCTCTGACAGGCAGATTCTACTGTTTCACTTGCAGTGCTAGTATTGTTTTGCATCACAGTATGTATTACAAATTTACTTTTCATTTTTTAAAATTAGTTTGACAATTCTTGTTATCAGTAGGCCTAGTATCTGATTCTGCCATGGTTATTTCGCAATGTAACTTATTACTAATATTCGTTTGTCTTAAGTTGATATGATTGTGTACAGTGGTATTTGCAGTTGATAGTATGATAGTTATGACCTCTGTTTAATTTCTCATCAAGATATAATAAAATTTATTTAAATAGAATATATGAAAATTTTGTTTGAATGATTTTTTGAACAAATTATGCAAGAAACATTGTGCAGAAATTGTAGGCATCCAGATTTCTACAGTACTTGTAGCCTTTTACTAGCAAATTATAGTTTGCATTATGCGTATGAGCAGATGTACCTGAGAGACAAGATAGTGTGTGTGTTGTGTCACTATTATGTACATAAGTATACATCATTACATGCACACAGAAATTGAAGATTTTGACATCTGGACGTCAGGATTGATACGGGAATCCGCCCTTAAAATGGGAGGAGTGTTGAGTGTGTCACTGGATGTGAGAGAGATCAAAGCAGATGCATAGTACTTAATGTACTTTAAGACTGATCCTGTCACACAAGTCTATAGACTTAAAGCCGAATACTAGCCTGCCATGCAGTTTTCTTTCCTTCAAGTTGTGAAAACAACTGTGTTATTCCAGAAACAGATTAAGTGCACACTATCAAAAAGAAATTGTGCTTTGCGGGCTATGTTGAGCTATGATGAATTATCCTAACATTTGAATGTATGATTAGGCAGGATTAGTTTTTCTGGTTAGATTTTTTTTTTCATGAATTATCCTGGCATTTAAATGTATGATTAGGCTGGATTAGTTTATCTGGTTAGGTTTTTTTTTTTACTCACAATCACATTGAACATTTTTCATGTAAAATGCAGGTTGTTGTTCCTGAGGAAGGCATGTCATTCACACACAAAAAAAAACAAAAAAAAACAATGCATGTATGTGTTTTCGTGTGTATTTTTGTTTACGTGTTACTGTAGAATGAATTTACTTCAAGTCTCAGTTTATCATCTCATCTGAAGGACTAGCAACCAGACCATCACTCATGTTCTAGTTGAAAATGGAGAGAAATCCCTATTGAGCTGGCACAGATTCAGAATATATATAGGAAGCTGTAGGACTTAATTTTTGTTTACATTGACTAGAAGGCTTCCCCAGAAGGTTTTAGAGGGTTTCCTACTGGCTTGGAGTGTTGGATTATCATTAAAATTTGTTGTTGTTGTAAAATGTGGTGTCCGTTTAAGAGCTGTTAAGACACAGGATGCATGCACGCACGTGCGCGCACACACAAACACACACACACACACACACACACACACACACACACACACACACACACACACACAATCACACACACAATCACACACACACACACAATCACATACAGTGCACGGCTGCATTTTCCCAGCCATTCTGACACCCTTTAGTTGGTACCTTTCTGTCAGCCAGCATCGTTTGGAAGTGGTATTTTTAGCCAGGCAGGTTTGACCAAAATCCATTCCTGAAGCGCGTCTTGTGCTACAGCAATACTGACAAAGAAGGAATCTGAGTGCGGTTTTCTGTATGTTTTGTGAATTTGTGTAATGATTGAGAATTTTTTCATCACTTTACCTGGATGCATTCAGTGCTGTGAATACTCATTGTTCTGAAGACTTCAAGAAGTGATCATTATTTTGATGCATCACTTTGTCTTTGAGTTTTAGTAGAAATTACTAATGTGATGACTGACTCGTATCTCCAGGTGGTTGTTGTTTGTTCAGTATAAAGTGAGATTATTTTCGTAGTACTAGTAGTGGCGTAAGTATAGTGCAAGTTACAATCTTCACATATTTTTGTCCATTTTGGCATGGTCAGATTCATGATCTTCAGTGCTTTAACTTTCTCAAATTTCTAAAAAAAATCGCAGTTCTTTCTGTTTTCACTCTTTTCTGGAGGCTTGAATTTGGCTAAAATCGGGGATTAGCTGTTGCCGGCCGAAGCACGCCACCGGCTGTGGGTGAACTAGGCCATGTGCATGGGCGCGCTGCACTTGTGTGTGTGTGTTGGTGTGGTGTGTGTGGTGTGTGTGTGTGTGTGTGTGTGTGTGTGCGCGTGCGTGCGTGTGTGTGTGCATGTGTGTATCACTGTATGTGTGTGTATGTGTGTGTGCGTGTGTGTGTGTGCGTGCGTGTCTGTGTGTGTATGTGTGTGTGCGTGTGGTGTTGTGTGTGTCGCGTGTGTGTGTGTGCGTGTCTGTGTGTGTGCGTGTCTGTGTGTGTGCGTGTTCGCGCGAGGAACGCATCTTTCTCTCTCTCTCTCTCGCTCTCTCTCTCTCTCTCTCGCTCTCTCTCTCTCGCTCTCTCTCTCTCTCTCCCCCTCCCACTATTGCATGCATTGTGTGTGTGTGTGCGTGTGTATGTGTGTGTGTGTGTGTGTGTGTGTGTGCTGCGTTCTTTCAAGATTTTTAGAGGGACTGAATGTAGAAAATGATTGAGATCAGCACCAAGTACTGGAATCTAGGTCAATCTGTAGGTCTAAAGGAGTACTTCCATGCGCGCCTGTGCCTCGCTATGGTTGGCTGAAAGGGGTGTGGAGAGAGGAAGGGAAGGGGAAAGGTGCACGCTATTGATAACCAGCAGGGCAGAACCAAAAAGTGGGCCAACTAAAGAATCTCGGATTTGTGTGCCGTGAGTGATACACTCACACACCAAAGGCTGACCAGTGTTACATGAGTTTAATATGCACAGCTGTGTATCAGTAACTTAAGTAAGGTTCACTCATTAAGTCATTTTACTCAGTGTTGAATATTTAAGTAGGTCTGCTTTGGTTTTGCTTGGCTTTTGTTTACATTTTTGGGTTCTGCAAGTGAGACAGTAGGCTTATAAATACGAGTTTATCTGTTTATTGCATTTTTGTATAGATGAAATATGACCTTTGAAGTATCTTTAATTAACTCTCATTAGTTTGATAGAGATGGTTAAAGTTACCTTTGATTTTGAGTGGTTTAAGTTACTTGAGTAAGGGACACTGCTTTTTCTTTCCTTATTAAATTTTATTTGTAATTTTATTGATAAATGACATCACTGATCGGTCATTCATGAGTGCATTTTTGTCAAATATCACAGCTATCATCAATAATCTGTTGCTGATCTTTTTTTTTCAATATTTTGTTATTGCTATAAAACAGTGTCATTTTTTGTTATTTTCATTATCTTAATTCTTAGGCAAGGGAATCGGCCAGTATTTCCAGTCTTGTGTAATGATATCCTGATGATGTGTCCTTCAAAGTCTTTCCTGTTTTTCTTTTATCCTATTCCCCTGTTTCAACTTCCATTGTATTTTAATTGTGTTAATATCATGTTCATTTTAATGTTTATTTTTTTTTTGTTTTTGTATTTTTTTCCCTCTTTCCCTGCTACCAGTACCATTCCCCTCCTTTGCCCACCTGTGGTCCTGGCCCTGGCCTGTTCAGTCAAGTTACTGGGCTGGTGCTCTAGGTTTTAAAATTGAGTACATGTCCTGTCAGCTTCCCCCATGGGGATGCCTTGGGCTCTTTCAGTGTAAATAGTATTCCCATCTTCTGGAACTTCTGTATTAGAAATTTCCTCTTTTTCTGTCCTGTCGCTCTCTTTGTTTCTGTCTTGCTCCTTTGCTTTCTGCTATTTCTTCCCATCATTTTCTGCCTTGCTGGCCGATTCACTTGTATGTGTTCTATAAAGCCTAATATTCTTTCTCTTGGGATTGATATTTGGGAACATGTATTAAATGCATCTTTGGCTCTAACACTTAAGGAACTGTAAGCAATTTTAGGTAATTTAGGTTCACTCTTCATATGTTTTAATGTCCATAGTTATGTGTATATTTGTATTCAGGTTTGTTTGTTTTTAAATCCCTTGGTGATAAATTGGTCGGAGTGGTCAGTGCCATGGGCATATCTTAGATTATGTGTGCAAAATGCATTGATTAATTTGATATGTGTACTTAAGATGGTTAAAGCCCTGATATGGCTCTGTGCAGTTGGCTAGGCTTTAATAACAATGTCTACTTAGTAATTGACAGTATCTTCACAAATTCTGTGAAAAAGAACATTTGTAGCAAGCTTTTTTGGGCTGTTAGTCTATGTTGACAGATCTGTGATTGATATATATGTACTGCATCTTTGCCAGATTTATTTGTATACATGTTCAAGACCATTGATGCCAGTAATTCCCCAAGTTTGAATTTATAAGATCCCTTCGGGAAGGTATTAAAAACAAGTATCTGGCATAATTTTTTTTTATTCATTTGTCTTTGGGGAGATTTGAACCAGAATTTGAACATATGTTATAATTTTTTAGTTTCTGAAGATAACATCTCTGCACTCAGAATAATTTACATATATATATGCACAGACACCATTGATGATATGCGCTGGATGATCGTATCATAAGTCTTAAGCCTGCACATAAGTCCATTGCGTTTTCAATGTTTTGAAAAAAAAACTGTATCGTTATGAGATCACTACGTTAAGATTTTGAAAAAGGGAAACTTGTCTGCAGCAGTGTAGGGTTTAAAAAAGAGAAAGAAAATAAAAGAGATAAAACTTTGTTGGCTTCTGAATAGATTGATTGGCTTGCTGCCAATGTTTGCATGTGTGGACATGGGCATCAGCAGATCATCATACTATTCATAGTGATATCAGCAGATTGTTAATTTGAAAAGTTGTATTGTTGCAGTGACATTTTCAAGATTTTGCATTCAAAACTGCGACACAAAGATGATATCAAGGGTTATTTATAGTACCTGTGTGTACTTCACTGGCTGGCTGTGCATGACTCTGTTGTTTGATAGGGAAAACTATTTAAAAAAAACAACCTCAACTTTGCTTCATTCATACGACAATCATAGACAAGATGAAAATAACTATGTATCAGAGCTTGTGTACCACTGCAATCAAGACACATTGTTGCTCAGCATTTATGATGCAGTTGAAATGTTTATGACTGAGAGGTCAGATGCTAATCATAATGATAGTGGATCAGATGGGCCAAATTCTTGTGCCATGCAATGCCTGATGTCCCGCCTCCCCTTCTCAAAAAAAAAAAAAAATAGCCTTGATTTTGATACCACACTATGCAAAAACTACCTGAGTACATAACATGAGTTTCTGTACAGTTAAAGAACATTAGGTCAACAACTAAATTCTCAGATATCAGACAAGTTTTTATTTGTATTTTTCTCATATCTTTTTTTACTTGTCACGCTCAACACCTGGTATACAGATCATATTAACAAGGGGGAGAAAACTCAAAGCGTAGTGTGAGTTAAAACAATACATATTATTAGCAGCAGAGGTTGTTATGACAAAAATGTGTGCTCATTTTATAGAAATGACAATGTGTGCTCATTTTTCAGAAACAAACAGGATAGTTTGGAATATATGTTTTGGGGATGTAGAATGGCAACAACTACAAACAAATCTGAATAGTGTGTGCATTGATGTTACCACTTTGAAAATTTCGAAAATAATTGTATTACTTGGATTTGAGTCTTTGACGCAATTCTTAGGTCAGATAACACATTAGATTTAATATGCCCCATGTAAAAGATTTAAAAATGTTTCAAGCCTTCATGCTGAGGATTTGATGATGATTTTGCTGGACTTTATCATTCGTCATGTATGCAGTACATATAGAAATTAGAATATGAGGTGTCATGATAGATAGTGTTTGAATTCATGAATTGTTTTGTTTGTTAGTTTGTTTTGACATTTAGTGTGATTGTTTTGTCTGTTTCAGCGTGTGTGTGTGTGTGTATGTTTATAGTTTATTATTTTTGGTCTGTTTTTTAACAAATGGAAACAGTGCAGTAAAGATGTATACATGTGTAATATATCCATCATACATACACACACATGTATACATACATTCATACCAATTATACATGCATTTATGTAATCATAAAAATATATACATACATAATGACAAATACATATATAATTTTCTACACAAATATGAATATTTTCATACAAATGCATAGGTTAAGTTGTCATTTGCACTGCACACAGCATAGACACACATTTATGTGTATGCCGATATAGAGGTGTGTGGGTGCATGAAGACTTAACATTGACAGTCATACCCACACATATACTTAATATACATGCATACACACACACATGTAGCACACTTTAATGCATACATAGCCTAGTTACACATGTCCACAACATATACATACATACTAACGTATTTACATGTGCATGTGTATCAAATGTGCTGTCATGTTCAATTTGGCATGGCATCTTTTTTAAGCAAATGCATTTAATACATATTTTACAACTAGAGCACTGATCTTAATAGAAATTCAGCCATACAGTCATAGTGTTTCAGTCATTGTTTTATATAAAAACATTTGGTTTGAAATGTGTACGACACTTGTCACAGTACATGACATGGTGAAAACTGGAACATTTTTTTGTGCTGTCATCATTTACAGTTTTCAAATATTTTTTGAACAGATGAAAATACGGGATGCATTTATTATTGATTGGTGTCTGCAATCAATACCAGAATGGCTGCACTTAAATTACACATTTCTAAAGCATATGATAAAAACTGTTACATTTAATTATGCAGAATAAACAAGCATCATCGTTGTTCACTCTCTATCATATACTTTAGTTTTTGTGAGTGTGTACGTATCCAGACTTCCATTCATTTGAATATATTTGATAACTTGAAACTTAAATTTGTCAATGAAAGATCAGTGGAGATTTTGCCAAAAATGGCTTTATCATCTTATAAAAATAAATTATCAAAGTTGCCCTGCTCTTATTCGTATGTCCTGGGTGTGCACATGCCCATACTTTTAAAGAGCAATGGCATATGCTGATACATTCTGTACGTCATGGGTGTGCACACACCCCATACTTTTATAGAGTCATGGCACAGATGTTATGTTCCTTATATTGTGGGTATATACACACCCATACTATTACAGAGGTAAAATCATGGCACAGATGTTATGTTCCTTATGTTGTGGGTATGTACACACCCACACCATTACAGAGGCAGAATCATGGCACAGATGTTATGTTCTTGATATTGTGGGTATGTACACACCCATACCGTTACAGAGGCAAAATTATGGCACAGGTATTGTGTTCCTTATATTATGGGTGTGTACGGAAGCAAAATTATGGTACAGATGTTATGTTCCATTATTGTGGGTATGTACACACCCATACCATTACAGAGACAAAATTCAGTTCTCTACAGTTTGCATGTTATTTGCCATGGGAATCATCACCAGGGGAACACATTCTCTAGTCGCACCAGCAGTGGAGAACGGTGGACCTGGGATGAAAGTGGCAACAAACCTTTTTTCCCCTTTCTTCAGATCTGGGTGGAACATCATACTACAAACAACTTTTTTACAGATAAAGGAACTATCTGCTACTGTGCTCTCAAATGGCCTGACACTTGTTGACAATGTGAGATCGAACAAGAGATTCAATCCAGATTATTTAAAGAGAGAAGCATGACCTTCCTCTCCATGGTTCAGACTTTGCCTTCCAGCAGAAAACAACATTTGTAAACTACCAGTCAAAAGTAAATGAAAATGGAATTGTCATCAGCACAATGCATCACAGTGGAAATGTGGATGCAATGCATTTCAGTGGAAATGTGGATGAGACAGCTGGAAAAAAAGAAGCCTGAAATCACCAGATTTTACAACACCACCAGGGGAGTGGTGGACAGGCTAGACAAGGTGTCAGCAGTGTGCATACATCATGCAAGATAAATAAGTTGAACTTTGATGACACCATATCAGTGTAGGTAGCATGATGGGAAACGAGGATGATGGAGAGATGGTGGATAGAGAAGATTTAGACCAGACGAGAGAGAGTGAGAGACAGAGAGAGAATTATTCTGAACTTGTGTGTTCTGAATATTCATTGACTTTGGTAATGTTCTTGTTTAGTTCTGTTTTTGTTTGGAGTTTGTTGTTGGGAAAAGGTGGAGATATGAAATTTTGTTTTTTATTTTTTGTTTCCTTTTTTTTGGGGGGGGGGGGGGGGGAGGGTTAAGGGGTCTTTATTGTCTTAAAGGAAAATGAATTTGAACTCCCTGACTAGAAAAAGATAAATAATATCTGTGAAAGCAGCTCAGTCATCTTCATTGTAAAACACTACATGTGTTCACTATTTTCTCTGTGTGTGTATGTGTGTGTGTGAGAAAAGTCTTGATTCTATACCCATGAAATCAACTGACTTTCACTAAACTATAGATTTTTGGGAGGTTTCGACATTGATCTTTCCACATGCTGTTCTGTTTCTATCACTCAAGCTTGTGTATGCATGCACATGTGTGCGTTCTGTCACATAAACATGCGCACACACACACATGCTCACACACACATGCACGCACTCGCATACACACATACACAAAAAATCCAAAACCACACATTGAAAATTAAGTGTACTGTCGAAGATGATGTACAAAAGAGAATGAGAATGCATACTTGTGCGATAAATTGGACGGAGTGGTCAACACCAGGGGCATCTCCTTAGATTATGCATGTGAATGAATTGACGTGTATACTTAATTTTCTGTTCCTTTTTTTTTTCCATGTTGAAATACTGTGTGTGTATTGAAAGGGTTATAGCCCTGATATGGCTCTACGCAGTCGGCTGGGCTTTAAGCAACAATCAAAATAAAATATACAATTACAAGCAGGGAAAAATCATGATGCCACCTACATAAAAAGTATCGGTGTGTGTACACCCACAATGTATGATCAAGTCATGGCGATTCCCGTATAAAAAGTATGGGCATGTGTACATGCACAATATACGGATAGGGATAGGAAACTGCCTATATAAAAACCATGAGTGTATTGAAAGTCATGATGTACTTGAGGAAGTTATAGGAGACATATACTGATATAGTTAAGACTACATTTGGGACCACTTTATTTTGATTGTGTGTGTGTGTGTGTGTGTTTTCTTCAATGAAAAACTCATTAATGACATTTTTCTTCCAACTTGCTTCATCGCTTTGGTCTGGATCCATACTGAGATAGTGTTTTCATGAATGTTATGGAGCTCTTTTAGTTACACATAGAACAAATGCATTTAAGCATTTGAGAACTATTTTTGATCTGTCAGTGTCAACACATAAGCCTTCTTTAAAGTATTTCACTTAGTAGCTTGTAGAATACCTGTGTAAGTGACAAAAAATCTGTATTGATAAGTATTTGTCTTTGAATTTTCCGAACAACATACAAAAATGATGCATGTCCCATCTGAATGGTTATCTCTTTGAAAATACACATTTCTGTTTAGATATTTTGATTGAAAAATAATGGCTCTGTTAAAAAAACACTCTTCAGATGATTCTGGCCACGAAACATCCGTTTTGTTTTTTGTCTGGTCTGTTAATTTTGTTTTCATAAAATGAAAATAAAGCAATGAATTATAAAGGAAAAGTATGAACATGTTTCATGATTTTTTTATGCATATCTTAGTTGGGTTTTTTTTAGAAATTAATTTTTTGTTGGTTTATATTATAGTTTACTTTATCTAAGTTACTTTACAGGAATTCATCATTAATTAAAGTAGAATTGAATTGAAGTTTTCTATTGTTTTGCAGTGATCCCTATGCGAGGATTTCTTTATACAGAGGAGACAGGGAGGAGGGTCTCATCGACACAAAACAGACCAGAGTGGTGAAAAAGGTATGTGGATTCCTTCTCTGAAGACAGTGTGGCTTCCTGTAGCATGGTGACATATTCAAAAGCTGTTGCACATGTCTACAGTCTTCTCACTGTGATTTTTATGTATTGCGAGCAGTGGTTGTGTGTGTGTGTGTGTGTGTGTGTGTGGTGTGTGTGTGTGTGTGTGGTGTGTGTGTGTGTGTGGTGTGGTGTGTGTGTGTGTGCGCGCTCTCGCATGCATGCACTTGTGTAGCCATGTGACTGATATGACCCTGAGATATGAAAGTATCGTAATATTCTTTACGTGTTGTGTTGTTCCTGCATCTTTATAATAAATTGTCATTGGAACCTCTCCTTTACAACTTTATAATCATCAGAAGAATGAAGAAGCCATTTTGAAAGTAAAAATAAGAAAGATCATAGAATACGGCTTTATTTTTTTCATATGCCTATGTTGTCAACTATTCAGTTAAATTAATAAATGAAATGAAATATATGTGTGATGTAGATAGATTCTAAGTAGAGAAAATGAAAAGTACTGGTCTCTCTCTGTGTATATTTTTTATGAAATACGCAAACCAGTAAAAATAAGGGAAGTATCAGTTTTGGAATATAAGACAAACGGTTATGGCTATAGAATGGTGTTGAATGTGTCATGACACACACTACTGCCCAAGTTAAGAGCTAACTCTTTATACTCTATATTGCAAAAACAGCCATAAAATTAGTGTTACGTCAAAGAGAAATAATCACCTTTGTGTCTAAGTGCATTTTCCCCCACATTTACTGATAACAGGTCCGAAAAACCATTGTTTTGTCTTGTGTTTACATACTGTTGGACTTGGAGTTCATTTCTGTGACACTTGAAAGATTGTGTGAAGTTGTTTGAGTGATACATCATCATGAGTAAAGAAACTTAGATGTGTGAGACTTGATCAGCATTAAATTGAATGCATAAAGCCCTAGTTCTTCTACTGCGGCAAACAGAGAGCACAGGAAGTAGAAAAATGCCATGCAAAATCTGATAAGAGTACATAAACATTTGTCGTGACATTTCCTTGGCATGTAAGAATTGTCAATTTAGTACTTAGTTGGTTAAAACCCATGAAGTGAAAATGCCGTTCTCTCAAAAATTAATGTTAGTTTGTTTGTCTTATTCAAAAGAGCAGTGTGCAATCTGCCATGAAACTTAACTTCTACTTTCTGTCGTGACTGCAGCATTATGTACTGCTTTTTTGATGCGGAATGACAATTCGGCTTTTGCACACATGGCCGTTCTATTGATCTTGCTTTCTGACTTTCACTCTGTGAAGCAAAGTAACTGATGACTGGATCCAAATGGGTCATGCAGCTTAGTTCTTCAGTCCAGTGTTTGTTTTGCCTTGTTTTTATGGGGATTAGTTCCTCAGTCCAGTGTTTGTTTTGCCTTGTTTTTATGGGGATTAGTTCCTCAGTCCAATGTTTGTTTTGCCTTGTTTTTATGGGGATTAGTTCCTCAGTCCAGTGTTTGTTTTGCCTTGTTTTTATGGGGATTAGTTCCTCAGTCCAGTGTTTGTTTTGCCTTGTTTTTATGGGGATTAGTTCCTCAGTCCAGTGTTTGTTTTGCCTTGTTTTTATGGGGATTAGTTCTTCAGTTCAGTGTTTGGTTTTGCCTTGACTTTAAGAGTCCAAGATTTAGTTTTGATGTTTCTTTCGGTTTGTTTTCTTCTCTTTAGTTTCAGCCCAAATCTTCCCATTATAGGATTGTGGTCACTGTTGCAGTCTGCGCCTGGTAATGTTTTTGTGATCAGTAAAGAAGTTCTTAATCTTTTATTTATCAGGATGTAATCAGTTTGATTTCTTGTACCTTCTCCTGGATTCATCCATGTCCATTTTCTTCTGTTAAGTTGCCCAGACCAAGTGTTCACTATTATTAATTCATTTAGTGGTGCCCACTCAGCAAGTTTCTCTCCCCTTTCATTTCATGTGCCAAGGCCATGAGGTCCAACTGCGTCATCTACTTTTCCTGTCCCACTTTGGTAGTTAAATCTCCCATTATTACTGTAATGTCATGTGATTTTCACTGAGCCTTGGCTGTCTCTGATTCTTCATAGAAGTTGTCAGTTGCTTCCTCAGTTCTTGCGGATGTTGGTGCATATATCTGGATAATGTTGATATCAAGTGGCTTGACATCCAATCTAATTAATAAAACTCAGTCTGATATAGCCTGGTATCCTTTGATAGACTTGGGAGGCAGCAATTCCAAGTTAAAAGCCTAGCGGGATTGGCATAAAAGAGGGTGGGGGAGGCAGCAATTCCAAGTTAAAAGCCTAGCAGGATTGGCATAAAAGAGGGCAACTTTGGGTTGCTTCTGCAGTGGGAGAGGTCACTGCAGCTCACTGATCAGTTATGCCTGCCCCAGTCTGAGCAGGTCCTGGACGAAAAGAGTGCTGATCTGTCATTGTCTACCTGTTTCATTGGGTGTTTTGAGCCTAAAATCGATTGAAAAATAAATAGCTGTCTCGGCACCAGACAAACCACAGCAAATGAAGAAACCACCAAACATGTGAGTGATCACTTGGAACAACAGGACCATATGCCCTGGATGGCCTGTAGTAGATTAGATACAGCAGGATAACAGCAGCCATTGGCTGTCAAGTTGAGGATTAATATTGACATAGCTACACTGCAAGAGACCAGGCTTGATGAAGACGGCATGCTGCAGAAGGACAATACCTTATAGAAGGGCTCACCCGCTTGCTTGCTTGACTCTGGCTTTGCAGTAAAGAAGTCTGCTACCTATGATATTGATAGGTCCTTCCAAAAAGCAGTTCATAACACGTCCTTTCCCTCAGCCTTTCAACATTGTCTGGAAGAATGAACATCCTGAGTGTCTCTGCCCTAGTGTTGTGCTCATTTTAAGAAACAAAATATCAGTTCTGTGAGGACATTGATGCTACTATTAGTAAGATTTCAGAGTCAGAATGTATATTCTGCATGGCGATTTCAATACTAGAGTCAGATCAGATTACAGCTCATGGCCAGACTGTCTCAGACACTTTGGTGAAGGCAAGATGAATAATAATAATTTCACTTTGTAGCACAAGGGGTCCCTGTCAAAAGCATGCTAGTTGTACTTTAATTTAACAACAATGGCCAGAGACTGCTGGAGCTTTGCTCTTACCAAGACTGTGCATTGTTAACACATTTTTCAAGACAAGCCCCACCATAAAGTCTCCTGGAGACACCCAAGGTCTGCACCACATAATGTCATCGGTTGGATCTAGCTGAGTCTCTAAATGGGCGCATCCATTGTCTAATTAGACAGATAGAGCCATCATTGTTTGTTAATCTGTTATTTTCATGGATAGAATATTTAGAAAGATAGAGCCATCATAGTTTGTTAATCTGTTACTTTCATGGGTAGAATATTTAGAAAATGTAGCAGAATCGTTATATTCAGGAAAGTATATTTTCTGAATTTGTTTGTTTCACCAGTGTCTTTTTATTTGGTTTCAGACATTAAATCCAAAATGGAACGAGGAGTTTCTTTTTCGGGTAAGTATGAGACCTGGAGACAAAAGGTTATGTTATTTAATGTTCACTAAAAGAAAGATCAAGACTTTTGATTGATTAAGATGTTAAGTGAATATTTGTATACGAATGTGGATGTTTCATGTACTGTCTTAATTCTTTTTTTCAATAAGATGAGTGCCAGTCAGGATAGAGCTGAAAAATTACTGTCAGTTATTTGACTTAAAAATATCAAGAGGCCAGGTAAGATAGTTGTAAGAAAATTGTAAATTTCCTTCGGTAAACATCTATATCAGTATGCAGTTCTCTTTTATTGGCTAACATGTAAAGTTCTGTTTGTTGACAGGTGAACCCTCGAGATAATGTTTTGTTGCTGGAGGTGTTTGATCTCAACAGAGTGGTAAGTAATGAAACTATTCCAGATTAAGAAATAGTGGACATGCATACAAATGTGTATGTGCAACACATTTTCCTGTTAACATTTTGCAAGTTGTTCAGTGCATTGTTTGTTGGTTTGCTTGTTTGTTTGTTATCTGTTTCTGGTTTTAGTTGTGTTTTGTAAGTGTGACTGGTAGCAAGTGTATAATTTCTTTTTAAAAGATCATAAAGGTATTCTCAGTCTGAATCTGATCTCAGTGAAAAAGAGACTGTAATGTATACAGAATCTTAATCTGATCTCAGTGAAAATCTGCATTAGGATTTGGAGAGAGTCTTGGGCTTCGGATGAGTTTTCACCCTTGATTGTGTTCTGTTGTGGCTATAATAATTATAAACTTACCTGATGATTTTGAAATGGTGAAGCTTTGCTATTCACTACTATCAGATGTTGTTCTAAATGACTCATAAAGAGAGCAAAAGATGTTAAAATAATCATTTTACTTCCCTGTTTTGTCTCATGGATATATGAGAGTGTGCCCAAAATGTGAATCCGTAGGTGCTTGCTTTTGAATCAGCTGGATGTTGTGTTGACCACTCACATTGTTATTAATATAGAAAAATTAACTGGAATTTCTTATCATTCTTAAAGGTCAAGACCTTTTTTTGTCAGGAAAGTTTATTCTTGTAAGGCAGGTAGAGCTCCTACAATGACAGAAAGGAGAAACACATCATAAGAAAGAAAATTGAAAATTACCAATAATAAAAGATGAAGCTAGAGCAGCACTGAAAAGATGAAACAGGGAAAAGCTCCAGGATGAGTCAATATAACTATAGAAATGATTGAGACTCTAGAATAATTTGGTTTCAAAAAAGTAACAGTCCTCCTAAATGAAATTTATGACACCAGAAAAATCCATAAAGATGTGTCAAAATCAATTTTCATTGCATTTCCAAAGAAAGCAAAGGCTGTAAATTCAAATTACATTGCACAGCTTAATGAGTCATGTGACAAAGATTCTATCAAGAATAATCATAAGGATAAGGAACGGAATCAAACAGAGCTGAGGAACAGTTTGGATTTGTTGATGGGAAAGGAACTATTAATGCCTAATACATTCTATGAACTCTTATAGGAAGATCAGTTCAGTTCATCAAGGATTTAAGTCTTGTTGATTATACCAAGGCTTTTGATCAGGTAACACACGAAGAATTGATCAACCAACTGGAAAAAAAACCCTCAGTATTGGTGGAAAAGAGCTATGATTGATAAGGAACATGTATTGGGATAATGGGAACAAACGACAGCAGTGAGAGCAGAAAATGATATCTCTTTTGAAAACATCAAAAGACAGGTTAGGCAGGGATATGTTCTGTCACCAGATTTGTTTTAACTCTACAGTGAAACCATGAGAAACCTTGAAGAATGCCTGAGGATAAATTTTTGATGAAAAAAGATAAATAGTATACATTATGCATATGACTCCATTCTAATTGCAGAAAATGAAAAAGACCTACAAAATCTTGTGAATATGATAGAAAGCAGAAATAAAGGGTTGGAGTTTAATAGTAAGAAGACTGAAGTCATGGTAATCAGTAAAAAATAAGAAATCCCCTCCATAAAATTACAGCAGATGGCATGACATGAGACAGGTTTATAAGTTTAAATTTCTGGGAACAGTCATCTCACCAGATGGCAGATGCACTTTAGAAATATCCAGCAGAATTGGCCAAGCTAAGACTTTGTTCAAGAAAACAAAAAGCTTTTTTACCAACAAAAGCTTATCGATTAACATCAGGAAGAGAGTTCTTTAGTGTTATATAAAACCAATACAGTTGTACAGATGCAAAGATTGGATAATCAACAAACTAAGTCAGAACAAAATTGAGGCAGCGTTTTACCAACCAAAGCCTATTAGTTAACATCAGGAAGAGAGTTCTTCAGTGTTATATACGAGGGTTGTTCAATTTAAGATGTCACCACCCCCTTAAAAAACGTACCTCTCATCTCAGCAACTTGAAACTTTTACATCCCCTCGAAGTATTCTCCGTTGGCTAGGATGCAAAGTTCAAGCCTCCTACGCCAATTCTCAAGCGCCCTCTGATAGTCGGTTTTAGGCAGACCAGACAACTCTGATCTTACGGCTTTGGCGAGGTCTTGTACCCGGTCAAACTTACGCCCAGCGAGCTTTTCCTTCAGAACAGGGAACAGCCAGAAGTCGCATGGGGCCAAGTCGGGGCTGTAGGGTGGGTGGTCCAAAACTTGGATCCCTTGCTCGCTCAGGAAGGTTGTGGTGACCTTCGCCTTATGGGCACTGGCATTGTCATGCAGAAGAAGGGTCCTCTGGGTGCCGACGGTTGGGCGCTGCTCATGGATTTTTCCTACAACTTTGGGGAGCACAACTTGGGTATAGTAGGAGGCAGTGATTGTTGATTTCTCAGGCAAAATGTCAATTGCCACAAGGCCTTGCGTGTTGAAAAAAATAGAAAACAGTCGCTTGCGACTCTGGAATCCTGGGCGAAGAACAACTGGTCGGTCTCCGTCAGGGCCAACCCACATGCGGTTGCAGCGTTTGTTGGGGATGCCGTAGAATGTGAGCCAACTCTCATCTCCCGTCACTAAGTCACACAGTCGTTTTGGCCCGTTGGGCTCAAACTCATCGAGCAGTTTGCGTGAACATGCCACCCGCTGCTGCTTCTGATCATCACTTAAGAGATGTGGCACCCATCTTGCAGCCAGTTTTCTCATGTGAAGGTCTTTGTGCAGAATGTTGTTAATGGTGCCAATTGAAAGCTCACATGCCTCGCTTAATTCCCGCACAGTCGAATGTGGATCCTCCTCTATCAGTCTTTTCACATATGCAATGTTTTGTTCGTTCCGAGCTGGTAAAGCTCGCTCTGCACGATTACCCCAATCAGATGGCACTCTACCTGCTCCTAATTGTTTGACCCACCTGCAAACTGTGCGGTAAGACACACAATCCGTTCCGTAAACAGCTTGCAAATCTGCGTGTATCTTCCTACAATCGTCACCAAGTTGTAGCCTTGTGAAAGTGTAGAAACGAAATTGCTCATTGGTGACGTCCATTTTTTTCAGGCTCAGCTATTTGAAACACATTTGTAATTACGTCATACTCCGAGTTGCGTCATGATGTCAACTTTATTTTCTGCATGCTAATCAGGTAAACTTTAAAGTTGTGTTTGGTATAAACATTTTTCTGTGCGTTGCTTCGTTTTCAAACGGCAAGCCTAGTGTCATCTTAAATTGAACAACCCTCGTAAAACCAATACAGTTGTACGGATGCAAAGATTGGACTATCAACAAGCTAAGTCAGAACAAGATTGAGGCAGCTGAAATGTGGTTTCTAAGAAGAATGTTGAGAGTTCCATGGACAGCAAAGAAAACAAACAAGTCAGTCTTGAAAGAAGGAAACACAAAAAGAACATAAGTGAATAAGATTAGGAAATGATAAGCAACATTTATAGGACAGTTTATAAGACAAGAGAAGTTTGAGCACCTAGTCACAGCAGGAAAACTAGATGGAAAAAGAGCACCAGGGAGACCCAGGGAGAAAA
Source organism: Monoplex corrugatus (assembly GCA_030674185.1). Lineage (NCBI taxonomy): Eukaryota > Metazoa > Mollusca > Gastropoda > Littorinimorpha > Ranellidae > Monoplex > Monoplex corrugatus. Next base: position 58,429,642 of record JAPXFY010000016.1, on the reverse strand, counting down.
TAATAGTTTTGCGGAGTGGATGGGGACCAAAAGGGCAGAAAATATGCTTGCAGCGACAAAAGATAGATTTTTATGGAGGGCCTTGATCGCCAGTGCCATGAGGCATCACACCTGATGATAATGATACAGATGCGTCATTAAGGATGTTCAGCAGACTTCCTGACCAACTCTGTAGGTGTCTGTAGTCTGGGGCTTGGTTGTTTATTGAGATATTTGTGAAAGGGAGCATGGAGGGCAGTGCCATTGAACAGTCTCTTTCCAAAATGGAACTTGGTAACATCTTATATGAAATCATGAAAAGATTGTTCCAAGGTTCTGCGGCCCTGATCTCATGATGACCCATGTTTTGTTTTGTCCGTCGTTTACATATGATATATATCTAAGGCATGTTCTTGTTGGGGGTTTTGGTGTCAGTGATTCATGGGGGCCAGCCATTGGAGTGATATAGTGGTGGTCTGTTTACCAAGGGGATCATTGACTTGATCTGGTTCCCCAACTGAATAATTATTGTCATTAATAAGGGGCTTATTTGACAAGGCAGTGTCCTTAATTGTATCATAATAGGCAGTGTTGAACTGCATTGGAGTGATCCAGCAGCAGTGAAAAGTTTTCTGTGGTGGGTGGCCACCAGTTAACATCACTGGATCCTGTGGACTTGCTGGTATTAGGACTTCAGCTGAGCACACTTGGGTTTGGTGGGATTCGGAGGAGCCAAGATGAGCGGTATGGGAGCTGTGGCACTGAAATAGCATGGAAGCAAACCAAAGCTTAAGGAAAAAGTAACATGGAAGTAGCAGCAGAGAGAGAGAGAGAAAGTGAATGAAGACAACAACAAAGACATAAAAACAAGGCAAGAAAAAGAAGAGAGAGATAAAAGAGACAGATTTTTTAAAATGTTCTAAAACTTACATGTACACGCACGCATGCACACACGCGCACGCACGCACGCACTCACATGCACGCACGCACGCACGCACGCATGCACACACACACACACACACACACACACACACACACACACACACACACACACACACACACACACACACACACACACACACACACACACACACACACACACACACACACTGCCTATATAAGAGGGAAAAATGCATTATGAAAAAACAAACAGCAGACTGCTTGACTTTCTCGTTTTGTCAGAAGGTCCTTGCAGTTTCTTGGAGAGACTTTCAGGTTTAGATCAGACAGTGTGTACCAAACAAACAATCAGATAGTGATACCAGAACAAGCAATTGTACTTTTTCATTTCAGACACGTGATGACTTTCTGGGCATGGTGGAGATCCCCCTTCACTACATGGGGATCGGAGTGGAAGCTAGCGGCAGGGACATACCATGTAAAAACTGGGTGCTGCGTCCTCGCACGTGAGTAATTTTTTTCTGGTTGATTGTAATCTCCCTTTAAAAGAAAATGGGAGATTAATATTAACTGGAGTGAGGTGTACGTTTTTCTGTCTGTGATGTCTAGGACAAAAACGTGTGAACAAGATTTTCTGAGTTCTTTATTGTGTGAACAAGATTTTTTGAGTTCTTTATAAGGACCTTTACCAATTTTGTCAAAGCTATGGACTGTTGTTGAATAGTGAAAACGTTTGTTCGGAAGATGAATATCCCAAGATCAAAGTCACCAGGACCAAAGTAATGTCTAAAATCAGGATTTTTAAGGAACATATATGAATAGACTTTCTCAGGATCTTTTGACAATATGTAAAATATGCTTTGCAGTTTTGACAGTCTACCATTGTCCTTAATGCATGTCAGGTTTTATTTCAACCACAACTTCGTCAAGATCACAGTGACTTTGAGAAGTACAGAATCTAGGTTTTCTGCAGTAATTCTAGCATAAAAGAGAGATTGTTGGAATGGCTCAATATCTTGGGATTTTTAGTTATTGTTATTGGCATTTTCTGGTCTGCTTTTCAGGCTTTTTTCCCGTTTCTTGATTTTGTTTGTTCATTTGTCATATTTGGTTTTTGTGCATAGTTATCTTTTTATATGAATTCAAAATGAAATGCTTAGTGTAATACTCAGTCTAGTATATATATATATGTGCATGGATGTTTTCATTGTATATTTTTCATGGTATGTGTGAAAATATCTTGGAGTTTCTGTTGAACATGGGTACTTTTCTCTTTGCTTTTGGTCTTCTCTAGTATACTTTACTAATGGCATGCTCCATATTTCATTGTTTCTTGTATTGGCTCTTTTCATATAATATTGTTATCTTACATCGTGAAATCAACAGTTATAGTTATGTATGTGGAAATTATGACGGAAATTATGACCATGTTCCTTAATAATTATAATAATAATTACAATATTTATATAGCGCAAATCTTGATAAATCAAATCTAAGCGCTGAAGCAGAACCACACAAGCGCACCACGCAATCTGAATTCAAGAGTCTGGAATAAAGTACATATTGCTGCATTCATTGTTATCATTTTTTCTCCTTCAGTGTGTTTATGATTTTCAGCTCATTATTTCCAGTGCACTATCTGTATATAGTAGCAACTAGTAGCCTTTTTGAGTAAACTGAAATGAAGAAAAAAGACTGCAAAGGGATACATGTTAAAAGGGATTGAATAGAGGAATGTACTTTAGACCACAACAGCAGTAAGTATAATTACTTTTCATGGTAAAAAAGCAGAAACTTAAAGTGCCCCTCTCATTTCAGGACCAAGTCGCGTGTTCGAGGTCACCTGACTCTCTACCTGGCATACCTGCCCTCAGAAAACGAGGCTGAGGCTGCTGAAGATACTGCATCCGGACAGACGTCTAATGAGGTGAGTTGGTCATTTACAAGATGTCTGATGAAACATTTGAGTATGTTACGTTTCTGCCACCGGAAATCCTTGCTTATTATGTGATATATAGGTATAGACAGTGAAGTTAAAGCAGCACAGGAAATGAGCTGGGTACAGCAGGGAATGATAATATCACTAGCCAGAATTTTGGCATTAAATTATGGATCTACAGCAAGTCAGATGTTTTTTTGTTTTGTTTTGTTTTTTTTGTCAAGAGAGATACTGTGACAAGTGTTTGCAGTGTTCTCCACTGCTGTCTGAGATGAGTTGGTGCCCAACTTCAGCATGTATCAAGCAGTAATCCCATCACATGAGACAGGTCGGAAGCCCTACTTCCAGATGCAGCACAGATCGCTCATTCCACCTTGTGAAAGCCTGGGGATCAAATCGAAAAATTGAAAGCTTGTATTTGACAGAAGTAGAGGGCACATGTCATGAAGATACATGACATGGATCGGTTGTTCAATTGTTTTGTAAATTAGATTTCTGCAGTTTCAGTTTTTCAAGATAGTGTCACCAAAACCTGTTTGTGCAGGTTCAGTTTCAGTTTCTCAAGATAGTGTCCGTATACACTGTTACTGCAGATGCCCAAAATGATTGGATAAGCCATAAGTCCTTTGCACTGGCAAGATCTTGAGGCCCTGCCTAGCGTACAGCTCTGTGTCTATTTTAATTTGTCACTGAAACAACTTAAGCTATACTGTAATGAAAATATATCTAGTCTGCAGTGTCTCATGAAGTCAGTAGCAACAACAACAAACATCCAGTAGAAATGGATGAAAACATATCCAGCTTCCCGGTGCAAATGGACTGCACTAATACCTTACACAGACAAAACACACAACCCTCGTCCGCTGTCCATTTTCATTCTCAGTTATATCAGTTATTTTTCTTAGATTTGTATAAAAACAGGGAAGAGTGCTTAGTAAGATTGAGCTTGGTCAGTACAGTTCCCCATTTTTGTACAAATCTTAATGTAAAACCTTGCAAGCAATTACTCATTGCTGTAGGTTATCTGTGACTTGTTTTTCCTCACCAGCCTGGCTGGGAAATGCTGGATCTGGATGTAGCTTTGAATGAGGCAGGAGCGTCTGGTCCCACCAACACAGAAAGTTCGGAGGCGGCCCCTTCAGACAACCCTGAGCCCTTGCCCCCAGGCTGGGAGGAGCGTACAGATCAGTTTGGCAGAACCTACTATGTCAACCACAACAGTCGTACCACTCAGTGGGCCAGACCTACTTCGTAAGTTGATGTACCTGGTTTTGATCAACCCTTTCATTTCCTCATCCTATGCACCAGCTTCCTGCATTATCAGCCATGATAGTAAATCAGAAACATAACCTTTTCATTCCTTCACCCAGTCCACCGCTTCTTGCAAGCAAAAAACTTAACCCTTTCTTCCCTTCATCCTATCCACCAGCTTCCTGCAAGAAGATGGTGGATAGGGTGGGGGAGTGAAAGGGTAAACACATGTATATGTCTGTGGCCATGGTTAGAATGTTAGTGAGAAGACAAATATTGTTAACAGTAAAACAAGTCATTCAGGCTCTTAGTGCATGTGGCATTAGAAGACAAATATTGTTAACAGTGAAACTAGATCATTCAGGCTGTATGCCTAGCAGGATAGTTTTACTACCTTGTGTTTGTCTGGTACATGGTCGACTTCTGATTCTGTTTGTGTTAGAGTTACAACTCATGAAATTGACACACAAGGAAAGTAACTCACCTACTTCCTTCTTGTTCTTTTCCTTAAAATTGAGCTCTCTGTTTTTGCATAGCTCCTTAAAATTGAGCGGTCTGTTTTTGCATATTTTGGAGTGAGATTTTAGCACAGACAGTAAGAGTTCTAGGTTTGTAAACATCACTGCTACTATTACTTTTCTCTCTACTACTAAAATACATCTGTTACTTTATTTTTCTCAATAGTACTGCTGCTAGTGCTATTGTAACTTGTACTGTTAAGCAGCGTGTCAGCATGTATTGAAAGCATGTGTACATATCACCAGAACACGAGTACTGCCATCTGACTGGGAGGAGAGAACAGATGCCAACGGACGATCGTATTATGTCAACCACCGAACCCGTGTTTCACAGTGGGACTTCCCTAGCGGGTCAGTTATTACTTATGTCATCTTTTTTCCATTTTTGATTGTCATTGAGTTGTATCTTTATCCCTGTTCATTCATAGGATCTGGGCTTTGAAATTTTAAAAGTAAACTTATTTTATTTTTTTAACTTTTCGGATTTATAGTCTGATTTTTTCCTGTATTTAAAATGAATTTGATGGTTTGTTTGGGACATTTGTTGTTGTATTTTTGTTTTTTATTTGTTTATTGTTTTTTTAAATATTTTTTTAACCCATAGCTGTTCACAAAGCCGGTAACCGCCCTGCGGAAGAATGTGCCAATCCGTTCATAGCAGTTGAGATTGCCCGACCTTTTCCGGCACATGTGTGGGGAATTTCCATCACTACTGGCCTTGCTGTTTTATCGCGTGTGTGGTTAGAATCTTGGTCAGTCTGGTGTTGAATGTTCTAAAAATAGTACGAACATTCTGGGATGCAAGGAACTTTCCATTCACTACTGAAAGACTTTGTACTGATGCTGTGCTACATTCGAATGCGAATACTAGGAGCTAGCTTTACATCTAGCAGTGCAAATGTGAAAGGGCTAATGCCATAGGCAGTTAATTTCATCTATTTCTCTTGTTTTAGAGATAATGTTTTTAGAGTATGCATCTGAATATGAGATGTTTAAAGTTCATATTTTTTATAAAACAGGGAAATTTTGACAGCAATTCACGTATAAAAATCAACAAACAGGGCTCTGGAGATGCCAGTCCATTGAATTCACAACTGAACTTTCAAGCATGCCCAGTGAGGAGTGTTTATCTAAAAACACAAAACCTGTCATTATATAGTTATGCCATACATAGGTAGATGTATTGGTTTCAGTGTCTTTACCAGATGATTCCATGAGACAAGAAATTAAATGGTCTCACCAAAATTCATCTGAAATGGAAAAAACTTTGTCAGTAAGACCAAGGAGCTACTGCAGCAACATCAGCAGTTCCTGCCAGTGGAGACGTTTTCGTTCATCTGCTTTGCAAGTGTCAGACCCGTAGACACCAGAACAAGACGGTATCGAAATCCATGCTACTGTCTCCTGTGTCATCTCGGCTGAAGTACAAGGTGACAAGGCGTGCTGGGCTCTCATGCTGGTCATGGATACAAAATGTTGCCCACAGGAGGCATAGATACATATACGCACCAAAAGGCCAGCCACCAATGCTGTGACCAATAGGTGGAGCTGGTATCCTGATCAGTTTCCTAAGGGCTCAAACCATACTTGCCAGTGTTGCTTCAGGCAAGCATTGCACCAACCACCAAGCAAAAGCAAGCTTTCAGACAGGCCTCCTCCATGGTTCAGACACATGACATTTGTTATCAGGTGATCTTCATCTCCAATACTTTTTCTGTTCTCCAGGCCCTGAAAAATGTTGCCTTCTCACCTGACAAAGCCTTCCAGCAAATCAGAAGAACCAAAAGACTCCTCCAGAGGATTTCCATTCACTGTGAAATACCACAAAATGAGCTGGCAAAAAGAAGAGCCCAAGGACATCCAGCAGACAACAGTTTCAGCTACAGATACAATAAGAAGAGGAGCGTCATCAGATCACTGGTTAAGCTACAGACAAAAAGGGATGACTACTATTTTCTGGTCAGAGAGCAGCAAATGGTCTGATGAGGCTTTTCATCAGCCACAACTGGTTCAGTGCATACATGATTTGCAAGTTCAAACTGATGCTTTCCACCAAACGTTCCTCACAGTTAAGAGACAGCTGAACATGTATTGCAGCAATGTCACCTCTGTCAAGTGTAGTGACAGGAGGTGTGGCCAAATATAACAGTGCTGACAACCAAGCTCCATGGCAGCTGGCAGGACTAGAAGAAACAGGCACATTCATCTGCTGGATGTGGCCTGACCATGTAGACAATGAACAAAATAAGATTATGTTTGATTGTACTTATGCTTCTTACTGTGATGTTTTTAATTGTTTAACATTATTTAGTTTTCGTACATCTTTACTTTTGTTTTTTGTTGCGTGCAGGAACCCCAACCAGCAGACAGAGCAAGAACTTCAGCGACAGCGTAGTGTAGAGGTGGCACAGCTGTACCGACAGCGACGCCACATCAGTCAGGACGACACACTCAGCATCAACTCCAGCATGTCCGAGACAGACCTCTCTCAGCAGCAACAAGAAGAGAGACGGGTCAGTCAGTTTATTGCACGGTGTTTGTTGCCTTATGCTTTTAGAGCATTTTCATTCTGTTGTTTGTGTTGGATCTTTTCTTGTTTTTCATTTGTCCTTTCATTTATACATTTGGGTAGGAATTCAGATTGATGGAAAGGGAATCCTTGTGTTTGCCCTTAGATATGGATAGGCAGACTGGCAACTAGCTCTGTCACATACTGTGATATGATCACCCCACTATATCACAGCGCTGGTATCATTTAACTAGATTCAGTTCAGTTTTGCAGGAAATTTCTGTTAGAAAAACAGATGATGATCACTCAATTTACAAAGTGTTTTGAACAGAGAAGTTTATCATAAAAAATGCCCATGATTAAAACAGAAACAACAGAGATTTGGAGAAAAGCTCCCATCTTAGTCAGGAATTTACAAACTGTAGCAAACTGTCATCACATGAATTCAATATTATTTACCAAGCAATAGTGTTCATTTCTTGCTGTTATATTCTTGTGGGCTCATTGGGAAGACTGGGATCACACAGTTGATCTCATCCACTTTACAGATGCATTATATCATCAAGGTGCAGAAGGGCAGGATAAAAATTAAGAAAGAAAGAAAAAAAACACACAAGAAAGAAAGGGAAAATACCCCAGAAGGAACGGCTGCTGAAGCTACCATATGTCAGGAGTTGCCAATCTGTGGTATGATATATGTTAATATCTAGTTTTTCTGTGAAGAAAAAATGCAACCTCATAGCTGTCTTGAGAAGATCTAGTATTGTGGTGCCTGACTTTCAGTGATCCTGGTTTACATGTTGTTAGCAAATACTGGGTTGTGTCTTCAAGTTTTCATAGAATTGTGTATCTGTTTGATTCATGTGTTTGTAAAGGGACATTTATGTTGGAATGTTGTTTGAGAAAAGAAATAGTTTGTGGGTCTTTCATCAGTCTGCCAAAGCTCTCGCCTTTTCTTTTCTTCTTTTTTAATGTCATTTTTATTTTTAGAAAGAGCTGTTTTGTTTTGGAAGGATTAACCTGTGTATTGATACAGTATGTCATACATAATGCTACATGCTTAACAAATGGCTTGCACTGTAGTGTTTGTGATGTTGGTATAAATGACATGCACTGGGCTTTTTTGTCCTGGGGATGTTTGTTCACTGTGATTTAATATCCTCCATTTATGTATGTCCTGTTTACTACTGTTGTAGTTGACAAGCCACTTCATATTTTAAGTGTGTGTGTGTGTGTCTGTGTGTGTGTGTGCGTGTGTCTGTGTGTGTGTGTGCGTGTGTGTGTGTCTGTGTGTCTGTGTCTGGGGGAAAGGAAGAAAAAGAATAAACTGCTGGCACTTTAGCTGTATCAAATCTGTCAGTAATGTGGCTTTAGCTTTGCTAGAGTCTAGTCTAACTTGAACATTGAACCAAACACACTTACGCTTGCATGTGTATGCACCTGCACATATGTGTACATGCATACACATACACAGGTATGGACACAACACACATGTACTCACACACACATGCACACACACACCAACAACACACACACACACACACACACACACACACACCAACACACACTACACACATAACGCAGGCACATAGATACACACATTTAATCACACACAGAGACACAGACACATGTATGTATGCACGCAGATATACACACACATTTACACATTTTCATTCTCTCTCTCTCTCCGTCTCTCTCTCTCTCTGTCTCTCTCTTTCTGACACACACACACACATATGCACACACAAACACGCACAACGCACACGCACACACACACACACACACACACACACACACACACACACACACACACACACACACACACACACACACACACACACACACACCATAATATTGCAGACACAGAATAGGGTAAAGCTTTCAGAAATATGGCAACATCTTCTCAGTCACTTGATTTGCTTCCTTTCAGCCTTTTGATGTATTGATGTGTACTTTTTATGCTATGCACCTCATGTATTTAAAACTTTTTGGTCTCCTTCTATCCACCACATAGAAAGGGATCTTTTTTCACATGGTTTAGATTTGTTTGTTCTAATCATGTACCCCATGTCTGTTCTGTGTTGTAGAGCTTGGGATTTTTTTTTGTTTTTGTTTTTTTTTTTTTTTTTTTTTTTTATAGGTAAGACCGGTTGGTGATTTATGAAGTTGTGGGAAGTGGACAGCCAGTATACAGTCACTGCCACGTAATCCCCTCTTTACCACCCCCCCCACTCCTCAAAAAAAGACACCAGAAAAGCAGTGGTGTGTGTGTGTGTGAGATACAGGGTTTTAAGTCTTTACTTGTTTTTCTGTAAATAAGCAGATTAATATCCTTTTGTCTTGTTTTTCAATCCAAAACAAAACATACGTCATTTGCAAACAAAACAAAGAAAGGGAAATAATTAAAGGCACTGTTTAATGTTTCTTGCAAATGTACCATAAATTGAAACAAGAAACAGTTGAATTTCTATCCAGAATGGTGGAACTTTGAAAACTTGGGGATGTTTCACTTCAGAGAAATCAGAATACAAGAGGCTTAAAAGCTGTTGCTGTGACTGAATGATCATGGCAATGTATTAGAAATCCATTGAGATCTATAGATCGGCAGATTTTTAAGTGGCCCTTTTGATTCAGTTAAAGAAGCATGCAGATAATGCAGGGGTCATGGAGTCAATCCTGGGAAGACTCGCCTTCCACACGAGTGACCTTGGGTCGATTCCCAGTCATTTAAATGCAGGCAAGCTGACTCGCGTTGATAGAGCCTGGACTCAAATCTACTGTGTTCGGTTTTACCCCAGCCTGCAATATAAAAACTGGTCTGTTGGCTGCACATCTTGCTTGAATCAGTGTGGTGGTATTACTTTTGTGCTTCGTAAGTCTGTCTCCTGTCTCCCGTCTTCCCACTTGAAGACCTTAGCAAGCATGTGGAGTTTTGTGCTGGCCCAGAGAGTCTGCTAGAGAATTACTGGCAGATTTGGATGGAGCACATATTTAAATCCAAGGGTAATAAATCCTTCTTGAATAGACTACAGACTCCAAACTTATTTTAAAGCTCTGAAAATGTCTTCTTGTTGTCAACCGACATGTTGTTCAACAAAAACAGATATTGGTGGTAGTGACTGTATCACCTGTCAGTAAACATCGTTACATCTTGTGAACTACCCAGGTGCTGGGAAATTATTCATGTGATGTGTGTTGTTTAACACGTGAGTGGTATGGATAAGTTTCTGTTTGAGTGTGTGTGTAGTGTCTGATGTATCATTGTATGTGAATGAGAGAGAGAGAGAGAGAGAGAGAGTGTGTGTGTGTGTGTGTGTGTGTGTGTGTGTGTGTGTGTGTGTGTGTGTTCACATGTGCATATGTGTATTAGTGTGTATGAAGAAAGAAAGCCATCACAATGCCCCTGACTTTTTCCGCTCTGCTTTTGCTCTTGCAGCAACTCCATCGTCGAAGTGCACCTGTGCGGGTAGGTGTTTACTTGGTCTTCCCATCTCTGTGTGCATTTTGAACACTGGACCACCCTCACACTTTCAGTCTCCTTTCTTTCCCATCAGTGTTTTCAATAGTTGAACAAAAAAACCCAGATCATAGAGCCCCAAGTCAGGCAGAATCTCAAGACCTCTGAAGCATATAGGGTGTATTTGCTGGCTCATTACACAAGCCATTATTTGTTTTGTATCCTTCTATCACATGGCAGTTCTGGTGATAGTGCATATAGAATCAGCACACTGCTGTATGTTGTCTTGAGACAACTGAATCAGATGGAAAGCTTCAGAAGCATAGATGACAGAGATGGACACAGGTACAGTAGATAAGTGTGAACCCATGCAACTGTAATTAAAGGGACGAACAACAAAACATAATGTTAAAAAAAATCTGTGACAATATTTCAGATACTAGTGCATCGACAATGGTAACCCATTGAAAAAGTACATAAAATCATACACGCTTTGAAAGTGTGAAGCAACAACTGCATCTCTCTCTCTTGTCTTTCTCATAAACACATAGTAAATGATGGAAAAGTATAAAGCAGTGAATGCCTTTCTCTCACTCTTCTCTTTCTCAGACACACAATGAATGACATACTAATGCAATATACACAAACACATACAAACATTTGCATGCATACCAAATACGTACACATGGATGTGCATAAACACGAACACCCTAAGACTAGTTCATTCGCACGCATGCATGCACTTACACATGCATGCTCACACGCTAACACATGTCTGCATGCACATGCACACAGGCACTTGCATGTACATGTACTAAGAGAGGGAGAGAGAGATTACAGTTGAAAAAGATGAGTTTTGAAAGCAGATTTAAAGGAAATGATTGAGATGATGGGAGTTTTGGCAGAAATGATGTATTAATCCTTAACAAAGTGAGACTACTGGACAGAACTGTATTCTGTTTTTTATCATATTACATCTCAGTGTCAGCCTGGCCAGGGAGTGCTGACATCTGCTGTGTTAATTAACATGAATAATGAGTGTACACTGTGAATGAATCATGGTTCAGGTTTAATTTTTGTGTCTTTTGGCACATTTCCACTTTAACATAAAGTTTTCAAGACCCAGAAGTAGAGAGAAATGGATGTAGTGCAAATGAAGGAACCCTATTTAATGTGGTTCACCATTCAGCTTGGATGGTAAGTCAGTGATTGTTTCATGAATAATCTGAATTTTGAGTAGTGCAAGATGCAGTTATGAAGATCTAGGAGTTCTGGGGGACATCTTAGAAAAATCCTACCATATTGTGCGTATGATGTGCCACACAGTGTGCGGTTAAGAGGATGTGTAGTTTTGGATGATGAACCACCATTAGAAGTCGGAAGATATTGAGACAGATGTATCACTTTTCAGTTTCAGTTCAAGCTCAGATTTACATAATTTGATAGATATTTGCAGATGTGCAGATCTAGATAGCAAACCACGAGTAAACAGAACACCAGAAGTTGCAAAACTAATGACAGAAGTGTATTGATTGTCTGTTCCAATTCAGAGCTCAGTAATATACAATTTGGTTGATTTCTGCTCTAACAGTTGTGTTTTAATTCTTTTTGGTCATATATAATTTGGTGGATTTCTGATCTAACAGTAATATTTTTCCATTCTTTTTGATCCTTGACCAATTGAAGTCTTGACAACCAAACTTTCCACTAAGTACATTTGTCTGCATTGTAACCAGTGAGATTGAAAGATGTGCTCAATGAATTTGATAGGTTCTGTTTGGGGAATTGAAAGCTGGTTTTCTGTCTTTTGGGGATGAGCTGCATTAACTGTAGCCATACTGTAGCCATACCATAGCCAGTTTCTTTAAGGCCCACTTAACTGATAAGAAGACACAGTAATGACAGTGGGTTCAATACAAGTGGATTACATGACTTGTGTGATGTATCACTACTGAGATCAGTTTGTTCAACATGTAAAATATATTTAGTTCCAGTTTTCCCAGGGTGTCATAGTCTCTGCCGTTGATACAAAATGTACTATACCACAAATGTTGTTCACAGTAAAAACAAAGTCAGGCTGCGAGATGCCATAACTTAATACATTAATCTTACATAATGGTGAGATTTTGAGTTGCAAGAAAGTCACAGAGACATCATTTCACACATTCTCACAGACTGCTGATTGTAAGAGTAATTAACCCATTGTTTTTATTCATTCTTTACCTCTTCTCGTTGTCTTGCAACATAGACAACATTTTAAAACCACATGATTACTTTGGGTCATTTTGCATTAAGTTGACCTTGGATGGCTGAATGCAGAAATGACATTGAAAGTATGTCTATCAGGAGCCATTTTTGAACACTATTTCGTTTGAAGCTCGTTGCATTATGACACTGTTTTGCTTTGTGGCTACTGGCAGCTGTTACGCTTTCAGCACTGTACAACTGTTCTGCTCTACTGCACTTCATTTAATTAACAAGATTCTTCTTGCTGCAAAATTTTAATGTTATTATGTTTGTGAATGTGTGTGTGTGTGTGTGTGTTTGTGTTGTGTGTGTGTGGTGTGTGTGTGTATGCTCATATACATGCATGCATTCAGTGTTCTGTTTTCTTACAAAATTATATCAAGGAATATGTGTTGTTGCCGCTTGCATGAAATTATATACTGCTTAAATTTGAAGGTATGCAAACATGTTTTTGTTTTTCATGTGTATTTTGGTTCCTGACGATCCAAGTTACATTTACATACTGTTTTACATGTACATACAATTAACATACTGTAAGCTGTGGTGAGGCTGCATGTTCATGTTTGTCTCAATCCTTAATGTGAACTGACTGATTTTGAACTGTATCAGCTCAGGAAAAAAACTGACAGTATAGATTCCATAGCTTTTTTAGTATGTCACAAAATGTTTATTTCATCACAGAGCCATCTTCTGGTGCTTTGAAAATTGATTGGTCTTGTTACACCAGTTAGTTTTGAGTCAGAAGTCTTTGGTACAGTAGCAGGTATAATGTTTGTTAGTTGTTAAGTCTTTGGTACAATAGCAGGTATAATGTTTGTTAGTTGTTTAGTCTTCGGTACAGTAGCAGGTATAATGTTTGTTAGTTGTTAAGTCTTCGTACAGTAGCAGGTATAATGTTTGTTATTGTTAAGTCTTTGGTACAGTAGCAGGTATAATGTTTGTTAGTTGTTAAGTCTTTGGTACAATAGCAGGTATAATGTTTGTTAGTTGTCTGTGAATGATCACAGTTTGACAGATAGCTGTGTCATGTGTTTCTATGCATCAGAAAATCTACAGATCCTGCAAGGTATCAGCAGTTGTGTAAAAGTTGAATCAGGAATCAGTTTCCCCATGTTGTGTCCACATAGTTGTCCGCTTAGTCTGCTAGTTATGTTTCTGCTAGTAATGCTTCATGGTTGTTGTTTTTTTCACACTTGCATTGAAAGTTATTTCCTTTCAGTATATAACATTACAGTGTTATAGCTCAGTGCACAGCAAAAACAGATATAAGAAAGTTACACTCATCAGTGTGTAGTAACTTGGAACTGAGGGTTGTAAAAGAATGGTATGTTAGAATTGAAGGTTGTAGAGAATGGTATGTTACAAAACATCTTTTACTCTCTTATACGTGTACAAGAATGATGCGTTTTGGGTTTGTTTGTTTTTTTCACTTTCACATGCATATTCTTCAGAAAAAGAAACAAGTGGTTGTAATGTTATACATGCTTTTTCAGAGCTGTTTAATTATGTTCTATGTGTGAGGTGATTATTGCATTGTATCACTGATACTTTATACACCATGATTACTGTAGGAGTTATATTGCTGTAGTGTGCAGAAAGATAAATGGTTTGAAAATTCTGAATCACAATGTTTTCGCTTTGTTGTGAAAGAGCACTTGATACATTTCTTTTGTTTTTGTCATCGTTTTCCATATTGTTATCATTGCCTTCATCATCATCATTATCATCATTGTGATGTGTGTTCTGTATGTGCAGCAAGAAACAGTGGAGGAGGAAGAGGAGGAACCCCTGCCCGCAGGATGGGCCATGGGTACTGCCCCCAATGGACGTCACTTCTTTATTGACCACAATGACCGCAGAACCACTTGGGTGAGTCCTGTCATTGCATCTTTGTTTTGAACAAGAACGTTTACCACCCATTCTTAACCTGCACTGTGCTGACCCCTGATCACCTTTGTGGGCCTTGAGCGAACCTTAGCCTGTGCAGAATTTGTCAGAATGGGTCGCAAGTATTTTTGTGATTTAGAATGGCAAAGTCAGGAAACAGTGGTCATGTTATGTCAGTTGGCAAAGTCAGGAACATGGTCATGTATGTCAGTTGGCAAAGTCAGGAAACAGTGGTCATGCTATGTTAGTTGGCAAAGTCAGGAAACAGTGGTCATGTTATGTTAGTTGGCAAAGTCAGGAAACAGTGGTCATGTTATGTCAGTTGGCAAAGTCAGGAAACAGTGGTCATGTTATGTCAGTTGGCAAAGTCAGGAAACAGTGGTCATGTTATGTCAGTTGGCAAAGTCAGGAAACAGTGGTCATGTATGTCAGTTGGCAAAGTCAGGAAACAGTGGTCATGCTATGTCAGTTGGCAAAGTCAGGAAACAGTGGTCATGCTATGTCAGTTGGCAAAGTCAGGAAACAGTGGTCATGCTATGTCAGTTGGCAAAGTCAGGAAACAGTGGTCATGCTATGTCAGTTGGCAAAGTCAGGAAACAGTGGTCATGTTATGTCAGTTGGCAAAGTCAGGAAACAGTGGTCATGCTATGTCAGTTGGCAAAGTCAGGAAACAGTGGTCATGCTATGTCAGTTGGCAAAGTCAGGAAACAGTGGTCATGCTATGTCAGTTGGCAAAGTCAGGAAACAGTGGTCATGCTATGTCAGTTGGCAAAGTCAGGAAACAGCGGTCATGCTATGTCAGTTGGCAAAGTCAGGAAACAGTGGTCATGCTATGTCAGTTGCAAAGTCAGGAAACAGTGGTCATGTTATGTCAGTTGGCAAAGTCAGGAAACGTGGTCATGTTATGTCAGTTGGCAAAGTCAGGAAACAGTGGTCATGCTATGTCAGTTGGCAAAGTCAGGAAACAGTGGTCATGTTATGTCAGTTGGCAAAGTCAGGAAACTGGTCATGTTATGTCAGTTGGCAAAGTCAGGAAACAGTGGTCATGTATGTCAGTTGGCAAAGTCAGGAAACAGTGGTCATGCTTATGTCAGTTGGCAAAGTCAGGAAACAGTGGTCATGTTTATGTCAGTTGGCAAAGTCAGGAAACAGTGGTCATGTTATGTCAGTTGGCAAAGTCAGGAAACAGTGGTCATGTATGTCAGTTGGCAAAGTCAGGAAACAGTGGTCATGCTATGTCAGTTGGCAAAGTCAGGAAACTGGTCATGTTATGTCAGTTGGCAAAGTCAGGAAACAGTGGTCATGTATGTCAGTTGGCAAAGTCAGGAAACTGGTCATGCTATGTCAGTTGGCAAAGTCAGGAAACAGGGTCATGTTATGTCAGTTGGCAAAGTCAGGAAACAGTGGTCATGCTATGTCAGTTGGCAAAGTCAGGAAACAGTGGTCATGCTATTGTCAGTATGGCAAAGTCAGGAAACTGGTCATGCTATGTCAGTTGGCAAAGTCAGGAAACTGGTCATGTATGTCAGTTGGCAAAGTCAGGAAACTGGTCATGCTATTCATTGGCAAAGTCAGGAAACATGGTCATGCTATGTCAGTTGGCAAAGTCAGGAAACAGTGGTCATGCTATGTCAGTTGGCAAAGTCAGGAAACAGTGGTCATGCTATGTCAGTTGGCAAAGTCAGGAAACAGTGGTCATGCTATTTCAGTTGGCAAAGTCAGGAAACATGGTCATGCTATGTCAGTTGGCAAAGTCAGGAAACTGGTCATGCTATGTCAGATTGGCAAAGTCAGGAAACAGTGGTCATGCTATGTCAGTTGGCAAAGTCAGGAAACATGGTCATGCTATGTCAGTTGGCAAAGTCAGGAAACAGTGGTCATGCTATGTCAGTTGGCAAAGTCAGGAAACAGTGGTCATGTTATGTCAGATGGCAAAGTCAGGAAACAGTGGTCATGTTGTGTTACTAACATAAAGCCTTTGTGTTGCTTTAATGTCAAATCATCCTTCACTCACTCACTTCCAAGAGACGGGATGCAGACCTGGCAAGCAAGATGCTTGCACTTTAAGAGCCGTTTATGCGAATTTGACATTCAGAACTTTCTACTGGTGACGTGGTGCTAGTTAGTGGTAATTGAAGCGGTTCCTCATATAGCCTCATTAGCGTAGAGTAACCTTTGACCACTGCACGTGGCAAGTGACCTATAACCGGTCAGCCTGTGAGCTATTTTCATGTTGACCGCATTCCTGTTTTCAACTTGAGAACAATGGTGTCTCAAACCTAAAACGCGTTGCGCTCACTGCAATCAAAAAAGACATGTTTACACTGTATGTCAGGCCATTGTGACTGAGGGATCTGAGCCTGAAGATGTAGAACAGTGTGAAGAAAGTGAGTTTAGCCCGTCTGAAGGGGTGAAATTGAGAAAATGTGTCCGACAGAGAAGGTGAGAGGGAAGAGAAGGATGGGTATGGTGAGTGACACAGGCAGTGACTATGGTGAAGACTGACATGTGCACTTAGGCAAATAACCGACCAGCTGATGTGTGATTGAGGTTGATTTTGTTGTTTTATGATGGATGTCTGCTTGAAGATTTTCCATTGTTTTGTTTTTTCCCCTAATTATTTCTTCGTACACAGGTGGCCAAACACATAGCTAAAGTTGCATAGCATTGATTTTTTTGACCAACTAATTAGTGACCTGATTATGAAGCACTGATTGATAAAACAAAGAGAAGCAGTGATCAAAGCCTTTAGGCATAAGGGGAACTGCCAAAATACGGTTTGGAAATCTGAAGGAACAGCAGTGAATGAAATGAATTTACATGTACATTGTGTGTGTGTGAGAGAGAGAGAGAGAGAGGGGGGGGGGGATGAATGTGTATGATGTATGTATGAGTGTATTTGTTTGGGGGAGGGTGTATGTGTGTGTGTGTGTGTGTAGTTATAATTTTGAAATCTTGTATGTATGTATTCAATCAAACAATAATCATATGTTAAAAGTTTCAAGAGTGTGTGTTTTGTCAATATTTTTTCATGTTTTTTCCAACTTTATTCAAGCACTTCGTGTACTGAAACTTAACTACAGATTGCCAAGTAGTCAGTAATATTTTGCTGATTTTAGCTGTTTTGTATAGTGTAGAAGTCTCAGGTGGCCACCATTCACTCTCTATTGGGATTCTTAGTGTGATTTATGTGGAAAGCAGTCCTCTTTGCAGGAGCAGTGTGAACTTTATCCAACTGCAATCACCCTCAATTTTGTTGTCATGAAAACATTTTTCTCACCACCACCTACAAAAAGAGTACTATGAAAGTCAGAGTTTTGAAACTATGTAATATGGTTATTCAGTTAAACTATAACCATATGTCAAAATTTCAAGAGTGTGTTTTCTTGTTATTTTTGATACTGATTTTTTTAAACATATACAAACTTCCTGTATACAGGAGAATGTCAGATGGCAAATCAACAAGTTATCAGTAGTATGTTACTGAGTTTAGGCATTTGTAAAGAGTAGAAACTCTCACATAGCTTTGTTTACTCTTCTACTGGCATTTCCAATGTGATTTATGTGGAAAACAGTTCGATTTTCAAGAACAGTGTAAATTTCCCTTATATGCAGTTGCAATCATCCGTAGTTTTGTTACCGTAAAGATATACCTTGTCTTACGATTGGCAACAAAAACTGTACTGTAAAGGTTAGAACTTTGAAACTTCATGAAATGCTTGTTCAGTCCAATGATAATCATGTGTTAAAATTTCAAGAAAGTATGTTTGGTCATATTGTTAAATGATTTTTGTTTTAAAAACCTATACAAACAACCAGTACATAGAGAAATGTTGAACTCAAGATCGCCCAATAGGGAGTGAGTTAAGATGTGGTATTTCTAGTAGAGCAAAATTAAACTCTGCTTGTGTTATGTTGCAGGACGACCCAAGAAAGCCACGAGAAAGATCAGGCTCAACACATAGACACGACTCCCCTACCCCCATCTTCCGTTCAACATCCACTGACGATCTGCTTAGCAACCTTGGTGCTTTGCCTGTAAGTCGATTCTTTTTTAGGCATTCTGCTCTGTATGTGTCTGTTTTAGGTCTATGGGGCTGGGAGTAGTCAGGAATTTTTAATCACATGTTGTCATAGTGTGACCGCCTTTATCTAGATCACTGTTTTGGTCTTTTTTTTTCTGTATCAACATCTGCTGTTTTTTAGTTTTTGTTTACTTTTGGACTTTGTATCTCTTACGTGCCTGCCTTTGCATTTGCCATCATTGTGTGTGTGTCTGTGTCTCTGTGTGTCTGTGTCTGTGTCTGTGTCTGCGTGTGTGTGTCTGTGTGTGTGTGTAAAGCAAAAACTGATAGACAGGACTTGTCTTTATTTCAGACTCTTATACAGATGTAGATTATAACGTGAGTGTTGCTAGCAATACATTTTTGTCATATCAACATTCCAGAAGTGTTGCTTTTGCTTATACAAGTTATAGAAAGAACTTATATCCACATATTGAAATTTTATCATGTACTGGTAATTATGCTGCATTTTTTTCCTGGAAAAACAGTGCTGCAGATGCAGATTATGATAAAAATGTCTTGTTAAAAGTAACCACCTGAGAGATCTTATACTTGTTACAGAGGTATTGATCTGTTTGATAGTTTAGAATCTGATAGTGTTGATCTTAATAAAGCTGGTGGTTATCTGCTGTTCTCGGTGATTTTAACCCTATACCAGAACTTTGCCTGATTCCATTGACATTGATATCAAGACGTCAACATATTAAATAATACACTTGAGCAACTTTCTGATCAGTTACATCCGCCTCCATTACATCAGTCACAAGATAATAGCAGTTCTAATGATTATCATTTACTAGATGTGTACAAAGCTGTGTCTCCTTATTTTTAATGGTAGAGTGGGAAATTATGCTGGAATTGGTATATATGTACAAGTTGTGGATGCACTGTGGTAGATTATATCAATGGATCGTCGTTTTTACTGTTCAGAATAACTGTTTTGAAGTGGAAGCAATTTATGCTTTACTCTTTGATGTACATTGTCCTTTAGTTTTATCACTAGCAACTAGTAATCAGGATTGTTTAGACAGAAAATCAGAGGCTTTGCCTGCATCTGACTGGTCAGTCATTAACACTGATGATTTTTTAGAAGTCAGGATAATACAGTGGAATGCATGAGTCATCCTTTTAAGAAATCAATGAAAGACTTACATATTTCACAATACGTGTACAATGTGCAAAACATGCTTTTTAGGTAAAAAGATTTATTAAATCACACGTCTTAAAGAAAAACACTAAATGTTGGTTTGATAGAAATTGTCAGATCAGGTGGGCTGAATATTTCAAAGTGAAACCTCAAGTTATCGTGTGCAGTTCATCTGTCATAAAAATTGAAATTGATTAGCAGACAGTATAAAAAATTGTTACGTAGGGCAGAGAGAAAAAAAAGTGCAATGTGTACCTTAGAGAATTTGAGTCCTTGCAGAAACCTGCCTTAGAAAATACTGGAAAAAGATTAGAGGTAGTAAGAAACAAGGCTGTTGTGTTGACCTAAAATGATTTATGTTGTCATTTTAAACTCCTGAATGAAGATGCAGTGGAAGAAGAACACTTCTGTTTGATTGATGATGCCCAGTTGAACTTAAGTACAGGTATTTTAAATGAAGAAATTATAGTAGAAGAAATTGAATTTGTGGTCAAAGGTCTAAAGACCAGAAAGGATGGAGGAAATATCAAATACATAACAAATACATTAAAAGTACCTTTCCCGTTTTGCATCATGGTTACAGTAAACCATTTAACAAAGTCTTGAACTTGGGTACTGTTCCTGAAGATTGAGCTACTGGTTTGGTTCTCCTTCCTTATAAAGATAGAGGTGATAAATGTGATTGTGATCTCTACAGAGATATTACTCTTTTGGGTCATATTGACAAGTTATTCACAATATTTTGAATAAGATAATACATTTCTGTCTGAAAATCAAGCAGGATTCAGACGCTTACATTTTACATTGTATCATGCTTTTGTTTTGCAGTCTTTGATCAATATTGTTTGTCCACAGATTAAAAAAGTGTATTGTGCCTTTGTGGAGTACAAAAAAAGCTTCTGATTCCATCTGGAGACAAAGCTTATGGTTTAAACTCTTAATCCCTTGACTGCCGATATTTTCTGAAGTCTGGTGTCTTCCATATGCAGAGGAAAAATGTTTTGTCATTACCTTGTATTAAAACAACTGTTCCTTCCACGTTTGTGGAAACCTATGCATGAAATTACACAGAATGATACAATATGCATGACAAAACGTATTTTCAGATGGTTTATGTAGTAAGTTCTTGAAATCATTATGTATTTGTAATATTTTATGAAATTTCCTTGGGGAAAAAACTTAAAACCACTAACCATAAAAAAGAAACATAAAAAAAGGAAAAACTAGGAGATAAAGCCCTTCTGACAAACTCTGTGACCACCTATTAACACGTCATTGACAGCTGATGAGCTACAATGAGCAACAGCTTACTAGTGCACAAACTAGCTTGAAGCGGTTATGTCATACGCTACCCCCATGCCCTCCCTCGTCATCACCCTAGTCTTCCACTTATAGCTTACAGCGGTTATGTCATACGTTACCCCCATGCCCTCCCTGTCATCACCCTAGTCTTCCACTTATAGCTTACAGCGGTTATGTCATACGCTACCCCCATGCCCTCCCCTCATCATCACCTAGTCTTCCACTTATAGCTTACAGCGGTTATGTCATACGCTACCCCCATGCCCTCCCTCGTCATCACCCTAGTCTTCCACTTATAGCTTACAGCGGTTATGTCATACGCTACCCCCATGCCCTCCCTCGTCATCACCCTAGTCTTCCACTTATAGCTTACAGCGGTTATGTCATATGCTACCCCCATGCCCTCCCTCGTCATCACCCTAGTCTTCCACTTATAGCTTACAGCGGTTATGTCATACGCTACCCCCATGCCCTCCCTCGTCATCACCCTAGTCTTCCACTTATAGCTTACAGCGGTTATGTCATACGCTATCCCCATGCCCTCCCTCGTCATCACCCTAGTCTTCCACTTATAGCTTACAGCGGTTATGTCATACGCTACCCCCATGCCCCCCCTGTCATCACCCTAGTCTTCCACTTATAGCTTACAGCGGTTATGTCATACGCTACCCCATGCCCTCCCTGTCATCACCCTAGTCTTCCACTTATAGCTTACAGCGGTTATGTCATACGCTACCCCCATGCCCTCCCGGTCATCACCCTAATCTTCCCCTTACTGCTTGTAACACTACTGTTTGGAAGTGGTGAGTGATGTTACAGTATCGGGGCTGTGTACTACAACACTTCCTAAAGGTATTGGCTGGCTGCCAGAATTGCCTGCAGCCACAAAACCTTTATCATGGTAGGATCAATACTGCTCATGTGTGCTCTGTATGGAGCACGTTTTACACCAAGAGCAAGTAATTACTGCTGTTTCCGACCTCTTCTTGTGTCAGAATTGTCTTCTGAATCATCCAACAGTTATTCATAATTTCTTAATCAGCTCACATGCTTTCAGGAGTTAAAACTGCAAGACAGTCCTGGCGTTGCCATTTTGCTGAAAGCGGGTTTCTATTCTCAGAAAAATAAAACCAATTTCTTGAGAGTTGCATAGGTCAGCAAATTATATAAGGGAAGCCAGTCACTTTAATGAACACTGTCAGAGACTGACAACATCAGTCAGTACTTCTTGCTCACTTGTATCAGGCTGAACCGCGTCAGACTACCTCTGTTAATTTGACGTTTGAGTGCGTCACAGAAGGCTTTGAGAGCTCCATGATTGTAACATTGGCAGCAGTCATGAGGTTAAAGATATTAATCACAAGCTTTTAAAAGTTAATGTCAGTATGTACAGTCAAATTAAATCTTGGGTATTTTTTGTGAATTGCAACAAAAAAAAGAAAAAAGATCAAGTTTCTTTGGCAGTCATAGAGGAGTTGGACAAGATCACAGTCTTTCATCTGTTCTGGTAACTTTCATAAGGGAAAAAAATACTGCAATGTTCATGCTCAGAACACTATGTTTTCTTTGTTGTAGACAGCCAGAAATCAGGATTTGCCTGTCAGTCTTGTTCTTAAGTTACGTAATACTACTGCTGTACCACCTATATTACTGTATGGGTGTGAATTACCGAGGTGTGAAAACTTGCTTGAGAAACTGCAGCTTAAATTTTTGAAGTACTTGTTAAAGTTACCGAGAAGCGCTATGACTGAGATGGTGTATGGTGAAAAGGGGTTATATCCTAGTTTCAGTGCTTGTTCATTCTAAATTGCTTCTTTTTTGGTGTTACTTTTTTGTCATATGATAACTCAGAGACATAGTCTGTTAAATTATGCAAACTTCTCTATGACTTATATGTAAACAGCATGTGCTATTTAGACTGGATAGGTCATATTCAGAAAATATTGTTTGACATAGGTTTTGATTTTGCTTGGGAATCTTAATTTTTTGGAAACAAATACACATTTTGTAAAAAAATTTACTCATTCCTTCCAAGATAATCACCAGCAAGTCTGGAAGAGAGCTTTGGCAACCAGTAGTAAATGCATATTATATTGACATTTCAAAACCGAATTTGGAATAAAAAAAAAAATGTATATAAGACAATTGCCAGATATTTATAGTTTTCTTTTGATTAGATTTCAGCGTTGCTGTCACAAGCTTGAGACTGAATTAGATAGATGCTATGGAGTAGATAGACAAAGCAGAAAATGTAAGTTTTGTGATGACAATGCCTTATGCCATAAGTTTCACTTTATTTTTGAATGTTGTAAATTCCATGTGACCGACAGAAGTTTATTCTGAAAAAATATCTGAGTCATATTTGTGTAACTTCATCACTGGAAGGAAAAAAACAACTGAAATTGGCAAAAATTTATCTTTTTTTCTGAAATTGTGGAGTTATCTTTTGAAGACTTGAGTATTCTGTCATAGTACAATTTCAGATGTTCTTTTTTCTGTTGAACTTAGTTTTTTCTGCTTCATGTTATGTGATAACCCTGATGGATTTTCATTTATTTGTTGTTACTGTTCATGCTCCAATTGGTGTTAAAGGATCTGTTGAACAATGTTTAGTGTTCAGTTTGTGTGTGTGTGCATCTCTCTCTCTCTCTCTCTCTCTCTCTCCCCTCTCTCTCTCTCTCTCTCTCTCTCTCTCTCTCTCTCTCTCTCTCTCTCCTTCTTTTTTTTTTTTCAGTGTATTTGTCTTGCTCTGTGTTTTTTTTTATTTTGTCTTTCTTATGATTACATATGTACAGATACATACAAAACATATTTGTATCTTTTTATATATGTGTGTTTACCTGCATGCATATGCGTGTTTGCATGTGTGTCAGTGTGTGTAGGTTCATGTTTGAGTGCATGTTCAGGTATTATACTGAGGAATGATATTTGTTTTGTCCTGTAGCCTGGCTGGGAGGAGCGAACACATGCAGATGGTCGCGTGTTCTACATTGATCACAGTACGTGGACACTGTCTCTCTGTCTGCCTTTCTGTCTTGTCTTCCCTATGGTGTGCCAGGGGCTCTTTCAGTATAAATAGTATCCCCATCTCCCGGAAAGGCTGTGCTAGAAATTTCTTCTTTTCTGTCACTCTCTTTGTTTCTGCCTTATTTCTTTGCTTTCTGTCATTTCTTTCTGTCATTTTCTACCTTGTTACTCAGTTCATCTGTATGTGTTCAATAAAGCCTTGCATACTTTCTATTTAGATTGATAATTGGGTACATCTATTCAGTGCATTTTTGGCCGTAAGGAAATATGTGCAGAAGCAATTTTAGGTAATTTAGGCCCCTTTTTATATGTATATTTTAGTGCCCTCAATTATGTTTACATTTGTGTTCAGGTATATTTTTTTTAAAATCCCCTGGTGATAAAATGGGACGGAGTGGTCAATGCCAGGGGCAGATCCTTAGATTATGTGCACAAATGCATTATATGTATATGTACTTAATTTTCTTTTCCGTTTTTTTTTTTTTCTTCCGTGAGTATGATGTACATTTTGAGATGGTTATAGCCCTGGTATGGCTCTGTCCAGTCGGCTGGGCTTTAAGCAACAATAACTGTTGTGTTTGTGTGTGTGTTTGTCTGTCTGCCCACATTGATTACAGTAGGTTGACGCATCTTTGTGTCTGTGCATTTGTCTGTCTGTCATACTAATTCAGAGTATATAGACACTGCCTCGTATACATATGTATATCTATACTTTGGTCACAGTATGTGGATATTTTCTGTCTGCATTGATCACTGTATGTTGATACTGTCTTTCTGCATTGTGTCAGACATGGTCTGTCTGTCTGTCTCTCTTACATACTACATGATTCAGTTGTATGGTGTGACTGTATGTACTTTGCTCACTGTATGTGGATATTGTCTGTCTGCATGTTGTCTGTCTGCATTAGTTACTATTGTTGATGCTGTCTGTGTGTTTGTCTGTATGTCTGTATTGATCACTGTATGTTGATGCTGGCTGTATGCTTGTGTCTGTTCATTTGTCTGTCTCTCTGACAGTTAGGTTCTGCATGTTTCTATTGTTTAGTGTCTTGTTGAAGGTTTAACTGTGTTTGTGGTTGGATGGATGGGTGCTGCAGGTCTCTGTCAGTTAGTGACTGTTTGCAAATAGATAAGTGGAGGTTGGAGTTTCTTCTAGAAAAATTCATCATGTTCAGACAATTCCATATGCACTCCACCCAAATTTCCTGGCTGTTACTTGTCAGTTTCATTGATCCTGTGCAAAACCTATTTCACTTGAAATGTGGAGGGGAGGTTGAGAGGGCAGGGAACAAAAGGAACCTATGAAACACCGAACTGATATCACCAGAATGGTTGAAACATTAAGATTAGCAGCAAACAGGCCAATTTTTACCTTGCGGGCTGAGATTTTAACTCAAGACATCAGATCTTCAGTCCACAGGTCTATCATGAGAACCGTCAGTGTGGATAAGTGGGAATGTGTACAAGTGTTTGTGTGTATAGGACTTGTGCGTGGGTGTGGATGAATGTGTCCGTAAGTTTTGTGTTTTGCATATGTGTGGGAGGATGCTGACCGTGTTTGTGTGGCTGGCTAGCTGGTTGGCTGGCTGGCTAAATCAGGGTGGGTGCTAAACTTAAAATGTACTGTAAATGCACACGAGAAAGTGTGTGTGTGTGTGTGTGCGCACGCACGGGCGCATATATGCAACACACAAGTACATCTGTGTCATTGTATGTGTGTGTGCGTATGTGTGTGTTACTGTTAGGCAGTGTTGCAAGGGTATTCATGATGTTTGTATTGTATTTATGTAATGACATCTGTATGATTTCTGTATAATGGTGTTGTCAGTGCTTATTACAGGTATATGGAGGGGGAAGCATTTGTCCCTTGGGTGTCAAATGTGTAATATTGTCTGAAATGCTGTACAGTAGTGTTGGTTTTTAATACTTCCCGAGTGTGTTTGTGTGTGTGTTTGCTGTCAAATGTTAGAGTAACATTTATGTACAGTGTGATAATGCCTAGACTGATATATAGTGGCATTGATTGTAATGTTTGTCATGTGTGTGCGTGTGTATGCATATGTTTGTGTGTGTGTGTGCGTGTGTTACAGTTGAGGGAAGCTGGGGTGGCAGTCAGATGTTTGTGTAGCATTTAGGCAGAATGTGCGATAATGTCTGAACTGCTGTATAATCGTATTTGATTTTAATGCGTGTCATGGGCGCGTTCGCATGTGTGTGTGTGTGTGTGTGTGTGTGTGTGTGTGTGTGTGTGTGTGTGTGTGTGTGTGTGTGGTGTGTGTGTGTGTGATGTGTGTGTGTGTGTGTGTGTGTGTGTGTTGTGTGTGTGGTGTTGTGTGTAGACACGAGAACAACACAGTGGGAAGATCCCAGGCTGCAGAAACTGGGTGGTCCGGTATGTGATTGATTTGTCCTTATGTGTCTGTCATTGTTTATAACGATATTGATCTGTTACTATGTTCCTGTGCATCGCACACTTAAGAATTGATTTGGTTGTTCATCATTATCATACTGTAACAAAGTTGTTTTGTTGGTTAAGTTTGTTGTCGATCGCAGGGTTGATCTGAAATAAAAGCCATATTATGTAAGTAGGTATTCCAAAGTGATTTTCAAATTTGAACTTATCTGTATAAAAATCAGCTGGGAAAATAGAGATTTTCATTCTGAACACATACATACTTTATTTTTTAATGTGGGATAAAAAATAAATTTTTTATGATTTTTTCCTTTCTTTTTGGACTTAGAAAAATTTCGCACATTTTTTTAGGCCACATTCAGACATGCCTTGAACACACATATAAAATCACACAAGTCCAGAAAATCATTTCTGAGGAGGTTTTTACTTGTTAAGTTGATGTGCAAAAAACATATGGACAGAAATGCATATCAATAAAAATACAGACCTATGAAAATGACAAAAAATAGCAAAATTGGACGCCGCCGTTCCAAACAGCTGGGCAAGGGACCCATTTTCATTAATTTCAAACTCCATTATCTTTAAGAAATACAATACAGTGACACTGAATGAATCATATATGATAAACATATTAAGGAATTTAACCCTAATTTTTTCCAGCTTCATCTGAAAGCTGGTTGAAAAGATATCAGATGTCAAAAATGCGAAATATGCCGATTTGTCACAGTGAAAAAAATGGCGAATTTTACACATATTTGGTGCACCATAACTTTTTTCACTTTAAAGTTACAAAAATGGTTTTGATATCAAATTGCTCAGCATGACAAACTCTTTCAATGTAAAACAACCCCAGACATCTGTATGTTTAATCAAACCATATTTGAGTAAGGATAAAATACCTATTTTGAAAAAAATGTGTATTTTAGCTTTTTGCAAGACTCCGTAACTTCTGTCACATTCATCCTACTGCAAAGTACCATATACCAAAATGATCAGTTTTTTATGATCTGTCAGTATAACAAACAAGACATTAGGTTTCAATCTTTCTGTAAACAAAAATCAGATGACAAAATTATAACAAATGTCAGCTGATAATAGTAACAAATAATGCGTTTTGTTTACATATCGAATCAAACAAGACATGTACATCAACAACATTCATTCAAAGAAGTCATCTTCATAGTTTTTACATGCCAATTTGTTTTGTTTTTTATCATTAAACAACAATTAAAACATGTCTTGACCTTTAACTGTTCCTTAACTGTGTGTAGAACATTATCAAAAGCTTCCACATCATTGTCTTGACCTTTCACTGTTGCTTAATCACAGTAGATAACTGTCCTGGCCTTCAACTTAAACTGGAAGCACAAAAGATAGAAATCATCTCTTTTTACAAAAAACATGTAATGAAATGTAAAAAAATACTTGTCAGTGTCTATGATCAGTGATTCCCCTTCATAAGTGACAGGAAATTAAAACATGTTAAGATGCAGTTCATCATCATTGCTGTCAAAGTTGTCCAAAAGACTAGGTCTCCACCCTCTGCCAGTCTTAAGAAATCGCTCCTTCATCCTCATGAAGAGATCATCTGTGAGAAAAATAGTGTAGAGGGAAAGTATTAGTACATCTATCTGTTCTATCCTGTAGCGTAATGTGAAAATCCCATTTGTAGGGACAAACAGGCCTATACATACAGAGCAAGAGGCAAATACTGACCAAAACAAAAACAAATCCAAAAAACAAGAACATAAAACATGCAGGAACACAAGGACTTTTGTACCCCTGCTCAATTAACTTCCCTGCCTGTCAAAGAGAGAAAGGATCAAGAGAGAGAGAGATTGGTGTGGAGCTGTAAGAAGCCTACCAGTATTATTGTCAGCTTTGAAAATAAAATTATAATACCTTACCCTAACTCACAAAGCAGTGGGCAAAGTAAAATGTTCCATACATTTAGGCCTACTCAAATCAGCACAACAAAATTTATCTCATAAACACTATAGGCCTAGTTAGGAAGGTTCATAGTGTCCAACCCATTAACCTGGTAGGCCTACTTTATTTTGTTTAAATATTATTTTTGATGACAATAATAGTAATGATAATAAATAGTAATGAATGATAGTAAACTAATAATGAAATAATAATAATGATAAATAATAATGAATAATGATAGTAAAATAATAACAACAAAAATATGATAACAATATTAATAATAATAATAAACTTTTAAAGCTGTTGAACTAGATCTAGGTGATAATAATATTGGGCCTAAAAATAATAGGATTGATAAACATGCAAATTTGTTTCAATGGTACCATTCAGGAAGTTTACACAAAGGCAGAAAAGAAAAAGGTGTAACATTGTGAAATTATTGAACGACACTGAACCAGATCGAGTGAAGTCAAGGGAGGGCACTCGGCCGATTCGACTATCGATCGATCAATAGCGTTGGTCACGTGACCACAATAAATCGCTAATCTCTCATTAACATCATTATAAATAAATATAATAAAGGCATGGATTATTAAAAAAATCTTTTGTAAACATTTTCCTTTAATCATATGCCTGATCTCACTCTCTGTAAAATTACCGCACCCCAAACCGTCACCTACCCCTACCTTCTAACATATTCATGATACTGTGGGTGCTGCAGCTGTGCGCTTTCCAAACAATTATATTCTAAAATCAGGAAACAAAATGTCGAAAAGTAATAGTAAACAAACTGCAAGATATTTCACTTACCCTCTAGATAAGTTGGATCGCTTGATTCATCGTGGCTGGAGCGGTCGACGTAAACTTCGACGTCCATGTGCTCGCCCGAACGATCTTCGCGCGTGTCCGCCATTGCGCGTCAGACGCTAAGGGAAAGCGAAAATATGTTGCTTTTTCTCAGTCCTCGCGGAAGACAGCCAGTGGTTGAATCCATATGCAACTAGCAGAAGTTGAAAGTTGAAACCTTGACCTTTTGCACAGTGGAAAATATGGAGAGATTGGTTTTGAGTAAGGTTGCGAAATCATCGACGGAAGTTTTTAACGCACGAAACGACCGACTAAATGCAAACCTATCAGTTCACTTTTTACATCGGATGAAAGCAAGTTTAGTCGTCTTTTTGACTGTGTAAATGGTTTGTGATATCTGACCCAGCTGATCTCCGCGAGGCGAGTTTTCAAGGTAGGTGTCAAAACCACGTTCCGATTTCGTTGTTCCAGTTGCAGCAAAATCACAATTTAGTACCCATCATCAAAAGCATATTTCAAACGGTAAATGTTACACTTATTGATTTATTTTGACTTTAAACAAAGCTTAAAGGATCACAGATCAACATGATCTATGTTTTTTATTTCTGACACTGCATTTTGTTGAGAACGAGCAAGTTGAAAACCAGTGAAAAATCGCACTTTTCCGTACTTTTCGCCGCTCGCGAAGAGCACTTTGGAATACCTAATGTAAGTGTGCAGTATACAGTATTTGATGATCATATCTGGCTAAGGAGCAGATTGATCTGCTTCATGTGATCATCTGTCTTAAGCAAGGTTTATCAATTTGAATAGGTTGGTCAGATACATTTCTTGATGAAAAACAATTGAATCTGCGAAGAGTATAGCTGTTTGAGAAGCTACAGACTTGAAATAATAAATGCCAGTTTTATGGTGATCGTAATTTCATTTGTATATAACAGTTAATACATGTGTTCATGAGGAATACTGACATCACAGGGAAGAGAGGAGTGAGTGGTGTGTGTGTGTGGGTGTGTGTGTGTGTGTGTGTGTGTGTGTGTGTGTGTGTGTGAGGAGAGAGAGAGAGAGAGAGAGAGAGCTTCATGTGCCTGCATCATATATATGATTGATTTATATTGATCCCTGATTCCATTTGCAGGCTGTCCCATACTCCAGAGACTACAAAAGGAAATACGAATACTTCAGATCTAAACTTCGCAAGCCGGTATGTGCCACCTTGTTTGACATTCGTCATAGTAGTTTACTGCTCTGTTTGTTGCATGTATCTTGAATGTATCATTCAGTAGGACGTAACTTAACCATATTTCATTTAGCATAAGCTGTCCCCCATAAGGATGCCGGGGGCTCTTTCAGTGTAAATAGTATCCCCACCTTTCTGGAAATTCTGTGCTAGAAATTTCCTCTTTTCTGTCACTCTTTGTTTCTTTCTTCCTCTTTGCTTTCTGTCATTTCTTCCTATCATTATCTGCCTTACTGGTCCATTCGATAAAGTCTTACGTACTCTTTCTTAGGATTGATAATTGGGTACATGTATTAAGTGCATTTCTGGCTGTAGGGAGGTGAGATATGTGGAAGCAATTTTAGGTAATTTATGCCCGTATTTGTATATATTATATGTATAAGAACAGGCATGAATTACCTAAAATATATATAAATATATATATGTAAATATATATATTTTGATGTCCTTAGGTATGCTTAAATTTGTATTCAGGTGTGTTTTTTAAATCCTCTGTGCGATAAATTGGACGGAATGGTCAATGCCAGGGGCATGTCCTTAGATTATATACGTGAATGCATTGATATGTGTACTTAATTTACTTTTCTTTTTTTTTCCCTGTTTAAGTTTTGTATGTTTTGAGGTGATTATAGCCCTGATATGGCTCTATGCAGTCGGCTGGGCTTTAAACAGCATAAGTTTAGCTAATGCAAGAGACCATACTAACTGCAAACACTCGACCAAGTGATCAAATCAGTGAAAAGATTTTGATCACCTGATGCCACTGTCAAGCCTACCCCTACCCAATACCCTGTTCCAGCCTGAGTGACAATTGTCCTGTTTGTCTTAGTATGTTGAAGCAACAGGATCGTACTTTCTGCACTCAACACAGTCTTTCTTTGTGTGCCTGGTCTTATTGCCTAGTTCTAGTCTTAACTCTCTCAATGAACAAGATGTGCTTTGTCAGTATGTAATTTGTCATTTTGAAAATGGTGTGTACTCAGAACAACCTGCCAAACAAGATTGACATCAAGGTCACCAGGAGGAATGTGATGGAGGACTCATTCCGTGTCATCACTGGCATCAAGAACACAGACTACTTGAAGACCAGGTGGGTACTATCATGTTTTACCGGTGGTAGGCTTTTTAGGAGTGGAGTGCTTTTTGAGAATTATTTTTCGTTTTGACATTGAGAGGGCTTCTATAAACTATGATCTGTGGGTTCATGTAACTTGGGCGAATGTCATGTGTATTCTACTGTGGAAAGTACTTAAGCTTGAAATGATTAGTTGTTTTCATCTGAAAAGTTGTATTGAAGTGTTGAACCGAAAATATGGATTACCTGGAAAACAGACTATGACTGCTTTATTGGCGGGATAAAAACAAAAACAAAAAATCTGGCCATTCTTATAAAAGCCCACTCATATGTTACAGTACCTATGGGAGTGCAGTTCACAGAAGTCAAAAAAGAAGGGGGAAAAATGAGAGAGAGGGAGAGAGCAAGCAAGAGGTCTAGGCAGCATATTTCAAGTGTATTTGATTTCCTTTGTATTGCCCTTATGTGGCAGATGTTAATATGTGTGCATTTGGTGAAAATAACGACTGGTTTATGACAAAGAATTTGTTATGTATATGTGAATTTGTGTGGTTAAAGAAGATCAAGTTTGACGATGAAGAAGCATGGATTTTGTGTCTGTGTTAGGCCTGTATGTTTAAATGTATGCCTGTATGTGTGTATGTATTTACTTTTTGTTTATGAGTGTTGTTGTGTATTAAAATGTATGTCTGTAATGCAGAAGGCATGATTCACTGATAGTAACAACTAATTTTGCTGACAGATTATGGATCGAGTTTGATGGTGAAGTGGGTCTGGACTATGGAGGTGTGGCTCGTGAATGGTTCTACCTTCTATCCAAAGAAATGTTCAATCCCTACTATGGCCTTTTTGAATATTCTGCGGTGTAAGTATTCCATCCAGTTCATGCATAGCCATTCTCATTTCTTCATTGGAGAAGCAGTTATATATTCCTTAAGCTCTAGAAGGCAAGAGGTCCTGAGTACAGTTCCTGGATCGAGCGTGGATTTTTCTCCCCTCTCCTCTCACCATGGATAGTGATCTGGGTGCAAGTCTTTGGAATGACATGATAAACTTAGGTCCTGTTTGCGGCAAACACTTCGCGCACAGAAAAATTGTTAGCGGCAAACATTTGTCATAAAAAAGATCAAAGTTGATTGTTGTGTCAAAGGAAAAAAAAAAAAGCTTGTGGTGGCTGTTTAAAGAAGAAAAGGAATTTCATGTACTTTTTCAGTCATTTATCATCATGATTGTTGTTGCAATTGATGTGTGGTCATTGGGTTGGTTTTTTTGTTGTTGCATTTTTTTTTGTTCCCAACGTTATGCTGTGTGGGTTGTCCTTTGATGATATGTGTTTGCTGAGCCTTTGTCCATCTCTTTGATTTATTCTTTTGTGAAGTGCTTGGGGCTCTTGTGCGATAAGATGCTGCAAGAGGTCCCATGTACGGTTCCTGGATCGACGTGGATTAGTACTCATTAAGAATACTGGCAGGTTTGGTAACAGCACATATATCATCTAAAATATCAGTTCCTCTTGAACAAATTTCAAGCTTCTAAGCAGTATCACTGAATCAGAGGACTAACTTTGAAATGGCTGTACAATATTACACAAGTACTGACGATAAAATGGACAATATTACATGCCAGTCAGTTCTAAGCAGTTTCATTACGTCCTTACATCGAGGTTAAAAAGCGTTGTAAAATGATAAGTGCTTTCAAGTATCGATGGACAGTATTACAAGGCATAGAACTTGACAGTATTCTGTGTGTTTGTCAATGACAGGGACAACTACACACTTCAGATCAACAATCTGTCAGGACTGCTTAACGAGGACCACCTCACCTACTTTGAGTTCATCGGCCGTGTAGCTGGCATGGCCATCTTCCATGGTAAACTTCTGGATGGTACGTACACTAATCCACTCAGCCTTTTTGGCCTTGTTGTCTACTTATAATGTTATAAGTTGAAAGTCTTGTAGATGTTGCTGTTGCTGTCTGTGTTTGCAGGGAAGTGGCCTGTTTATCATTACTTTCCTGTGAACAAAAGAAATATTGATGGGACTTGAGGTCATAATAGTTATGATCTTTTGCTTATAATTCCCACATGAACTCAAACATACTGCTCACACATGCTTGCACATGCACAAACACACACATGTATACATACTTTATGTTCATGATTGTATATAACCTGCATTCAGATTATTGGTGAACAAGAGGAGATTGTGTACACAGAGAAAATGACTGTTTGGAGCTGCGTTTTCAAGCAGAATAAATGCAGGCACATCCACAGCTTGAAGAGAAGGGTTATCTGCCAAAGTGTCTGCATTTACTCAGTTTTAGTGTAGTTTTTTTTCTTCATTTTCTTCCCCCTCTTTATTGTAGTATTTTTTGTAAGTACACATCCGTATAAGATATGTTCTTGTGCAATCAACCTGTTGGAATAAATGTTTGATGTGTCAGTGTATACATGCTGACATTTTTTTTTCCTCATTTACATACATTTATTATTTGGTATATCATGGCAATGTCATTATCTGTTAGTATGCATTTTGTGCTGAATTTGGCACTGCTTTGTTTCAGCTTTCTTCATCCGTCCCTTCTACAAGATGATGCTGAAGAAACCCATTGTGCTGATGGACATGGAGTCAGTGGTAAGTTCTTCTCACTTCATGACTGCATCTGAACGCTTTCTCTCCTTCGCCCTGTTCACCAGCTCCCTGCAGGACTTTGATAGATAGAGTGAGGGAGTGAAATGGTGCATAGAGTGAGGGAGTGAAACTGTGTATAGAGTGAGGGAGTGAAACGGTGCATAGAGTGAGAGAGTGAAACGGTGTATAGAGTGAGGGAGTGAAACGGTGTATAGAGTGAGGGAGTGAAACGGTGTATAGAGTGAGGGAGTGAAACGGTGTATAGAGTGAGGGAGTGAAATGGTGGGTAGAGTGAGGGAGTGAAATGGTGGATAGAGTGAGGGAGTGAAACTGTGGATAGAGTGAGGGAGTGAAATGGTGGATAGAGTGAGGGAGTGAAACGGTGTATAGAGTGAGGGAGTGAAACTGTGGATAGAGTGAGGGAGTGAAACTGTGTATAGAGTGAGGGAGTGAAATGGTGCATAGAGTGAGGGAGTGAAACTGTGTATGAGTGAGGGAGTGAAATGGTGGATAGAGTGAGGGAGTGAAACAGTGGATAGAGTGAGGGAGTGAAATGGTGGATAGAGTGAGGGAGTGAAACGGTGTATAGAGTGAGGGAGTGAAACTGTGGATAGAGTGAGGGAGTGAAACTGTGGATAGAGTGAGGGAGTGAAACTGTGTATAGAGAGAGGGAGTGAAATGGTGCATAGAGTGAGGGAGTGAAACTGTGTATAGAGTGAGGGAGTGAAATGGTGCATAGAGTGAGGGAGTGAAACTGTGTATAGAGTGAGGGAGTGAAATGGTGCATAGAGTGAGGGAGTGAAACTGTGTATAGAGTGAGGGAGCGAAACGGTGCATAGAGTGAGGGAGTGAAACTGTGGATAGAGTGAGGGAGTGAAACTGTGGATAGAGTGAGGGAATGAAACGGTGCATAGAGTGAGGGAGTGAAACTGTGGATAGAGTGAGGGAGTGAAACTGTGGATAGAGTGAGGGAGTGAAACGGTGGATAGACTGAGGGAATGAAACTGTGGATAGAGTGAGGGAGTGAAACGGTGGATAGAGTGAGGGAGTGAAACTGTGGATAGAGTGAGGGAGTGAAACTGTGGATAGAGTGAGGGAGTGAAACAGTGCATAGAGTGAGGAAGTGAAACTGTGGATAGAGTGAGGGAGTGAAACTGTGGATAGAGTGAGGGAGTGAAACTGTGCATAGAGTGAGGGAGTGAAACAGTGGATAGAGTGAGGGAGTGAAACGGTGTATAGAGTGAGGGAGTGAAACTGTGGATAGAGTGAGGGAGTGAAACGGTGGATAGAGTGAGGGAGTGAAACTGTGTATAGAGTGAGGGAGCGAAACTGTGTATAGAGTGAGGGAGTGAAACTGTGTATAGAGTGAGGAATGAAACTGTGTATAGAGTGAGGGAGTGAAACTGTGTATAGAGTGAGGGAGTGAAACTGTGTATAGAGTGAGGGAGTGAAACTGTGTATAGAGTGAGGGAGTGAAACGGTGCATAGAGTGAGGGAGTGAAACTGTGTATAGAGTGAGGGAGTGAAATGGTGTATAGAGTGAGGGAGTGAAACGGTGTATAGAGTGAGGGAGTGAAACGGTGTATAGAGTGAGGGAGTGAAACGGTGCATAGAGTGAGGGAGTGAAACGGTGCATAGAGTGAGGGAGTGAAACGGTGTATAGAGTGAGGGAGTGAAATGGTGTATAGAGTGAGGGAGTGAAACGGTGTATAGAGTGAGGGAGTGAAATGGTGTGTATAGAGTGAGGGAGTGAAAGGTGATAGAGTGAGGGAGTGAAACTGTGGATAGAGTGAGGGAGTGAAACGTGGATAGAGTGAGGGAGTGAAACGTGATAGAGTGAGGGAGTGAAACTGTGGATAGAGTGAGGGAAGTGAAACTGTGGATAGAGGTGAGGGAAGTGAATACGGTGATAGATGAGGGAGTGAAATGTGGATAGAGTGAGGGAGTGAAAGGTGGATAGAGTGAGGAGTGAAACGTGATAGAGTGAGGGAGTGAAACTGGATAGAGTGAGGAGTGAAACAGTGGATAGAGTGAGGAGTGAAACTGTGCATAGAGTGAGGGAGTGAAACAGTGGATAGAGTGAGGGAGTGAAACTGTGCATAGAGTGAGGGAGTGAAACAGTGGATAGAGTGAG
Organism: Monoplex corrugatus; assembly: GCA_030674185.1. NCBI lineage: Eukaryota > Metazoa > Mollusca > Gastropoda > Littorinimorpha > Ranellidae > Monoplex > Monoplex corrugatus. The sequence continues at coordinate 58,393,187 of JAPXFY010000016.1, read as the reverse complement.
GGAGGAAATGGTGGATAGAGTGAGGGAGTGAAACGGTGTATAGAGTGAGGGAGTGAAACGGTGTATAGAGTGAGGAAGTGAAACTGTGGATAGAGTGAGGAGTGAAACTGTGTATAGAGTGAGGGAGTGAAACGGTGTATAGAGTGAGGAAGTGAAACTGTGTATAGAGTGAGGGAGTGAAACTGTGTATAGAGTGAGGGATGAAACTGTGCATAGAGTGAGGGAGTGAAACTGTGATAGAGTGAGGGAGTGAAACTGTGGATAGAGTGAGGGAGTGAAATGATATAGAGTGAGGGAGTGAAATGGTGGATAGAGTGAGGGAGTGAAATGGTGGATAGAGTGAGGGAGTGAAACTGTGGATAGAGTGAGGGAGTGAAACTGTGCATAGAGTGAGGGAGTGAAATGGTGGATAGAGTGAGGGAGTGAAACTGTGGATAGAGTGAGGGAGTGAAAACTGTGCATAGAGTGAGGGAGTGAAACGGTGTATAGAGTGAGGGAGTGAAACTGTGGATAGAGTGAGGGAGTGAAATGTGGATAGAGTGAGGGAGTGAAATGGTGGATAGAGTGAGGGAGTGAAACTGTGTATAGAGTGAGGGAGTGAAACAGTGATAGAGTGAGGGAGTGAAATGTGGATAGAGTGAGGGAGTGAAATTGGATAGAGTGAGGGAGTGAAACTGTGGATAGAGTGAGGGAGTGAAACGTGGATAGAGTGAGGGAGTGAAATGTGGATAGAGTGAGGGAGTGAAACAGTCAGTTTTGCTTTGGCTGTCATGTCTGATAACGAAGGAGTGGTGATAGTAGTGTAGGCATCAGAGGGACAAGACACAACCAGGTGTGAGGGAGTCAGAGATAAAACACAACCAGGTGTGAGGGGAGTCAGGGGGATAAAAACCAGGTGTCAGGGGGATAAAACATCAGGTGTGAGGGAGTCAGGGGATAAAACACAGTGTGAGGGAGTCAGGGGGATAAAACAGCCAGGTGTGAGGAGTGGATAAAACAGCCAGGTGTGAGGGAGTCAGAGGATAAAACAGCCAGGTATGAGGGAGTCAGGGGGATAAAACAACCTGGTGTGAGGGAGTCGGGGGGATAAAACAGCCAGGTGTGAGGGAGTCAGGGGGATAAAACAGCCAGGTGTGAGGGAGTCAGGAGGATAAAACAACCAGGTGTGAGGGAGTCAGGGGGATAAAACACCGGTGTGAGGGAGCCAGAGAAAACACGCCAGGTGTGAGGGAGTCAGAGATAAAACAACCTGGTGTGAGGGAGCAGGAGGATAAAACAACCAGGTGTGAGGGAGTCAGAGTAAAACAACCAGGTGTGAGGGAGTCAGAGATAAAAACAACCGGTGTGAGGGAGCCAGAGATAAAACACAACACAGGTGTGAGGGAAGCAGAGATAAAACACAACCAGGTGTGAGGGAGTCAGAGATAAAACACAACCAGGTGTGAGGGAGCCAGAATAAACAACCAGGTGTGAGGGAGCCAGAGATAAAACACAACCAGGTGTGAGGGAGTCAGAGATAAACACAACCAGGTGTAGGGGCAAGCCGAGGAGAAGATAAAAACAAACCAGGTGTGAGGGAGTCAGAGATAAAACACAACCAGGTGTGAGGGAGCCAGAGATAAAACAACCGGTGTGAGGGAGTCAGAGATAAAACACAACCAGGTTGTGAGGGAGTCAGAGATAAAACACAACCAGGTGTGAGGGAGTCAGAGATAAAACACAACCAGGTGTGAGGGAGTCAGAGATAAAACACAACCAGGTGTGAGGGAGTCAGAGATAAAACACAACCAGGTGTGAGGGAGCCAGAGATAAAACACAACCAGGTGTGAGGGAGCAGAGATAAAACACAACCAGGTGTGAGGGAGCCAGAGATAAAACACAACCAGGTGTGAGGGAGTCCAGAGATAAAACACAACCAGGTGTGAGGGAGCCAGAGATAAAACACAACCAGGTGTGAGGGAGTCAGAGATAAAACACAACCAGGTGTGAGGGAGTCAGAGATAAAACAACCGGTGGGGATAGTCGTGTGAGGGAGTCAGAGATAAAAACAACCGGGTGTGAGGGAGTCAGGGGGGTAAAACAACCAGGTGTGAGGGAGTCAGGGGGGTAAAACAACCAGGTGTGAGGGAGTCAGGGTAAAACAACAGTGTGAGGAGTCAGAGTAAAAACCGGGTGTGAGGGGTCAGAGAGATAAAACAACCAGGTGTGAGGGAATTAGAGATAAAACACAAACAATTGAAAATGTATATTGTTGTCCGAGTTACTACTTTCGTTGTGCTACTGCTCAGCCATATGGACACCATTGCTGTCCTGAATCATTTTGGTATTAGAAACACAGGAAGTGCCCAGTGTTTAGAAGCTTGTCATCATTTCGGAAGCCTGGTAGGCATAGAGGAAGTGTTTCTACCTTCTAGTCTGACTGTGCAGGTTTTCACAGGTGCGATTCACACTGAAGAAAACTTGGTGCTTGTTACCTCCAGCCCATCTAGCTGTAAGTGGGTACCAGACCTAGTTCAGGATAGTGGAAAGTAAAAGGGTGAGGGAGTGGAGATGGGCAACCACCATCATTATGTTGGTCAGGAAAGACATCGAACGTCTCTCCACCTCATTCCCATGTGACCACAAGATCATGTGACAACTTTACTTACCTTTAATCATCGTTTGGAGTCCACCTCTAGTCTTTTCACTGGGTTTTGATCACCAAAGTAAATGTATCTAGAGTTGATTTACAACTTTTGCTTTTTGTTTTTCCAAAGGCAACCACAGTGCTGGTTACCTTTGTTCTGGAATGGGTTGTGTGATTCTGTGACTGATTGTTTGGAATGGGTTGTGTGATTCTGTGACTGATTGTTTGGAATGGGTTATGTGATTCTGTGACTGATTGTTTGGAATGGGTTATGTGATTCTGTGACTGATTGTTTGGAATGGGTTATGTGATTCTGTGACTGATTGTTTGGAATGGGTTTGTGATTCTGTGACTGATTGTTTGGAATGGGTTATGTGATTCTGTGACTGACTGTTTGGAATGGGTTATGTGATTCTGTGACTGATTTTTGGAATGGGTTATGTGATTCTGTGACTGATTGTTTGGAATGGGTTATGTGATTCTGTGACTGATTGTTTGGAATGGGTTGTGTGATTCTGTGACTGATTGTTTGGAATGGGTTATGTGATTCTGTGACTGATTATTTGGAATGGGTTATGTGATTCTGTGACTGATTGTTTGGAATGGGTTATGTGATTCTGTGACTGATTGTTTGGAATGTGTTGACTGATTATTTGGAATGGGCTGTGTGATTCTGTGACTGATTATTTGGAATGGGTTATGTGATTCTGTGACTGATTGGAATGGGTTTGTGATTCTGTGACTGATTGTTTGGAATGGGTTATGTGATTCTGTGACTGATTATTTGGAATGGGTTATATGATTCTGTGACTGATTATTTGGAATGGGTTATGTGATTCTGTGACTGATTATTTGGAATGGGTTATATGATTCTGTGAATGATTATTTGGAATGGGTTATGTGATTCTGTGACTGATTATTTGGAATGGGTTATATGATTCTGTGAATGATTATTTGGAATGGGTTATGTGATTCTGTGACTGATTATTTGGAATGGGTTGATGTGATTCTGATGGATGATTTGGAATGGGATGTGTGATTCTGTGACTGATTATTTGGAATGGGTTATATGATTCTGTGACTGATTATTTGGAATGGGTTATGTGATTCTGTGACTGATTATTTGGAATGGGTTATTGATTCTGTGAATGATTATTTGGAATGGGTTATGTGATTCTGTGACTGATTATTTGGAATGGGTTATATGATTCTGTGAATGATTATTTGGAATGGGTTATGTGATTCTGTGACTGATTATTTGGAATGGGTTATATGATTCTTTGAATGATTATTTGGAATAGGTTATGTGATTCTGTGACTGATTATTTACTTACAATCTAGATATGTTCCATAATAACAACAGCCGAAGATTGAAGAAAAACTAACTCTTGTAGAGACTTCTCTTGTGCTGATGAGTTACTGTGTCTTTCTTTTCAGAAAAGCATGGCCTGGTGATCCAAACATAATGGCACAGGATAGTTTTATTCGCTGCATTTTGTGGGCTTAAATACATTTGCTGCATATTTATGTTTAACATAGAGAATCCATAGCCCTTATTAACTGCTGCTGAAATTTGTATCGCCTTGTGCAGGACTCTGAATACTTTAACTCTATGGTGTGGATCAAGGAAAATGATCCTTCAGACCTGGAGCTGCACTTCTCTGTGGAAGAGGACCACTTTGGAGAGGTGAGTCTTGTCACAGCATTTGGATATGTCTCTTAGTGATATATGAAGTTTGGGTTTTTTTGCAAGATTTAAAGATCTGTGTATTTTTTCTGATAATGTTTTGGGCTTCATTAGAACAAGTTGGAAAAAGGTGTTGGTGAGAGTGAGTGTGCACTTTGAGCCTCTGTGTGTGTGTGTGTGTGTGTGTTTACCCATGATACAGAGAGAGAGAGAGTGTTGTGTTTTTTGTATGTGTGTGTGTGTGTTTACCCATGATACAGAGAGAGAGAGTGTGTGTTTGTGTATGTGTGTGTGTTGTCTTTTACTTGCTGAATGAATCAGAAACTATAAGTTGTGCGTACAGTCACTCCACTTCAGATTCATTCAGCAAGTAAAAGACAACAAATTTTGTCCATCATCCATAAAGAGCATGCTCACAAATAGATTGACATATTCAGATACACCGAGATATGTACACCTGCTTATACACACATGCACACATGTGAAGGATTTTTATTCTCTGTATGACGAACATGGCTGTATGTTTACAGAGGAAGCCATTCGACGCAGCTCGCCAACTGCGCATGCTGTCTTTCTCTCACTGTCATATGAAAATATACACACACATACGCGCTTGTGCGCATACACGTATACCGTACTTACATGTCACATACACATGCATGCACAGACATATGCAAACATTCACACATTCTCTCTCTGACTTTCTCTCTCTCTGTCTCTCTCTCTCTCTCTGTCTCTCTCTCTCTCTTTCTCTTACTCACTCTCTTTGTTATATTTCACCACTTATGTCTGTAATACCTTCTCTTTTGTTTTGTTTTTCAGATCACAGAACGGGACTTGATTCCAAATGGCAGAAACATTCCTGTCAATGATGAAAACAAACTACAGTACATTGAGTGAGTAGAGTTTTCTGCTACTTTTTCTTTTTAAGATCAGAGTTTCAGTAGCATTTTATGCCACGAGATAACGCAGTTTTTGCATATTAAGTTATTTCTGTATTTAAGTTTTGTAGTAGTTGTTGATCATGTTTGGTACTGATCATTAATGTTGTCTTATATATATTATGTATTGTTTTTGCTTTGGTTTGTTTCTTCTTCTTGTTGTTGTATTTTTGTGTATTCATATTTGTGCAAATGCTTAAATAAAAACAATGACAGGTGAAAGAATGAAAACAGTATAAACATTATGCGTATGAAAATAAGACATTAAGAATCAGCACTGGAAACAGCGTACAGACAAAATATTACTGAAAACAATGTGGTAAAAAACTGACGGCATAAGCATTTTACCAGTAGAGAGATACATCTGTAACATAAGCAGATACAGTGTATAAACGTTATGCAGATATCAGTCAACATATTCAGTTTGATGCATTCATCGATTAGATTTTGATTTGTGTTTGTTATTCCATGAGTCTTTGGTGATGACACCACTTTTTATACGTATTGTATTAAATGTTGTCACAACAGATTGTTCATATGGAATCTGGGTTACTGTTCTTAAGGAGAGAATGTCGCCAGTAAAGTACCATCCATGTTACTCCATTTCTGTCCGTCTCTTTTTGCATTAGTTTTATTTACCTGTTAAAGTATGTTGTTGATGTTGTTTTGTGGGGGTGTTACAGAATTTAATATGGGGTGGGCACAACACTTTTGTTGTTATGTGATTTTGTTGTTGTTGTATATGTGCGTGTCATTAGGGAAACAAAAATGATGAGGTTGATGGATTGCAGGTCACAATGTATACATCCTGTAAAGTAACTGTGAAATGGGTGGGTGGGTGTATGCGTGTGTGTATGTATGTGTGTATGTGTATGTGCATGTGTGTGTGTGTGAATGTATGTTTGTGTGTGTGTACGAGTGTGTGTGTGTGTGTGTACGTGTGTGTGCGTGTGTGTGTGTGTGTGTGTGGTGCAGACAAGTGATCAAGTGGCGGTTTGTGTCAAGAGTGGAGCCCCAGATGAAGGCTTTCATGAAAGGTTTGAACGCCCTCATTCCTCAGAACTTGCTGCAGATCTTTGATGAGAATGAAGTGGAGGTAAGTCAGTATGCTATGTAACTGAAAAACACTGACAGAATGAGTATAACCCTTTCAACTGGAAAAAAACTGACAGAATGGGTATATAACCCTTTCACTCCCCAGCCCCTCACTCATCACCCAGAATGAGAATGAGGGGGTGAAAGGGTTGAAATGTCTGGTCTGCAAACTTTATGTTGCTTGTAGACCACAAGATTTCAGCCGGGAGAGGAGGCTCAAAGCTTGTGGTTTGAAAATAATGTGGTACTTGCAGGGAGACACATGAGCATTTTGAATGGTAGAGTCAGCAAATGACCATCGTGCTGTAACTGATAGAATAGTTGACAAGTTACAGTGCTTGTTGATGTTGTCTTTAGAATTGTACATTGGAAGTAGATTTGATACTGTGTTGCATTGTAATTGCTTGTTTTATTTTATGTTGTATAATATAATGTGATATGTGTTGTCAGTTGCTGATGTGCGGCCTTCAAGATATTGATGTGAATGACTGGAAGCAGCACACAGCTTACAAGGGAGAATACAATCCCAACCACCCCGTCATCATCCACTTCTGGAAGGTAAGCATTGATTTCACCCATTCGGGACATGCTATATGAGGCCATAGTGCTTCATGCCTGAGGCTTCCTGCTTCCTTGTCTGTTTAGCTTTAATGTGTAGTTTTTTTAGCACAGAATTCAGAGGCAGTTCATGTATACATTTTTTAGCACAGAACTCAGAGGCAGTTCATGTATACATTTTTTAGCACAGAATTCAGAGGCAGTTCATGTGTACGTTTTTTAGCACAGAATTCAGAGGCAGTTCATGTATACGTTTTTTAGCACAGAACTCAGAGGCAGTTCATGTATACATTTTTTAGCACAGAATTCAGAGGCAGTTCATGTGTACGTTTTTTAGCACAGAATTCAGAGGCAGTTCATGTATACGTTTTTTAGCACAGAACTCAGAGGCAGTTCATGTATACATTTTTTAGCACAGAACTCAGAGGCAGTTCATGTATACATTTTTTAGCACAGAATTCAGAGGCAGTTCATGTGTACGTTTTTTAGCACAGAATTCAGAGGCAGTTCATGTATACATTTTTTAGCACAGAACTCAGAGGCAGTTCATGTATACATTTTTTAGCACAGAATTCAGAGGCAGTTCATGTGTACGTTTTTTAGCACAGAATTCAGAGGCAGTTCATGTATACGTTTTTTAGCACAGAACTCAGAGGCAGTTCATGTATACATTTTTTAGCACAGAATTCAGAGGCAGTTCATGTGTACGTTTTTTAGCACAGAATTCAGAGGCAGTTCATGTATACGTTTTTTAGCACAGAACTCAGAGGCAGTTCATGTATACATTTTTTAGCACAGAACTCAGAGGCAGTTCATGTATACATTTTTTAGCACAGAATTCAGAGGCAGTTCATGTGTACGTTTTTTAGCACAGAATTCAGAGGCAGTTCATGTATACATTTTTTAGCACAGAACTCAGAGGCAGTTCATGTATACATTTTTTAGCACAGAATTCAGAGGCAGTTCATGTATACATTTTTTAGCACAGAACTCAGAGGCAGTTCATGTATACATTTTTTAGTACAGAATTCAGAGGCAGTTCATGTATACGTTTTTTAGCACAGAATTCAGAGGCAGTTCATGTATACATTTTTTAGCACAGAACTCAGAGGCAGTTCATGTATACGTTTTTTAGCACAGAACTCAGAGGCAGTTCATGTATACATTTTTTAGCACAGAACTCAGAGGCAGTTCATGTATACATTTTTTAGCACAGAACTCAGAGGCAGTTCATGTATACATTTTTTAGCACAGAACTCAGAGGCAGTTCATGTATACATTTTTTAGCACAGAATTCAGAGGCAGTTCATGTATACGTTTTTTAGCACAGAACTCAGAGGCAGTTCATGTATACATTTTTTAGCACAGAATTCAGAGGCAGTTCATGTATACGTTTTTTAGCACAGAATTCAGAGGCAGTTCATGTGTACGTTTTTTAGCACAGAATTCAGAGGCAGTTCATGTATACGTTTTTTTAGCACAGAACTCAGAGGCAGTTCATGTATACATTTTTTAGCACAGAACTCAGAGGCAGTTCATGTATACATTTTTTAGCACAGAACTCAGAGGCAGTTCATGTATACGTTTTTTAGCACAGAACTCAGAGGCAGTTCATGTATACATTTTTTAGCACAGAATTCAGAGGCAGTTCATGTATACATTTTTTAGCACAGAACTCAGAGGCAGTTCATGTATACATTTTTTAGCACAGAATTCAAAGGCAGTTCATGTGTACATTTTTTAGCACAGAACTCAGAGGCAGTTCATGTATACGTTTTTTAGCACAGAACTCAGAGGCAGTTCATGTATACGTTTTTTAGCACAGAATTCAGAGGCAGTTCATGTATACATTTTTTAGCACAGAACTCAGAGGCAGTTCATGTGTACGTTTTTTAGCACAGAATTCAGAGGCAGTTCATGTATACATTTTTTAGCACAGAACTCAGAGGCAGTTCATGTATACATTTTTTAGCACAGAACTCAGAGGCAGTTCATGTATACATTTTTTAGCACAGAATTCAGAGGCAGTTCATGTATACATTTTTTAGCACAGAATTCAAAGGCAGTTCATGTGTACGTTTTTTAGCACAGAATTCAGAGGCAGTTCATGTATACATTTTTTAGCACAGAATTCAGAGGCAGTTCATGTGTACATTTTTTAGCACAGAATTCAAAGGCAGTTCATGTATACATTTTTTAGCACAGAACTCAGAGGCAGTTCATGTATACATTTTTTAGCACAGAATTCAAAGGCAGTTCATGTATACATTTTTTAGCACAGAATTCAAAGGCAGTTCACGTGTAGATTTTTTAGCACAGAATTCAAAGGCACTTCACATGTGGACCAGAAGATGGTCAGGGAAAGTAGCTTGATAAACATGTTGTGGATTGAAAAATGATGAATACGGACAAATTTTATACTTGAAGATTGTTATTTCAAGTACGCTCAGAAGTTGATACTGAGTAATGCATTCTCATTCCAAGTTATCTTGAAACGGCTTTCCTGGTTTAAGTGTCAAATTATGTAGGTGGCTTTCCTCATCTAAATGACATCCAGTTTGTTCTCAGAAGTTTATGCTGAATAATGCATTGTTATTACAAGTTATCTTGAAATGGCTTTCCTCATTGAAGTGTCATTTTAATAGCACATAAATTAATCATATCTGACAAGTAGCTTACATAAGCTCAGCTAATGCGCATCTCCATACTTACTGCAAAATATTCAACTGTGTGGTCAAGAAGTCAAAGAAAAGACGTCCACCACCGGGTGTTGCTGTTGATCCCACTCACCTATCCCGATACCAGTTCCAGTTTGAGTGATATTCTTCCTCTTTTGCTCAATATTCCCAAGCGTCAACACCATACTCTCTGCGCTCCACTTAGCCTTTGTTGTGTACCTACAGCCTTCCTCATCTACCTCTCCTCCACTGTACACCTAACTGCTTCATCATTCAAAGCTCGTAGATCTGCCATCTCCACCGCCTTACGTCAAATCGGTAGCCCCTCCCTGGAGGACACTTCACTTCTGAGAGATCTCTTCAGAGGTATCTCCTTATGGCAAGGATCTGCCTCCTGCAGAACACCTGCCTGGAACCTCTTCCCTTTTCTCAAATTCCTCAGAGGCCCCCTTTTTACCCTCCACTCCTACCCCAAGAGGCCTCCCTCAAAGACCTTTTCAGAAAAACGGCCTTTCTTATCATGCCCGCCTCTGGCAGGCATTGCAGTGAGGTACACGGCCTCATGGGCTGTCTAAGGACATTTCCAAAGAGTGTGATGGATCCTTTGCCCTAAGTTTCTTATCAGAATTCCTAGCCAAAACTCAACAACCAAGGATACCCTCCTTGGTAATCCATATCAAGCCGCTCTCCCCTTTCCTCAGTGATCTGGACAACCCGGATCACAGCCTTTGCCCTGTCGGAATGCTCCAACACTATCTTTGACACTTCACTCCACTACGGCACCTTCCATGCCATCTCTGCATCTCTTTCAGCTCTGGCTATTCTGTCAATATTAAACGCTCCTTTCTATCCCAGGGGATTGGGCATCATTATTGAGGCTTATAGAGCCCAAGGATAGCAGCTTGACTCTATCAGACCCAGTGCCCATGAACATTCCTGGACCTCATCCACTGCCTTTCACAACAACAACTCTCTTCCTTAAATGTTTCCAGGTGTTGTTGTTTTTTTATCTCCATTGAGGTATGGTGTAAGTTTTGAGATGGTTATTGGCCGTGATATGGCTGTGCGCAGTGGGCTGAGCTCAACTCACTCGCTACGTACGATTATGCCCCTTGCTGTTCCCCTGATGCGCACCATTTGTATAGGTCATGAGAAAAATTCTCATACAAACAAATAAAATCTGTGAGTTTTGAAATTTGGCAGGTCATATATTAAAAGACTGGTGTACAAAATGCTGAAATTTCAACTGTCTAACCCTCATGGTGGTTGAGTAATGGTGCAAGTAAAATTAGAGACATTTTCAGGTGAAAATGTCTTACAAAATACACAATCAGGTCAATACATCAGTTCCTACAGTCACATTTTGGATGAAATTTCATAAAATCCAATGTGCACACACTCCACGTGCATTGAAGGAAGAGATCGTATTGAACAGCGCCGAGTTGTTGAGTATTGTTCAGCCATTTGCTTTTCCATCATCGTGCTTCGCTGCGGAGATAGTGGCTCATGAACTTTGCACTGTCCACTCACCAACTGCGTAGTACAGTGACCTCATGGCCTGAAACGAGGCTAGGAGTGACCCAAAGAATCTATTTCTGGCTATTAGTTTCGGTTAACAGAAATACTGAAAGCCCTGTGAATTTTCAAAACTCAAGCTGGATTTCTCAGATGCTCGTAGACAAGCGTTGTTGAGACATGATCGGGAAATCCGGACACTCGTAGTGAGAGAGTTAAACAGCAATAACTTTATCTTCCAGGGGTAGAAGTTATGAGCTAAAAGACATTTTTCAAACTTGCTGTATGTTGTAAATCTACATATTTGACTATAATTGAAAATACCATCAAAGAAATACATCTATAAATCAATGATACAAGACATAGTACGTAAGGAATCAAAGAATAACAGCATTTGTTGTAGTTAGAGAGAAGGTAGGGAGGGAAACTTAGGTCATGAAATAGTAATCAGATGTATGTGTGAGACAGAGAGGAAGAGATAAAGTGTGACGAGCATACATGGGACATGAACAGCAGTGTGGTTCAGTAAAATTAGTAATAAAATTATTATTATTATAAGTGTTCATATACACAGTTATTTTGGTTGTATTTGCAGGCAGTGTATTCTTTCAACAATGAGATGCGGTCCAGACTGCTGCAGTTTGTGACTGGCACATCTCGTGTGCCTATGAACGGTTTTGCAGAATTGTATGGCAGCAATGGCCCCCAGCTGTTCACTATTGAGAAATGGGGTAACCCCACCCAGCTGCCCAGAGCTCACACCTGGTAGGTATTTTGCAGTCACTAAGGGATTTTTTGTTAGGTAGCAGCACAACAGTTCAATCATTGGCCAGGCCAGTGTTGTTCTGTATCAGTTGATTTGTACAGTAACGTTTTCATTGTGTATGATTTTTATCCCGACATGTGTTCTGCTTTACTGGATTTTTGTCTTGGGATCTTCCATCTGATCAGTCTTGCATACTTTTTAATTATATATTACATGTTGAAATCATATGTACTTTCTAATTGTGTTTTATTATGGCACTTACTAATTAATGATAATGAGATCTCTCCATAATGCTAGTTGTGATTAGTTGTGATCACCATAGTGATGGCTGTGATAAGTTGAGATCTCCATAGTGATGGCTTTGACAAGTTGAGATCTCCATAGTGATGGCTTTGACAAGTTGAGATCTCCATAGTGATGGCTTTGACAAGTTGAGATCTCCATAGTGATGGCTTTGACAAGTTGAGATCTCCATAGTGATGGCTTTGACAAGTTGAGATCTCCATAGTGATGGCTTTGACAAGTTGAGATCTCCATAGTGATGGCTTTGACAAGTTGAGATCCCCATAGTGATGGCTGTGATAAGTTGAGATCTCCATAGTGATGTTTGTGACAAGTTGAGATCTCCATAGTGATGTTTGTGACAAGTTGAGATCTCCATAGTGATGGCTGTGATAAGTTGAGATCTCCATAGTGATGTTTGTGACAAGTTGAGATCCCCATAGTGATGGCTTTGACAAGTTGAGATCTCCATAGTGATGGCTTTGACAAGTTGAGATCTCCATAGTGATGGCTTTGACAAGTTGAGATCTCCATAGTGATGGCTTTGACAAGTTGAGATCTCCATAGTGATGGCTTTGACAAGTTGAGATCTCCATAGTGATGGCTTTGACAAGTTGATATCTCCATAGTGATGGCTTTGACAAGTTGAGATCTCCATAGTGATGGCTTTGACAAGTTGAGATCTCCGTAGTGGTGGCTTTGACAAGTTGAGATCTCCGTAGTGGTGGCTTTGACAAGTTGAGATCTCCGTAGTGATGGCTTTGACAAGTTGATATCTCCATAGTGATGGCTTTGACAAGTTGAGATCTCCATAGTGATGGCTTTGACAAGTTGAGATCTCCATAGTGATGGCTTTGACAGGTTGAGATCTCCATAGTGATGGCTTTGACAGGTTGAGATCTCCATAGTGATGGCTTTGACAAGTTGAGATCTCCATAGTGATGGCTGTGATAAGTTGAGATCTCCATAGTGATGTTTGTGATAAGTTGAGATCTCCATAGTGATTGTGATAAGTTGAGATCTCCATAGTGATGTTTGTGATAAGTTGAGATCTCCATAGTGATGTTTGTGATAAGTTGAGATCTCTATAGTGATGTTTGTGATAAGTTGAGATCTCCATAGTGATGGCTTTGATAAGTTGAGATCTCCATAGTGATGTTTGTGATAAGTTGAGATCTCCATAGTGATGTTTGTGATAAGTTGAGATCTCCATAGTGATGTTTGTGATAAGTTGATATCTCCATAGCGATGTTTGTGACAAGTTGAGATCTCCATAATGATGTTTGTGACAAGTTGAGATCTCCATAGTGATGGCTTTGACAAGTTGAGATCTCCATAGTGATGTTTGTGACAAGTTGAGATCTCCATAGTGATGTTTGTGACAAGTTGAGATCTCCATAGTGATGTTTGTGACAAGTTGAGATCTCCATAGTGATGTTTGTGATAAGTTGAGGTCTCCATAGTGATGACTGTGATAAGTTGAGATCTCCATAGTGATGACTGTGATAAGTTGAGATCTCTATAGTGATGTTTGTGATAAGTTGAGATCTCCATAGTGATGTTTGTGACAAGTTGAGATCTCCATAGTGATGTTTGTGACAAGTTGAGATCTCCATAATGATGTTTGTGACAAGTTGAGATCTCCATAGTGATGTTTGTGATATGTTGAGATCTCCATAGTGATGACTGTGATAAGTTGAGATCTCCATAGTGATGACTGTGATAAGTTGAGATCTCCATAGTGATGTTTGTGACAAGTTGAGATCTCCATAGTGATGACTGATAAGTTGAGATCTCCATAGTGATGTTTGTGACAAGTTGAGATCCCCATAATGATGGCTGTGATAAGTTGAGATCTCCATAGTGATGTTTGTGACAAGTTGAGATCCCCATAATGATGGCTGTGATAAGTTGAGATCTCCATAGTGATGTTTGTGACAAGTTGAGATCTCCATAGTGATGTTTGTGACAAGTTGAGATCTCCATAGTGATGTTTGTGACAAGTTGAGATCTCCATAGTGATGTTTGTGACAAGTTGAGATCCCCATAATGATGTTTGTGACAAGTTGAGATCCCCATAATGATGTTTGTGACAAGTTGAGATCTCCATAGTGATGTTTGTGACAAGTTGAGATCTCCATAGTGATGTTTGTGACAAGTTGAGATCTCCATAGTGATGTTTGTGATAAGTTTGAGATCTCCATAGTGATGTTTGTGACAAGTTGAGATCTCCATAATGATGGCTGTGATAAGTTGAGATCTCCATAGTGATGACTGTGATAAGTTGAGATCTCCATAGTGATGACTGTGATAAGTTGAGATCTCCATAGTGATGACTGTGATAAGTTGAGATCTCGATAGTGATGACTGATAAGTTGAAGCGGAGTTCTCCATAATGATGGCTGTGATAAGCTGAGATCTCTTTAACATGTCACTGCCCTATAACCACTAAATTGTAGGAAAAATTTTGACATTTTTTGCTTTTTTCATTGTTCTTTTCTGCTTGCTTGTTTTGTGGGGTGTTTTTTTTTCTAACCATTGATGGCATGCTTTGTGCACTAAGATCACTCTGTGGTATTTTTGCAACAGTTTCAACCGCCTGGACCTGCCCCCTTATGAGAATTACTCCAGTCTACGCAGCAAGCTGGTCACCGCTGTGGAGAATGCACAAGGCTTTGAAGGCGTCGACTAAGGGACCTGCTGTCCTCTTGCCCTTTCTGTGATTTCCACCTGTATAATTATTGTATATGATGCCTGTGTGAGTGAGAGAAAGAGTGTGGGGGAGTGTGTGTGTGTGAGACTGTGTGTGTATCTGAAAGAGGTGCACGTGTGTGTGAGATAGGAGAGCAAGTGTGTGTGGATGTGGATTTTCACGTTTACAAATGTGTGGCAGATTTTCATGATGGTGATAATTTTTTTTTTTTTCTGGACAAGGTCTTTGCCTTTCATTGCCTTTCTGTCATTTCACACTACTATGACAAAACCTGCTCTTTGATGATATTTTGTAAGAATGATAACTGTTCTTTGATATCTCCAATCATCTCTGAGCAAAACTGATCATTGTGTTGTTTTTTTTAAATGAAATCATGGTGTGTAAAATGTGAGTCGCCATTAGAATTCATTGCTATTATTCAGTGTTACGTTTTTTTTGGAGTTAGTATCTGTGATAAAATCCATGTTGTTTTTTTTCCTGGAGTTGGGCAAAAGAAAAAGAAAAGGGCTTGTAAATTTGTGTTCCTAGAGACAACTGATAGTGGATCTCTGATCCTGTATGAACATAAAAGCAAGTTAGATTTACTAGCTTCAGATGTCCAGCAGATGATCCAGCATATGACATAGGAAGATGTAAGCCGGATTTAGCCACTTGTGTATGTACAAGAAGAAAGGGAAAGAGCAAGAACGCAAGCATTGTTAACTAGAGGTGCTGTTTCAGTGTGGTAGTCTTCTTCCTCATTTCACCAGACGGCAGATGCACATCACAAATAGCCAGCAGAATCGGCCACGCCAAAACGGCATTCAAGAAGATGAAAAGCATTCTTGCCAACAAATGCTTATCAATTAACATCAGGAAGAGAGTTCTTGAATGTTATATAGAACCAATACTGTTATACGGTTGTGAGGCATGGACAGTCAACAAGCAAAGCCAGAACAAGATTGAGGCAGCCAAGATGTGGTTTCTAAGAAGAATGTTGAGAGTTCCATGGACAGCAAAGAAAACAAACGAGACAGTCTTGATGGAGACAGACACAAGAAGATCATTCATAAGGAAGATTAGGAAAAGACAGGCAACATTTGTAGGCCATTTTATGAGGAGGGGGGAATTGGAGCACCTGGTCACGACGGGAAGGCTGGAGGGGAAGAGAGCACCAGGTAGACCCAGGGAGAGGATACTAAACAGACTTGCAGAGTGGCTGAGGGCAAAGAGGGTGGAAGAGATGCTTGAGGCAACAAGAGATAGAGACAGATGGAAGTCCATGATCGCCAACGCCATGCGGCAAGGCACCTGATGATGATGATGATGATGAGATCTTCTTCCATATGATTGCATTTGAGGAACCGGCAAGGCTTGTACCCCCACTCTTGTTAGTCTGTGTATCATTTCATCCACCCAGAGACCTCTCAGTTTCATTTGATGTCATTAGCTGTTCTTGTTGAACGCCTGTGAGGTGCTACATTGATCATTGTTATAAAAGAAAAATGGACAGCTGCACGCATCACCTGGACAAAAAAGATTAACATGTCACACTAGGAAACATGCAGAAGGAATAGCACAGACAACTGACGAAAAGAAAAATAAATAACAGAAAAATAATTTACAAATGCTAAATTTCTGTTGATTTTGTTGTTGTTTTTATTATGTGCTCTGATTAACTGCAAGCATCAGCAGTGATGTCAGCCATTAATGAACACCTGTGGAAGCAAAAATGGAGAATGTTGGTTATTTCCCTTTTCAATGTCCCTGTTTTAATGGAAGGAAAATGTAATGGTTTCATTTCAACCGTAGAGAGGTATGTGTCTGTGACAAAAATGTGTGAAGATTTTTTCAGCTGTTTATGGGTTGATCTTTACGAAATTTTGGTCAAAGCTTTGGACTGTTGCAGAGAGGCAAAAGCCATATGTTTGGAATGTAAAGCATCAAGGCCACATGGATCAAAGAAAGTGGCTAAATCACTTTTTGAGGATTATGTGTAAACAGCATTTATTCCGGTACTTCTACAATATAACATTTGGTTTTCATTGTTGTGCCAATTTACCATTGTCTTCAGTGTATGTAAAGTTTTATTTCACTAAAACTTCTTCCAGGTCACAGTGACCTTGAGAAGTGCAAAATCTGGATTGGTCTCGATTTTGATATAAAAAGAGATTGTTAGAATGACTTGGCTTTTTGTTTTTAATTCAGAAAATGTAAACATTAAAAGAACTGAATACTCCTTACAATAAAAAAAATCAGAGGAACTAAATTTCAAGTGATATCAAAAGTATGATTTGTTGTGTGAGAATTTAGGAATTTGACAATAAAATGATTACATAGTTTGAATTGAACTTCTGTTGGGTGAAGAATGTATGATGCTTTAACATTGCATGTCTCCGCGTCTTCTGCAGGTTTTTCTGTCACTATTTTTACCACATGATAAGCTGAGTGAAAGAGGTTCATAGATCATTTCATTGATCTTGTCTGTTGTTACATTGACGTTTTTGTCATTACATTGATTTACATGTGCATGAACTCTGGAGGTGCTTTCTGCTCTAGCAAAGTTGTTACTCCTTCCCTCAAATATTGTTACTCCTTCCCTCAAATATTGATTGTAACCTGTAACCTGTGGTTTTGATTAATTTGTTTTAAAGGCACATAACTTAGCCATGTCTGTACAAGTGCGTAAGCTCAGATGGTGCAGAAGACCGACCATGCCAACTGCAAAATACTTGACTGTGTGATCAAGAAATTGACAAAAAGGCATTTACCAGCAGGTGCCGCTGTCATCGGTGCCTGGTTCTGGACCAAGTGACTATAGTTCTCTTTGTCCCAGTATGTCGTTGTGACAGGATCGTACTTTCTTCACTCTATACAGTCTTTCTTTGTGTGCACGTCCCTGTCTCTTGTCGTGGCCATAGACGATTGGCGTATCCTGGCGTCCAGTCATTAGTTATGTGCCTCCTACCTTTCCCGCCCTTCAGAATCTCTGTGACAAGCTGGGTCTCAGAATCAACACTATCAAATCCGATCTGATCCCAGCCAATAGTTCCTATTTCTAGGAATGATTTCTGACATCTGCAGTGTTCAGTACACCCGTCCGATACCAGGGTTCGAATGCCCCCAAGCTTCACCATGGACCCTTTTCTCAAGGCACATGCTTCAGCCCACTCAAGCTGAGCCCCATTGTATCTCTTGGCCACCTCCACAGATGCCCCCTCTGACAACAACTTCAGCAATACTGGTACCAAACTCCATCTGCCTCAGGGACATCTCACAAACACACAAACATGGGTTCGATGGAATCACCTCTGCGGTCTATGTCCAGCACATCATCTCTGCTTCCAGTCTTTAACAGGTATCATCATCACCCATCTTCCAGTAGAGGTGGGAATATTAACAGCACCTGGCAGTGGACGTCTTTTCATAATTTCATGACCACCCGGTCGAGTATTTTATAGTTAGTGTGGTCTTCCACAACAGCTTGTCAGGGCAGTGTCTGGTCGCCAACATTGTTCTGAGTTGATTAATTTGACATCCTGATTTTATTCTTAGACATGAACATTTCAGTTTGTTTAGCAAAATTATCCGAGGAAGTGTTTGCAGTTGAATGAGATTTGGTTCCTGAGGGCTACGTTGGTTTGGGAGTGTATATGGGAGTAAAGTTTGTGCTAGGTAGGACCGCAGGACCTGGCCAGCTCGTGGTTTTATGTACAGGCTTAAGATTTGTGCCATGATCATTTTGGATCTTCTCCATCACATGGCACCAGTGGTGTCAGTGCATATGGAATTCATTCCAAGCTCAGAGACGCCATCTTCTGACTTTGAATCTAACCTACTTTGCCAAAGATGGTCATTCGGGTTGGAACCCATACTGGATAGGCATAGGTGTGAAAGTGGCAGCTGGCGGTGGATGTCTCTTCACCAATTTCTCAACCACCTGGTCAAGTATTTTGTTGTTAATGGTCTTCCTCACCAGCTGAGCTTATGCACTTGTAAGATGTGGTAAGTGTTTATTAAAAGGGGATTTGAATTAAAATCCCCATTTACTATTGTCTCAGCAGTTCTTTGTCATCTCTCCTTCAACATGATACATCATGCTGTCTTTGGTTATACCAGATATGTCTTATTCTTTTGTTGTAATGATTCCACTTGCATGGTTTTGTGGATTACACACACTTATTTTTTTAATGCACGCTTCCCCCCTTCCCCCTGCCAAATGGTACCCTTCTACCATTCCTTGTAGTTGTTTTAGTGATCATGTGACATGAACAGCAGCATTTCTACCCTTTCCTTAAAACATGCAATCAGATTTTGTTGTGACTTTTGGAGCCAGTACTTGTATTGTACCATATGTCCAGTTTTCAGAGGGGAAAATGTACAAAAAAGATAAAGTGACTGCATCAGCTTTGTGTATGTGTTCATTATATGTTGTGCGTTAGACAGTTTTAAAGCTTGTTAAGTAGAGTTGGTTTTTCCTTCGTCCACATTGTGTTTTGAGGAAGGCTGGAGTTGTTTGGATGTCTGTGTTTTGATGTGGTATTTTCCTCTTTTGTGTGTGTGTGGGGGGGGGGGGGATGTGGAACAGGGAGGGTAGTTGTTAAACTCTTGTTTTGTTCACAATTGTGATTTTAAACAATTCCAATAATTTTATAGCAAGTTTTAAACATGCAACATGTTTGAAATCATTTGTCATTAAAACACTAAATGAAAGTTGCCATTCACCCATATAGTAAAAGTAATGCACCATAGTTTTGATTTTGTTAAGTTGTGAAGGGTGGCTAGGTGGTGTCTTGTATTTTTGTGTACTGTTTGGAATGTGGGCTTGTTTGTGTATATGTTGATGTGAATAGGTTTTTTTTTACAGATTGTTTTTATTGTGAAAATGGCTCGGGTTATAATACAAAGTGCATTGAATGGTTTCTTGGACTTACACTTTGATCGTGAAGACAGGTAGTTGCTGTGCAGGGTTGACTAGAGGTTTAGCTTGGCTCACTAGGGTACCGGTACAGTTGTATCAACAACAACAATCAAAAAAGTTTACAGCTGTATCTCTGGGCTCCCAACATATATCAAATCGTCCTTAGCCCTTGACTCTCTCACTCTTATCTACTAGCATCCTGCATTTTCAACCATGCTAGCAAAGCAAAACCTTAATCCTTTGACTTCCTCATCCTATCCACCAGCTTCCTGCAGGAAGCTGGTGGATAGGGTGAGGAGATTAAAGGGTTCAGTTTTTGCAGTTGGTGGATAGGATTTTGGATTCAAAGGGTTAATAATTAACCTTTTACTTGTCAAATGAAAATTAGGTTGTTACGAACAAGTGAATAAAACACGACGAACACAAATTCTCAACCAAAAAGCCTTTGTCGTGTATTAATAGATTTTTTTTTAACATGGGGAGAGGAAAGGGAAAGGTAACAAAATAAAAAGAGGGAAAAATATTTTGTAAAAAGCCAGGTGACCAAATTAAAAATTCACAGGAAATGACAATACTTTTTGAAACTAAACTGCATTTTTTACTGCCCAGATCAGGTGATTTTAAGAACTGTTTTTCTTCTACTCTGCAGTTGCAGTCATTTACAGCACAATTTGGAAACATGGGATACAGGGGAATTATCCAAGTGTGATCATCCCCTCTTTACCAAATTCTAGAGATCTGTTTCGCTTAGAACCAATGGGAGTATGTAAACTGAGAATACAAATACAAAATGGTATAATCGTAATAGTTTACGCCTAGGCTTCTTATTGAAAGGGTAACGTTTAAAAACAAGACGTGATAGCTGAGAAACCAGTTAGTAACTCATTGTGCAGAATGCTATGCGTTTGTATCTGCAGTGGCCTGACACACAGAATGCTGCAGAGGACTTGGGACTGCATAAATCACAGATTTTTGTAGCCCTAATCTGTATCAATGAGCTTTCTGACACTGATCAGATGAGATGCGATAACAAGCAAAGATATATAGTTTCCAATCTGTCAGTCCAGTTCTCTGATGTAAGCAAGCAGGCAGTTAAGTGTGTTGGAAACCCCCCAAACAGATTTTCTTCTTGTTGTTGTTTTTCATTTATTGTTAAAATTTGTTAGATATTTGACTTAAAAACATCTTTTCCCCTATTCCTCATGTATTTTTTTGTGTTGTTGTGGTCCACTGAAATCTTTAATGCACAAGATGCCTAGTTCCCTTGTATATTGAAAGATGTTCATGTATTGCTCACAGGATGGTTTTTTATTTTAGGATTAGATTTACATGGAACCAGTTGGTGATTTTTGGATTGATTTGATCTTTGTCCTGTATCAGTGCAGTTGAGGCTGTTACAAGTTCCTCATACACCTGTGTACACAGTATCGTAATGTAATCATCATCGTTTCCTGTAACATGTTTCCTGTACTAATATTAGTATGCTAAGATCAAATGCATATGCACAACTGTATTGGTTTTCGTTTTTCTTAAGCAGAAGACAGCTCAAGTTAATAACCTATTTTTTCGTCTTTGTTTACTCAGTTGTGATAAATGATTTGTTTCTGTTGTATTTTTGTGGCTAAAGTTTGTGAAAGTGGTTTGTTTTGTTGTTGTTTTTTCCCTTTCAGAGCAGATGTTTGTCATGTGTCAGTTTCTAAACTAAACTAGTTTGTCAAAATTTCCATCACTTTTCCTTTTATACAGCATAGTGTAAATAGGATTTGTAATTCAACACTTTTGCATTCCTAAATCAAAACATTCAGGACAAGTGGAAATAACAGAATTTGGCAGGATGGCAATCTTTTTGCCCATCAGGCGGATCGCTGAATAACTTAAGTCTATATGCCACCTTCTTTAGAGTGAAAAGATGTCTCAGCACACACTCAAACACATACATCTTGTGTCAAAAATTGATTTCTTTCTCAAATTCCTTTTTGGCTTGTATAATTACTTTATCAGACCAATGCAAACTAGGACCACTTAGCTTGTTACATTACCAAGGAGTCAGCCAGATCAATGGAACTATCTGAGCATGACAAATCCCTCTTGAACAAATTTCAGGCTCTAGGGGAAAAACCCAAATGACACCCATGATTGTCTTTTTAATTGGATCATAGGGCAGAAGGCTCAAATATACACATTTCCAGATTCCTTTCTTTTTTTTTTTTCATTTTGTCAGCTTCCTTGAAACAGTTCCATTATTTTGAAAGCAATGTGTGTGTAGATATTATATGAATTGATGTGGCTTGGTTTGCTGTATGGTTGGCAGTATATTTTTTTCATTAATGTGATGCGTGATTTTGTCTACAGCCAGCATATTAACTTGACCCTGTCATTGTGGCTTGCTCCTATGACTGAACTCCTATGATTGAAGAAGGAAAGGAATGGTATTTAGGATGGAAAGTGTGGTATCATTTTTGTTTAGAAATGTATTTTCTTAGAAAATTTATATTGGAGCCTAATTAATACTTTTTTGGATGGTCAAACCAACTATGTCGAGTTCATACTTCAAGGAAATAGATGAATGGTATTTTAACTTTTTGTTTTGTTTTGAACTTCAATGCATATATTTCAAACCGAAAAAAAACAAAACGCATGAACAACCCACAAAGATCTATTCCTGATACCATCATTTATGGATATAAAAAATTGTTTACAGTATCTGGTTTTGAGTTGGTGACACGAGCCTTTCGTTTATTTTCTGTGGTTTATAGGGCTCTTGAAATGTTATCAAGCAGAATTGGTGTCACAGCAGAACCCACCCAATAAAGATCCTAAACAGGACTGAAGTTAAGGGAAACTAGCAGACCAACAGGTTTGTTAGTAACATTTTCATTGCTAATTTGCTTCTGTTTCCATCATTTCCAGCAGTTGTACTTTGAGAAAAAGAGAGGTTGAAGTTTTAGCCAAGTATCCTCTCTTATATCATCTTCTTGGCAAACTTTTCACAGCTACCCAACATGATGATGACCTATGTTCATACAAGCCAGTGATCAAAACAAGAAATAGTGATGAAAGCAGTGTTGAGGAACATAAAACTTTTGTGTCGTCAGGTCAAAAACAGAAACTGCAAGTTAACTGTGTAAGAATATTCCAAGAAAGTTCTCCAGGAAATTTTTTTATGTATGTACTTTTATCTGTTGGCATTTTTTGTTTGTTTTGTTGTTTATTTTGTTTGGTTGGTTGGTTTTTATGTCAGTGCATAGAAAATAGTCTACATACAGCCATAGTTAAGAGTGAAATAATTATTTCCAGTCTAAGGCTCTGTGTCATTTAATTGTATAGTGTTTTGAGTTGAGGATGGTTTGCTTTATGAAATTGTACAATGTATGGAATAGGGTATGTTCTGGTTGACACATTGTAACTGGTGCAAAAATGAGCAGAAATTTTGATATAGGCCTACTCATGCACATTATGTGCCTAGATAATGAGTATGATTCACTAAGTTTCTGCATTAACAGACGGCCATACATTTTGGACAGTTTCAAGCTCTGCCAGTTTAAACACACACACAAAATGTCTACTGAGGCAGTGAAATAACTTCACACATTGGCTAGTTTAGCATACACTTTGACTTTCATTGCTGGTTTGTTTGTTCATGTTTTTGTTTTTGTTTTTATGTTGATGTAATATACATACATGTGGTTGCAGACTTATTTTCCTAGTGTTATACAATGTTAACAGACTGTTGTGAGCAGATCAATGTGTTGCTTAAAGCATTTTTGTTGGTTCAACCAGTTGATCTGAGATCACTGTAGCAATAGCTCTGCGATTTCTAGATTTATTATGTAATCTTCTCTTTCCTTTTTTTTTTAATTGTTGTTCGTTTTGTGAACAGCTTCTGTACCTTTACTTGTTCATAAGATTTGTAACTTTGTACAGCAAACAATGGAAGAAAATACAAAATACTTTTGTCTTCATTGTTCTTAGAGCTTCCATCTTCATTTTTCCATGTGCTGTCAGTGGTGTACCTCTCTTTCTTGTCTTCTTCTGGGTTATATCTTGTGTTTAAACTGATTCAGTGCACAGTAATATGAATATACACATGCCTGTTAATGTTGCATTGTTTTATTCAGTACAACTGTCACCTGTCACAGAAGCATTGGCATACAATAATAATTCTCTCTCCCTAGCAAGTGCACACTAACAGCTTCGTTCTTCAAGGGAAAAAAGATCAGATTAACTCTACAGAGAAAGCTCTACACACACATCGAGTTTTGACTTAGTGGATAACACCCCCACATACAAGTAAGAAGCTAGAGGTCCATATTTTGAATCCCAGTTCGACAGGGATTTTTTATCCCCTTAACTCGACCTTGAGTGGTGGTCAAACTGAGACAATAAACCGAGTCCTACCTGAAGTATGACATGGTGCATTTAAAAGAACCCACAGCAAACAGCTTTATCTTTGGCAAAATCATATTGAGATTTTCTCTTAAAATAGGTAATAAAATGCTTCCATCCATAACAACAAACAAAAGAAGGAGGGGGGTGTTTGTTGACAGTTGGGTTCAACTATTTTCGATAGGGAGAGCCGTTTTCATGCTAACAAAATTTTAAAATACACAAACATAGAATCCGCCTTCTAGTATACTTTCTCGATGAAACAGGCGCACCACAGAATTAGATCAGCCAAATGACAGCTGGTCAATACACATAAAACATAAAAACCAAAGCCGTTTTGAAGATAATTTTATTTCATGAATGACAGCAACATTTAAAACAGAAATAACCAGAGGGAGTCTACAGACTGCATTCATACTAACCATGGACACAAGGATATTTTTTGTCTGTTAGCAGTTCATACTTAACCAGGTCAGAAACTGCAATAGACATGAAACAAGACAGCATTCATGTAAAGCAAAGTTGTGTTCTCTGTTTTCTTCAGGATTTTCTTCGTCAATGAAAAGTACATTAATACTTAGACTGTAGAAGGGTGGTGGTGGTGGTTTCTCATCTCACCCCTATCCCCAACCAACAAAAGGCAGGCAATATTGGTAATAAGAACAAAACATTTGTGCCCCTTAACACACAGGGACAAAAATAAACAAAACATGCAAATCCAGATGTGCCATGTCACACCAACTTTGATATGAAAGCATTTTGCCACCTCAAGACAAGTATTCCGTGACATTTCTTTTCCTTCAGTTGAATGAGTGTGATCATATTTAGTATGAATGCACCCCCCGAGTGCTCTAGAAAATTTTTTAATGATGTACGAAAGCCACAAGCCACAACATGATTCTTTATAACGATTATAATTCAACTGTACAGGAAGCCCCCACCTCACTGCCCAAACAATGGTCAAAGGTTTGCCACAGTGGTTTTCCATCAACACTTCATTTACTCACAACACACACCACCAATGTAACATTTTAACAAAAAACATAGTTGTTTAATATTATATTTACATTGTAGTAACCCACCCACCCCCCAAATAAGTGAGTTTGAAATGACTCGCATTCAACAAAATCCATAAGATGTTCTTGTACAATAAACCATGTTGAATGTTATTGAAATCCTTCGGGAGAAATAATGGCCAAGGTGGAAACATAAATAGAATGAAAACATGCATTTAACTAACGAAACAAGACGGGCATAAAATGTCAGCAAATTGGCCACTGTCAAGCTACACTACAACAACAAACAAATCCACTAGATTTAAAACAAAAACAACATACAAACTTTTCGGATGTTTTGTAGATGATCCATTATTCTTAAATCTAGTGGAATTGTTGCCTTTGGTATCTTTTGTGTGCACTTGTAAAAAATGCCAACTGGCCAAAAATTTTCCCCTGTCTGATCTCATTAATTTAATACACTTTTTTATTTACACATTCTCATTCTATTTTCATGTATTCATTACGTTTGCAGAATATTCCACAAATTGGCAAAATAATTTTCCCTTAAAATAAATATAACTATACTTGTACATACAAATCAGTTTATTTAAACAGAGGATTTCAATACAAATCTCCTTTTAATAATTTAAATCCACATTAAGATCAAAACTGTAACCAGCTCTTTCTCGAACTTGGTCTAAACTAATAACTGATTAACAGTTTAACTGAGCGAAATCTGTCTGACAAAAAATACTCCTTCAGTATATACAATAAATCACATTTACCAGCATAGTATTAAAATACTTTTTTTTCCTGTGTGATTCTGTCACCTTCAAGAAGCTATGATAGTATCGTCTCTTGGCAATTTTCCTCAAATTTGAGCAAAGAACACAAAGTGACACTAACAAACAATTTAGAACAGTAATGAAAGATCCGACTCAAGAGGGGTCACATCTATTTAAAATAATGCATTTGTCACTTGACACTGGAACAAAATATGAACCTGAAGGTCAACAAAGATTTTCTCATGTCCTTGTCATGTTTAGCATGAAAGAATGTTAGTAATTTGCTGGCCTGCTACACAGCCAACTACTTG
Source organism: Monoplex corrugatus (assembly GCA_030674185.1). Taxonomy (NCBI): domain Eukaryota; kingdom Metazoa; phylum Mollusca; class Gastropoda; order Littorinimorpha; family Ranellidae; genus Monoplex; species Monoplex corrugatus. The sequence goes on along the minus strand of JAPXFY010000016.1, from coordinate 58,366,946 downwards.
GCTGACCCAAATCCCAAGAGGGGATGGAAGCATTGCCTCTCCTTGAAGCCAGCATACTTAAAGCAAGCAGCTTTCTATCTTGCCTAAAAAAAACTCTTTGTTATAAACTCCAAGCAAATTGATTTGTCTTGTTACTAAGAGGGGGAAAAAAACACTTGATCTCCATAGTTGTAATATTATCACTACCGGTACCGAAAAGAAATAGCCTCAGTTGATTGCTATAAGCAACATAAAAAAACCTGAACCAACAAAAATAGTAAAATGTAGACTGTATAAAAGTGATGGTACTGTCACAAATTTTCAAGGTTTCAGCTGTATTGCAGACTGCCTCCCTTGACTTGATGTCAGTGTGCATCTATTTTCAACTATAAAAATTATAATTTACGCAACAAGCATTTACACTTTCATCTGTACCATTAAGGTAAATGAAAAATCATGTCTGAATGGCATCAAGTTGTTTGTGTGAAATAACTGTCAAGGAAAACTGTAAGTTCGTTGTCTGTGAATGAGAAGGAAAATCAAAAGTTCTATGAATGACAAAGAAAATCAAATTTGTCATGCCTGCTTTTCTTTCTTTCTTTTTTTTTTCTCTCTCAACTTTTTCGCCCAACCAGCACATTCGCTGCATAGTCTCACACACACTTACATGATCCACGACAACACCTACAGATCAATTTTCCTGGACATGGGAAGTACTGGATAAAGAACAATGTGCAGTGAAGGTCAGAAAGTACACTTCACAAAAAGTCTCAACACTACCTGTACATTACAATGTCTAAAACAAACCAAGTAGGCCTACTTGTTTTATACATGTTATAAAACTTCCAAAGAAAGCCAAGCTATAAAAATCTCTTCAGTTTTTGCAAACTTTTTTTCCTTACACAACTGAAAAATCTTTCCTACTAAATCATCACAAATATTAGGCAATATGGACTTATTGGCCAATACATAACTATGACCAGCATTTGCAATCAATTCAACCACAAACATGTGTTCTGTTTTCAATGTTTCAACCATTGTTCCAAAAATCGAGCCAAACTACAAAAAAAAAATTTTTTTAACAATAGAAAACATCCATTATCCCCAATGCTGTTAAGGGAGCGAGGCGGCAGAGACCTCATTTTTTCTTAAGGCCAGTGTTATGACAGGAGTGACAAACTGCTTTTCCTTGCTGCCTTATCTTCCACAACACTGAACATCGCAGGGTACTCAGTCACACATAAGTGGAGTGGATGCTACATGCAAAGCGTTTCCTCATATAAGATTTCCCCTTTTAGTTAGAAGGATGACAGGATCTATGTCTAGCCAACATCACCCTACAAATATGACTGCCTCAACCTTACGTTTGATCAAACTAAGACCTCTTGACTTGGACAACCAAAAATGAAATACCTACCAAAAACAGTAAGGAAAGTGATTATACTAATCATTAAAAAGACCAGAAACATGAGAAGACAGACCATGTAAGTTGCGTTTCGCTTTGCTGACACACTACCCACACACACGCTAAGGTATGATGCTCAATCGTGTTCTCCCTAACTGATATTTTTCCTTTATTTTCCAGAGAAACTGAAATGGGAGGGAAAGAAAACCCAACCAGACCTTTCATAAAATTTCTTTCATTTGATATTGCAAGGCATCCTTTGCTTGTAAGTAGCAAGTCATGTAATAACTTTTCAGGTTTAAATTTTATAACTGTAAAACTGTGTGGATATTAGCAACCATACCAGCATTTCCAATATCTTTCTCAAAACAGCTTCTGTGCGCATCTATGCATTCCTTTGGTTTTTCTCCCTAAATAGATAAACCTCTACTGAGGGCAGATTTTCCCAGTACAACTGTGAGACCATGACAAGAAAGTTTCCCATTTACACTTATGTATGTTCGATGTGACTGTTGGGCTGATACATTACAAGTTTGGTGAAAATCTACAAAATATAGCAGACGCACATTAGCAAATTGTTTTGTGAGTTGTAGCCTAAACACACAAACATACACATACGCAACTGCATTCAATTTTTAGGAGAATGAAAATGTATGATACAAAAGAGAGCCATACCAATGAAATAGCCACATGTGAAATAAAAATACGACAGTTGACAATGCAATGAAAAAATGAGTGTTCCTTGATCTGTAACTCAAAATTCACAAGTGAGCGCCAAAACAAAACATGCATACAAAAGGGGGACAAAAAACACACCACCACTGCCATAAAATATCCATCTCAAAGATAGCTGACATGACTTACACCACTTGCACTCCATACAGAATTACTAATATAGTCAATAACAATACTATAACTGATAATATGCCATTGTGATCAAGGTTTCCAAGGCATTCCAGCACGGGGCATCATGTCCAAGAGATACTGACGTTGGACTTGTAGGTCTGCCTGTTTAACGTATGGGAGGTTGTAGGGAAAGGGGGAGCGGGCTCCAAACCCTTGCAACCCTGGCAGTGGTTGTCCAGCTCGTAGTTGAGCTTGATGAGCCTGCTGCAGGAAGCTGTGATGTTGGCGCACCTGTTCGGCACTGGGACGGAAAGAGGCAGGACTCATGCTCATGGCTGCTGCTGCTGCTACATTACTGGCTGCTGCTGCAGCTGCCAGTGCCTGTGAAGGTGCAGAGGAGGCAGCGGTAGTAGGGGGCGTGCCTGATGGAGTAGGCGTAGAAGGGTTGGAGGGGGTCTGGGCTTGCATGCGCTCGATCTCCTGTTCTTGCTGAAGGGCTTTGACAAAAGCGCTCTTCAGGCGGTTGGTGTGTTCCTGCTTCAAGGCACGCTTCTGGTTCCACGTCACGCAATGTTCGCAGATGACATTCTTTGACCCCGGTTTTTCTCGCTTCCATACAGGCGTATAGTCAGTGCCACACTGCACACAAGTGAAGGGGTTACAGATGAACTTTTCATCGGGAGATTTCTGCCCTCGAGCAATGAGCTGTAGATCAATGATGTGGTTCACCACCTCCTCCAATCCCAACAACAAGACAAAGTCAGGACAGGCGAGGGACGGGATGAAGTTCATCTCAGGAGCAGGTGGTTTTGGGGGTGGGATTTGCAGCAATGTCTTTTCTAGCTGCTTTCTGAGAGCCAGTTTGGCAGCTGCTTGTCTCTGAGCAGGAGTCTGTGTATCCACTGGCGGTTGAGGTGGGGTGGCTGCCTGTTGGTGCTGCACATTTTGCTGCTGTTGTACAGAGCGGTGGTTGGAAGAGCCATGCTGGTTCAAGTGAGGGGTGTTATTACGCAGGTTCTGACTGCTGCCATGTCCATTGGCACTGTTTGTCCCCAGGCGTGGAGTGCCCACGAGTGGTGGTGGTCCCTGCATGTTACGCATCTGGCCCTGAGATGATGCCCGATTCTGTTGCTGCGGCTGCATGTGGAGATTGCCACCTCGACCTTGTTGGTTACGCACCAGAGGTGGAGGTCCACCCTGCTGACGTGGTGTAGCTTGCTTCGACAGCTGGTTGTTGCTGTTGTTTGGCACTGGTGTGTGTTCTTGCACCTGTGGAGTAAGCTGACTCTGACGCAACTTCTTCAACAAAACCAATTTGGCCTCCTCATTTCGCAGCTGTGTCTGCAGATTTCTTACCAACTTCTTCATTTGAGTTTTCTGTCCCTTGGACTGATTCCTATGTTCCCCATTCTCCTCTTCATCTGAGAGCATAATCACATCAGGAGTTCCTGCATTGCTCAGATCTACTGCACCGTCATTGTTCATGTTTTCTTTATCACTTCCACTGTCCGACTTGACAGAAGAAGCACTGTTACCACTGTCGTCTTGGCTGTTTTCGTTTCTGGCTTTAACTAACTGTTCCTGTTTTTCATCCTCTGACTTGAAGCCACTGTTTTTTACTGAATCTACAGCTGCTTTGTCTTCACCACCTCCACGGTTTCTAGTTGGGTATCGTCTCTGTACAACTTCCACTTTCTCTTTCTTCTCCGGCTTTGATGCTTGTTTGGACTCTGACTGTTCAGATCTGCTCTGTTCCATTGCCTCTTCTTCCTTTTCCTCCTTTTCATTCTTCATTTCATTCTCAGATTTCTCTTGCTCCTTTTCCTTATCTTCAGGCTTTTCCTCCTTCTGTGAGGGGTCATTCACTTCCATCTGCTCATCATCTTTTGTTGCTTCTGGGTCTCCCTCGTCTTTCTCCTCTCCATCAGCAGTTTTGTTCTTTCCATCATCAGCTGCCAGTGGTGGCTCCCCAAAGGACTTTACTTCTGCATCTTCTTCTTTTTCAATAACCACGTCTTTTTTCTCTGCAGTTTCTTGCTCTGCACCTGCTGCACTGGCCTTCTCTTCTTCATCTGTTTTCATTCTGAAACACACCAACAATCCAATCAATCTGGTGTCCTACTGCTTTCTTCTTCAATAATATGTGTATGTGAATGTACATGTATTTGTATGTGTAAAATATTTGTGGACTGCTGGAAGGATAGTGAACATGCGGGTATATGAGCCAGGGTCAAAAGGTGCTTTGGGGTGTCTTTCCTAGTTCAGATCACTGCAACTAATTTTCTTGCCTTTGCACAGCCTGAACAATCCTAGATATTGAGCTTTAAATGTCAAATCAAATAGCAGACACGAATTCATGGAGGTTGAACAATATCATTTATTGTCCAGTCAAGTTTATATACATGTACACTTTTACTAATATTTCATTAATTTCATTTGGGTTTTTCTGCCTAATTTTTTCATATATTCTGCAATATTAAAGAGTAAATATAAGGTTTCATTCGTGACACTTTTGTGTCACAGGCCTAGAGTTCTTTGATCAATCACAGTCGAAAAAAATGATTAAACCTGCAATGAAAAAGGGCTTTTCAAGATTTATGCATAAAGCTGTCTGAATAGAACTCAGCAGCATTGCAATCAAATGGATACTTTGGAAACTATTTGAGTTTTTAGCGTTCGTGTGACACCTGTCACGGATGAAACTATGCCCTGTAAAGTATGAGCTACTGCCTCTGGAAAAGCCAAATGATTTGTTCAACCACCATGAATTCATGTCTGCTATTTGATTTGACATGTAAAGCTCAATATCTAGGATTGTTCAGGCTGTGCAAAGGCAAGAAAATTAGCTGCAGTGATTTGAACTAGGAAAGTCACCACAAAGCACCTTTTGACCCTGGCTCATATACATATATATACACAAAGCCTGGACCTTTTTCCCTTTTGTCTCTGGAATACCATCAAAGATACTGCTGAATCGATTGACAAACAAGCCTTTCACATAGGTCATGTGGCTCCCAAGCCAAAGACACCAGGCACACAACAGAGGTTCAGTTGAACAAAAGGTTGGCTGGCATCTTTCCCATTCTAAGTGCCCCTTTTTTCAACACCGAGTCTTCTGCTGCAAAGTTAGGTGATCATATGGGATGTCTTGCTTGTCCATGTGACAGGACTGTTCTTTTGAAGCCCTGACTTACACAACACACAAAATTTACCTGTTCACTCAACCTTCCATAGCTGATATCATAGTTGAAGCATGAGGCATCATGTAGCCAGTTGTGTGTGAATTGTAGATTTTTATGTCCAACCTTCCATAGCTGATATCATAGTTGAAGCATGAGGCATCGTGTAGCCAGTTGTGTGTGAATTGTAGATTTTTATGTTCAACCTGCCATAGCTGATATCATAGTTGAAGCATGAGGCATCGTGTAGCCAGTTGTGTGTGAACTGTTGATTTTTATGTTCAACCTTCCATAGCTGATATCATGGTTGAAGCATGAGGCATCGTGTAGCCAGTTGTGTGTGAACTGTAGATTTTTATGTTCAACCTTCCATAGCTGATATCATAGTTGAAGCATGAGGCATCGTGTAGCCAGTTGTGTGTGAACAGTAGATTTTTATGAATGCATTTGATTGGTTGAATATTGTTGGATGTGTTCATTTGTGCATGTTTATGTGCTGTCTTATTCAAGTGTGTGAGTATAAGTAATATGCTAGTGCTTCTTCGTATTTCACATTCTGAGTCTCCTCTCATCAAAGAATATGATCACCTAAGGATTTTCCTGTATTGTTCAGATCTACTGCACCTTCACAAGTCATGTTTTCTTTATGAATTCCATGGTCAGACTTGACAAAGGATGTATTGTTAGCATTATCTTCCTGGTTGTGTCTGTCCCCAGTTTGATCCTACTCTTCCTGTATTACAATATGCTCCGCTTTTCCTGTATCATATTACACTCCGTGTCTTCTCAGATAAAAGATGATTCTCCTCTACCGAAACAGTCAGCTAACAAAGAGCACACTGAGAAGGACAGAAAAGTGAAGATGCTGAAGATTCTTGCAAATGTAATGAAATGCCAGCCGTCTATCAGATTGCAAAGATTTCCTGTACCATACAGAATCTGGATCAGTGAAGGCAAAAAATGGCATGCTACCACTGAAGGGGAAAGACTGGCTTGCAAGACGGGTTAAGCATTTCAAAGAGACCCTTAACAAACACTAACCGCTTACCTCTCGCTGAGGCTGAAGACCCCTTCACTTGCTCCCTACTATGGCCTTCACTGTTATCAAGACAATGATGAAGAGTAAGTCTCCTCAGCTTGAGGATAATAATGCAAGAGACTATAACGTTACTTGGATGTGCAAACTCTGCAACCAGGTACAGAACTCAATGGACCGGAAAAAATGGCAAGGTGGTCTGACTGCAACAACCGGAGAGGAATTTACTCTGCTGTTGATCCCAGGAAATGTTTATAGCCATGTCGTTCTTAATGGACTGTGTGACAAAGTAGACAATGAGCAGCAAGAAGAACAAGCAGACTTTCATTCAAGACTATTATGCATAGACAGATCTTCACACTTAGATGGAAAGTGTGGTGCATACCACACTCTGCTCACTTTCGGGTTCACAGATTTTACAGTGTCCACAGACCATCATTTTGGAACATTAAATCCTGCAACATCCCAGAGAAAGTTTAATCAACCACAGAACGGATCTAAAACAACTCTAAAAGTGTCAGACAAAGGCAGCAGAAGGCTACAGTAACTGATTCTAATTATTCACTGGCATTAGACAAAGTTGTATTCTTTCCTCTCTTTTAAATTGCCACCAACTGGGTGCTAAAGCACACAACCAGTGGACCAAAGAAAACAGCCTCTTTGATTTAGACATTGCCAAGAACACAGTTGCTAAGACAAGTAACATTAAACATCTTCAGCTGTTTGTGGCTGACATCAGCAATTATGCTGGAAATGCTGGTCTTATCATCAGTGCCAAAAAAAAGTAAAAACTGCTGAGTAGGGAATATCAGGTGCCAATAGATGTCTACACTGATGAGAAGAAGGTTGAGAAGGTAGTGAACTTGCAAGTACCTCAGCAGTTCCATTAGCAACATTGATGAACTTCACCATTTACTAAAATGCTGGATTGGAAAGGCAACAACTGCATTCAACCAAGTGAGCAAAAAAATGGAACAACAGGAAATTTTCTCTTTGAATATACTGAGGCTCTACCACTTGAACATATTATCAACACAGCTCTACGGCTGCAAAACCTGGCATCAAAAGATCACCAATTACAAGAAGTTTAACACCTTTGACACCAGACATCTATGTAAATTGTCGACATCTAATGGAATGACTGTTTTAAATGAAGCGACCAGTGACAGATCATGAAAGCTCCTGTCAATCACCATCTGCAGATGTGCCTTTACTAGTTGGAACAAGTCTGGAGGCTCCCCCAAAGGAAGACGTGCAAGTCAAGCCTTCACATGGACACCAATAGGCCAGACAAAGAGATGACAGCCCAGGATGAGCAGGTGACAATGCAAAGGGACCTCCGACTGGTCAACGTAAGGTGGCACACCACCACTAGAATGGCTGAGGACCATGTACAGTAGAGCAACTTGATTGCCTCATACATCCCGGCAGCAAATAAGTGCCCGTATCTTGTAAAATTGGTTCTGGACCTGCATTCCTGAAGACTGAGTACAGCTGTATATGATGTACAAAAATTATTACAATTCATATAAAACATGTTGGTTATCTCAGGTCTTCAAGACAAATTACAAAAGTATGTTGCGGTGTAAAATCTTGAAATTTTTTCTGAAAAGCGTACAAGTAAACAACAGTACTTTTCTACATTCCTTGATGATATGAAAGGTAATCTCCTTCGACAAACTGTCATGGTTTGATTCTCTTAGAACAAATAGATCCAGATATATTTCCTTACTTCAACCCTTTGACTCCCATACCCTGTCCACCAGCATCCTGCATTGTCAACCACACCAGAAAAGCAAAAACTTAAATCCTTTGACTCCTTAATCCTATCCACCAGCTTCCTGCAAGAAACTGGTGGATAGAGTGAAAGTTAAAGGATTAAGTTTTTGCAGTTCGTCGATAGGGTGCAGAAATGGTTTGGTAAGCAATGATCTAGTTCTATTTTACCTTTTGATTGAACCTAAATTGGGTTAAAATTTATTTTACGTCCTAGTCTAATGTAGTCACAAAAACTAAAATTAAGCTGTTCTACATCTGTTTTTCACCTACATGGAGGTGTGCAATAAGAAATGTATTTGTGTTATACACAAACAGTTAATTAATTCTGTTATAAAAAATGAGATTCTAAAACAACTTGATCATCTTGTTCATGATCTATGTTAAGTCTGGTCTCCGTTCAACAATTACAATGATTTCCATTCTTGGTTTTGTTTGTTTTTAGAAGTACTACAATCTTCTTTGTTAGATTTCATTCTCAGCCCATCCCCAAAACAGAAAACTATTTATAAGCAGATGTTCCCAATCAGCACATACCACTGTCAAGTTAAAAAAAAAAAATTTTTTTAATTCTGCATCATACAAAATGCAACAAACTCAAAACACACTCACTTTTTACTGGTATGGTCATCATCAGACTCTGCAGTGTCTTCCAGTTTTCTTTTTGGAGATGTGTCTTCAGATTCTTGCACAGAGCTGAAATGGGCAGTAAACATGTTTTTTAAAAAAGTCAAAACAGACAAAGGCAAAAATATGAAGAAGAATACACAGACCTGCTGTGAATAGATCTGATAATAATCATAATAATAATAATAATACGGTAGTAATACTTTTACTATCAATAACTACTATACCTCATTTCATTTCCATACTAATCTCTTTAAAATTAACTAAAGGATACTTAGAGGTGGTGGTATATAATGCACCTTCAACAGGGTCCAGACTTGCATCCCCACCTGTACCTACCTGTATATAAACTTTGTGCAGTATTGCTTACCACATGTAACTTGGGCACATCTACTACGATCTAGCAGAAACTATCAAAACATCAGCACTTTCATACTTTCACTGGGCAACAAATGATTAAATGGAAATGACTTACACAAAGTTCTATAAATCTCTGGCACTGTCCAGCAATTATGTTACTTCCCACAGCAGTAAGTTGAATAACAATTTCTAGGTTTATTCATAATTTAAATGTCACATGTCTACATTTACCTGTAAGTGGGTGTGACATCAATACCAAGGGGGGGGGGGGGATTATAAACTTAAATGCAGATTTGTTCTTGCTGATCAGTGTTGATACTGTGAGTACTCTTAGCATCAACACACCCAAAACGGACTCTCTGAAACCATATTCCATAAGTAAAATTTCATAATAGTAGCTACTCCAAACAGCGTGCGTCAGGGGGAAAGTCTGCAGATTTGACCTACTTTTTGGTGTTTTTCAACTCGTCATATTTTGCGATGTGTGAAAGAAAATGTAATAAAATCTACTGCAATAAAAAGATTGGTGTTTCGTTGTTTGAATGATGTACTTGTTTAGACTAATACTCATTTTTTATATGTTTTATTACATGTTCATTCGCCCTACCCTAGTGAGTTCGGCCAGCTGTCTTGATGTAACGCCGATTGCCTTCTGTTTACACTACCCTTACTTACTGCGCTGTCGCATCGCGTGAGTGGCTAGATCTAAAAAGATCGCCCAATGAAATGAAAGAAGACATCCAGATCCTTATTTCATGCCCGTTTCTCACTATCCATGCTGTCAATGTGTAAAAATTCAAGCAATAAAATGTTCAAAATAGTATTTCTACTGTAAAGACCTGATTGCCCACGCTCATAATACATCAGTTTGTAGATCAGACTTCCCTCTACAATATTTGTCCAAAATGTTGTTTCATTATCATTTCCACGTGAAGCGGCAAGCGATCAAAAACACCGAAGTGTACCGATCGTCGCGAACATTGTTAGCTGCCATGGCCGACGCGCACGCTGAATTGTCGTTAGTGACTGAAATGTGACACCAACTGCTTCAGTATCGCAGTCAGGTTAACTGTTCGCACATGTTGGTAAGTTAGTTCTTTATTGTTTTTGATTTTATGAATATTTTGTTGTTCTGTGAACTTTTTATGAGCCGACGCTGTTTGAAACAAGATGGTGTGGAATCGTGCCAACAACACAAACTCGACGTTGTGGGCTGGTCCGAAAAATGACTGACTTATTTAAATTTATTGGTGCTAACTCACCTTCATGATAAAAGTATTACGAGAAAGAGACTTTTCATTTATTTCATTTATATATTTAGTAAAGAAAAGCATTCATTTCAAGGATTGAAGGGTTTTTATTTGGTCACGTGACCTGAGCTTGTGCAGTACTTTCGGTTTCACAGTTCTTCCAATGTGGTCGCACTTTCACCAGATGAATCAGTTAAGCTTCAACAAAACAAAACTATAGGCCTACGTGTATAATTAGATCTATACTCACATTTTGTTCAGAATTTCTTACAATTATATGAATGTGCACTGTGAAATAAATGTGTAATCACAAAATTTGTTGCCAGTAAATGAATAACAAACTGAACACATTCTCTTATTGATTCAACTTGTAAGCTGAAAATTTAGCGATGTCACAATACTGGACAATTACTGAATTTGTCTGCAAACTGGTTGACATAGAAACATGACTTAGAGAACAATAACAACAGGAAATGTGGCTGTTTTCAGCTGATGAAACCTACAACCGACTGAGGAGAAGCTTTCTGCCTGGAAGGGAAGACCACCATTGTTGCCACCTGTACGCGTGACTAACCGTCTCGCCTCCTGCTGCAGTTAAGAGGACTTCAGTTGGAAGGAAAGAAGTATTCAAAACAGTATTGCAATTCTGCTTCTAAGATTACATGGGTTGTCAGCAAATAAAAAAAGGCTGTCTAAAAGTAAAACTGACAGGGTTTTTGGATGATCTCAGGCTAGTTCTTCAACACCATCTCCTCACAGAAAGACCTATCCCTTCTGCAGAATGTCTTGTGGCTGCCTGTTCTGCTACTGCAACTCATCCTGAAGGAGATATATCTGCTGCTGACATAAATGAAGACACTTCTGAACTTGAAGCAGCCCTATTTCAGTTCACCAAGCAGGGCCAGTGGATGGCTGTTTATTTTGTAGAAAGATTCTATATTGGACAGGTGTTGGAGTTAAAGGAGAATGGCAGCTGGGCGTCAGTCCGGTACCTGAACAGGTCAGGGGTCACACAGACTGTTTCTGCTGGCCTTCACGGGAGGATATTTTTGAAAACACATGCTGAAGATGTTTTCTACTGGGACTTTGATTGTCTTCCAGTTAGCAATGATGGTCAAATCTGGCGAGCAGATGATGTGGAGGAAATCACCGCTGCATACACAAAAGTGTCATCCATCTACTGCGAGTAAGCAAACTGCCACAAAGCAAGCGGTATGGCTGACATATGTGCAACCATCCATGTTATTGCAAATGCACCAAGTATCACTTGTTGATTCCTGGGATTCTGACCTGTTAATTGCAAGTGACAGATCTCAGCTAGTTACTGTATATCACACTTCGTCAGTTAAGACTCAGACTAGTTATTACTTCAGAGCACAGTGGCCAGAACTGTTGTCTAGTCTGCTCACATTTATTCTGTTTCAGTGAATTCCCAAGTACAAAACAGAAATGTTACTTAGTTGAAGCTACAGCAAGTCCACCTGAGACTGTGGTTTATCCATCTAAAGTGCAGTGGCTACAACAACGTCACCTTGCCATGTTGTGATGAATCCTGTGTACCGTTAATGGAAATTTTGGGGCTTTTTAGTCCACACACATTCATTACATGGATGATCTCTGGACAGGAACAATGACAGCCATGCTACATGTAATTGTGATATTGATCATCTGCTGCTTTAGATACTGACTGGCACTTGAAGTCAAAACACTATCCAGATGGGTGACTTGAGTTTTGCGATTTGTGAGTATTAAGAAAATTATCAATCAATGTCAAATAAATGTGTATTTTTTCATTTTTACAGTTTTGAAAGTGTGCTGGTTGAGTGTGTCTTTTTTTGCTGAATCCAGTGATACCAAAAGCATTTTGCTAGCTCAATGGAAAGCAAAGTTATGAAAATGTGTCTCCAGCACGCTTTCGTGTTATACTTTGTATCAGTTGGGCATTGGCAAAAACCCTGATATTTCTGTTTTTTGATAGCAAATTTTATCACTTTCCCTGTATAAGAACTACCTGAAAAAAATCAAACATCATCTATGCATCAGGAATGTCAAGAAAAATGCAAAACTGATCAGAAAATACACATCAGTTCTGTTGTATAGCCTGCTGAAAATGACAATTTTGTTGATTTGCGCTTTGGCACAGAAATGTGCGTGAAAATTAAATCTTTAAAAATTCGCAACTTTTCCCCTAATTGAGATACAGAAATGCTGTTGATATCATTAGAATCACAATAAAAAGATCTGTTTATTGGTAATAGTTTCAAAAATCTATAGGTAAATCTCAAAATCTGTTTGGAGTAGCTAATAACAGTAAAATATAGGCCTACTGTGTCTGTGGTATCATGTTTTTTTCTTCTTGAGAGCTCGTTTTTAACAATATGCACAACAATAACAGTTCCACTTTTTCATTTTTTTAAAAAACACACAGGCCTTTCTAAAACTATGTAGCTGTACATTCTGTGTTAGCTGATTTATTGGGTGAATGTTTCAAAAATGCCCCAAAACAGGCCTTAAAACAGCAGACTTGGGAGTGTCAGTCAAAATGATGTCTGTATTGACTGGTTCGAGTTAAAAGCCCACACAATGCAGGCTTGGAGAAGATTAAATTTTTCTGCTAACTACCAGGCTAGTGGATTTTAACATCTATTGGTACCGAGTATTAACGCACAGACAAAATTTTCACTAGTCCAACATGTTCTCCCTAAAAATAGCAAAATTCTTTTATGCTGATGTTAAAAATATTCAACAGAACAAGCCATTGTTGCAACAAAGATGGTCAAACCTTCTTCTGGAGACTTTTACAACACAAAGATACACAAAGCAAATTACTCAGTTTACTGATTTCAAAGTTTACATGGATTCTCAATGTAAGTAGGACAGATTACTCTAATCTATTTAGAGACAATTCTTTACTATTATGTAAACAAAAACTGGCTACATAGACAAATAAAAAAAAAAATGTATATCTCAATGAAAATTCTTTTGTTTGTTTCAAAGACAATGTTTATTTTAGTCCGACTGGTCATTTGTAACTTGTAATCTACATCATCATCACCCTGCAAATTTTTTTATCTTTCATAACTTCAATCATATTTTTTAAGTGTATTTGTGAGAGAGAAGGCAGTGTGTGTGTGTGTGCATGTGTGCATGTGTGCATGTGTGCGTGTGTGGTGTGTGTGTGTGTGTGTGCGGGCACACATTTTTATAAGTGTGTGTGTGTGTGTGTGTGTGTGAGAGAGAAACAGAGAGGGGGGAGGGGTGGGGTGCACAGTATGTGTGTATGAAAGTGTATACATGTACGACTATGAGTATGAGAGAGACTGCGACAGACAAGAGAGAGAGACTGTGTGTGTGTATGTGTGTGTGTGTGTGTGCGTGCATGCCTGCGTGCGTGCGTGCGTGTGTGTGCAAGCTAGCATGTGCATGTTGACAGAGATTATTAAAGAGATTTTGGCACTGGTGAACACAGTCAGAATGTTTATTAAAAGCAATTGTAGCAGAACAAATGGCATTTTCATCCATAAAGCTATTTAGTTTACAGCTTTTTAAAGAAAATCTAACATTTTGTTTCCACTGAATCATCAGTCAAATTTGTCACCTTGTTCTGTAGTGGTACTGAAATGTCTATCTGCTGGCTTTTGTTGGTTAATTGTGGTGTTTTCGTTGTGTTTTTGATTTTGTTCTTTTTATATGTTCGATTTATTTGTTGTTGTTATTAATCCTTTTCTTCTTTTCTTCCTATCCCCTCCCCTGCCCCGTTCATTTCAGGCTCAAGCCTATTAATTCCATTTGTACAGATCTATATTTTGTCTCCTCAGTGTGTCTGTGTGTGTGTGTGTGTGTGTAGGCATGCACGTGAATTTTCTTGACTTCATCAATTCACTGTGAACGTAAAACATTCAGAAAATGCGTAAACCACCCAGACTGAAAATTTATGTCCCAAGAGACAGCAAGTGAAGATAACACGAAAAAAAATTGCCAAGTCATGTTTACGCCATCTATCATACGAGCAGATCAACTTACCAAGTGTTATGTCAAATGTTCTCTTGTCTATTGAATTTCCTTACCAATAGCACACACATTCCCTGCCCCAGCCCCAATATGATATATATATTATGCTGTATTATTTTCTCTGGTTTCCCTTCTAATTTACCAGCTTCTAAACGTTCAACCACAACTAAGCAGACTGGATGAACGGTTCCTGATCCACAAACAATTGAAGATTGGTCTAACGGTCGCTGATCCATAAACAATTGTAAATTATTGCAGAGGCCCCCTTCACTAACAGGTTTATAGGAAACAAGAGCTAATTCTCCCTTCACTTAAATGATCAATTATAACTGCAGGAGGCAGAATGGTCACTTGCCCCATGGATCCGTAGTATGATTTTGACTTGCCTGCCAGTTTTCTGGTTCGCCATGGGCGACCAGGCAATTGGACTTCACCAGCTCTACAATGGGGTGGTGGCCAGTAGCATACAGCTTCTGAGAAATGAGAGAAGCCAAAGAAAGGATGGGATTCAAATCAAAGCTGGACGGTGAATTTCCTCTCTTCTGTTAAACCTTAAGTGATGGTGTGGGTGCTATTCTTTCAGATGAAAAGATAAACTTCAGATCATGTGTGCAGCATGCAATCAACTTGCATAAAAAGATTTCATGGAAACAAAAACGCTGTTCCCAGCAAAATTTCATTAAAAAAAATTCCATTCTGATAA
Organism: Monoplex corrugatus; assembly: GCA_030674185.1. Lineage (NCBI taxonomy): Eukaryota > Metazoa > Mollusca > Gastropoda > Littorinimorpha > Ranellidae > Monoplex > Monoplex corrugatus. The sequence continues at coordinate 58,351,774 of JAPXFY010000016.1, read as the reverse complement.
AATGATAGGCAAAATGAAAAAAATACATGTACACATAAATACAAAAATGATTAAAATATTGTTTTCTGAATTACCACAGCTGCCAACATTCACCACCTTGAGAACATGGTCTACACAAAATGATGGGGGAAAATGGGACAGAGGAATATGATTTAATGAATACTGTACCTTTCTGTTTCATTCTCTGTTTTCTTATCTCCCTGCGCAGTTTCGTCTGTTTGCTTGTCCGTCTCCATGACTACTGGTGACTGACTTTTATCCCTTATGCAGACTGTGTCCCTCACTCTTCAGATCTGAAAAAACAATTCATTAAACATTTACTGAACCTGAGCCATAACTACAATAATACTTGTAATCATAATAATCATCATCATCATGATTCAGACAGCCTTTTAAACATTTAACACCACCCAGGACTCTGTGCAATATTAAGATCAAGAAAATATTACATGTACACAAATAATAACTGTAATATCATGTTGCACTCACTTGCTCGCTCGCTCACACACCTGTGCTACATAAAAAAAATTTGCAGAACATGGTCACAATTCTGGTTTGTCTTTAATTCTGATTGATTAGGTGGCGATAAGACTAAAAGAAAGAGATGCTTCAAAATCTGAATCAAAGTGACTGCCAATATTCAAGCAATCTTTTTTTAATATAAACCAGAAAATTACAAAAATAGAATTAGAATGTGCATAAATTACATTACATACAGTGATACACATTTTAATTCTTTGTTTTTCTGGTTTGATGTTTTCAAAAGTTCTGGGGCAGTTCTGCACACAGCGAGAAAAGCAGAAAATGAAAACTTGTCAGGAGACTTTTAGCTGACCACATCCTGGTAGCTCAGTGATCTGTGGCCATAGGTTTACTGTCTACTTTAAGCACCATATCACTTCAGAACTGGCCTGCAGGCAACAAGAAGACAAACAGATGAGAAGAGAACCAACAAGAAGCTGAAGGCATGTATAGCAATTTATTACTGGATATTGGGTGCCAGTGGGAATTTTTGACAAGCAGTAGAAATTTGAATATGGTCACACTTACATTTTTGTGAACAAGTCTGGTGCAATGGTTGATTCGATACCTCATCAATGGAGGTTCAACCAAGAGACATTATTAGTTATGATTGAGTGGCAAAGGCTTTCCCAGAAATTGAGCAGCTTAAGTTTAGGGGACACAGGTCATCTCTCAAAGCAAATAGCCTATATACAAAACGTTAAAACAGAGAACAGACCTCCCTACCTTGGTCATGATTTTGACAATTTGCTAAATGGTTTGATTTCCATCACAGGAAAATCTTACCTTTATGGCTGAATCTACTGAAAAAGCTGAGAAATTCATGTCTCTCAAAAAAAGCATCAGAACATCAAGACTGTGGCAACCTTAAATTACAGACATCAATTTCTCACATTTATATGCCATTCTGCATAACTCAATTAAAGTATCTCCTTTCGAAGCCCTGACAGAGAGAATTATGCGAATCAATCTTTCAGAACCCCTGGTCACACCCCAAGCAATCCCTTTCTCCTGTCTATTTCTGTGTCAATTTCAAAGACACAATGAACAGAAGATGGATGTTTACCTAGACCAGAAATGCCATACCAAACAGTCTGACCTCAAAAGCTGGCAATGATGTGTTTGAGAAACAGACAAAACATTCAACAAAACTGTCCACTGGTAACGCCACAATCACCAGCAACCCTTTCTATTTCGAACAAATCCAAGGAACACACCCTGATACCATCTGTACGAAAGAAAATTCTGAAGATGAAGAAGAAACGTCAACGATTCCCAGAGATGCATCCAAATCTCCAATACTGATGTCAAGTTCTCCAAGCCCAAACAATACACTTAAAGCACTCTTTTCAACATCAACTCATATTTATAATACAGACATATAATACAGACAGATGAACAGCAAACCCAGACACCTCAGCCATCCACCAGTATGCCTGACACTCATGTATACATCATCCAGACTAGTCCACCAACGTTGTCCTCCAGCATATTTGAAGGAATGCAAAACAGCTCATAAACTTCACATCTGGATAACACACTCACACATTACCAGGATAAATAACAACTGGATGAAACATGAAGAGAGTTGTGCGCAATGTAAACTGATGAACGGTATCTAATACACTTTTTCAAGTCAAGCATAAATTGTCTGAGAAAAAAACTTTTATTTATTGTTCCTGTTATTATCATGATTAATAGTTTCAAGTTTATTGTTGAAAGACTTTGGGGAGTTAATTTTGTTAGTGTGAATCAAGTTATTGATCAGAAACTTTGGTGAGTTAATTTCATGAGTTTCAACAACTTCAAAACAAACAACTCAAGACATTACTAGTCATTAGGCTAATGAGGACAATAACTTCCTTTTTATGTAAAATGTACATTAAAAAAGGACAATAATTCTTTTCTTTTAATGTAAATTAACTAAATGATACCTGTTGTGATAACTTCTATCATTCAGAAGATAAGGAGATTGTGTCCACCACCAATCTAAAATGAAAATCACAATATCTATAGATCATTTCATCTCATATACATGTTATTGAGAAAATAATAACAGTGATGCTTATATGCACCCTAGTAGCATTTAGATGAAATGAGCAACAGTCTCCACGTAGGCCTACTAAAGGACTCCCCTTCAGCTGTGTACGAGCTACACAAAACCATGGATGCTGTTTGAGGATAACATGAAATGTTTTATGTGTATGATTTATCGGGAACATGATCTGACTTAATGCATTATTGTATGCAGACGTTCATTCTTCTACTTAAGAGGTAGAATGCAATCTACAATTTGGGTTAATTTCAATTAAAACCTTAACCCTAATTCCATGCCTATGCTTAGCCAACCCAATCCGTCCCTAACCCCAGCTCTTACCTTTGACTTGTTCAGTTCAAAGCAGACGGTTGGCCTATCTACTTTTCCATTTGAGCATCTCTGTATACTACATAGGCCTACATGTGTAAGTTCATGACATGATCAGTATGATGCAGTTTAACTCTCTCACTGATTTTGCGTCTGTGACACGAGGTCTAATTGACTTAGTCCTAACAGTAGCCCAATCACAAACCCTCACCTTCAGGATTGCTTTGGCCATGAACAGGCTGCCAATCCAACCAAAGGATTAGTGGTAGGGTTGGGTTAGTGTTAGGGTTAAATTTGCATTAGTGTTGTCAAAAGTAGGGAAGTACCGCCGTAGGCACGAAATCTGCATCCTATACAAACGCGACCTAACCTGCAATATTATCATTTTGCAGGGTGATGGACTGAATTTAGATTTTAACATTCCCGGGAAAATGAATCTCTCTCGACTCTGGCCACAGAACTATCACAGTGCGTGTCGGTCTGTACATTGACACAACACCGAGATAGATGCAACACAAATGACAGCCGATTCATAACTTTCTAAAACAGATCTTAAAAACAATACCAAACATAAAAGACATAACAATCACGGCCAAAAACAAACGAGGATACACACCGTCGTGAAATTACAAGCACCATGCTACACCACAACGACAAAGGAAGCCATTAAGCCATTAGAGGAGATTCCTCAGGTTCGAATCGCTGATTGGCCAATGTCTCTCCCAATGTAAACCAAACCGAGGCTTCAATGACAAGGAACGCAGTGATCCAACGGAACATGTCGTGTCCGGTGTGAAACGGGCACATTTCCCAAGATCAATATTGCAAGTTATTGTCTAACCTACTGATTCAAAATGTGTACAAAGTAATAATCATACAGATTTAAAATTCATATGCACCCGACCATTTTATCCATTAATAGATCATCCATTTCAAAGGAATCCCCCTTCTCTTTTTATAATGCGGTCGAGTTCACGTTTGTACGAGCATAGCCGCGCCTGACAAGAACGACTAATGTGTGAGGTTTCATGCATGATCAAATGGATTCGGCTATCAAGATCTATCCTATCACTAGCCTTAATGCAATGCTTTCACATTCCTACACTATCACAAAAACTATCAAAATCAAAAAAAGGGTCGGTTTTCCTACCCTTGACCAGCAAACCAATGATTGATGGGCTTCCCCGAAATGCGGTTTAAACATAGAAGTTGCAACATCCACGTCGAATGGAGGGAAGGGAAGGCATGCAGCAAGGGAATCACCATCGTCACAATACAAAAACCCACTCTTCATTTCAGCCTCTGAGCCTGGATACGAACACAACTGAAGGATCCAAATTCTAATTCGACTATAAACGTTCGGTTAACAAATGCCAATACTGATAGTCTGGTTATCCGTGAAAGCCAACACACAGCAGAGGTTAGATTTGTAAGGAATTAAAAATATGCACACAGCTTGCTCACCTTGTGACCTTATCGCAACGTGTTTTTCGCTTTTTGATACACAACCAAAAATCCAATCCGGTTTATAACAATGGTCGATGAAGGAGATAAAATTCCACGATCAACATGGATCTGTCAATGCCAGAAACGAACAAAAAGCACGCTTCGTGCGCTTCCTTTCAAGATTTTTGCTCTCTTGGGAATGCGTCGGCTCGATTCGCTTGGTCCCGGTCGCTCTTACTGTTTCCCACCCTCCATCTTTATTCTAATATGGCTTCCTCCTTCTAATTTGCACATCTTCTATCTGGGGTTCACCATTACTGTTCCACGGAGCAAACAAACAAATTGTTTACGGGTAAACAACCCATAACTAATGATTGGATTGAAAAGTCACGTGACCCTTTGAGGCACCAAGCTGCCGTGCATTATGTGACCACCGTCTGTTGACCTTCTTTCTAAAAATAGCTCTCCCGTCTTTCCATCTTCAACACTTGACAGCACTGAGCATGGGAAGGAAGGAGGGAAGGGAAAGCATACCTACATATCACTGCAGTACACAAAAGTACAAAGTCTTCAACATGCGTGTTCGCAGTAAAAGCTGTTTTCAAACTTTTTTTCTTTCTTTCAGTCTCTTTTAAACAAAGGGTAAGTGAACGTGAGAGGAAGAATAAGTTATTTTATAAAACAACGTCAAGTTTTTACTGATGATACTGTATATTATTCGTATCGATTAATTTGTTGTCGTCATAAAACCATCATACACTGCTGTAAGAGAGACTACTAACTGTGACGTTTTTCAGTCCAATGTGTAGAGAACGTTTTCCTGGCAGAACCTACAAACTTTTCCCTTATCAAAGTGTATCCTAGATTTTATATCAGTTTATTTATAACATTTGAATTAACATTTCGAGTTTTAACCAGCAAGAGTTCAACTTTATTCAAGTGCTGTACTTCATGAACGCATTTTTGGCTTTTGGTAGCTGTAACTGTATCACTGGTGTCCGATCCCCCTCCCCCTCCCACAAAAAAGTGCACATTGAGCTGTGCAAAGTCGAAAGAGTTTTAAACCTTTTTTTATGATTTAAATAAAATCGCAGAAAGCATTTAGTAATAAATGTTTGGTTTATACAGAAAAAGTCTACCTGTAAGCTACTGATCTAACACTGATGACATAAAATGTAGTAAATCAACTAGATAACAGTACGCTGAAATCACTTTACGAAAAAATGAAGGGGTATGCGTGCGTGAGAGAGAGAGACAGAGAGAGGCAGACAGACAGACAGACAGACAGACAGACGGACAGAGACAGACAGAGAGAGAGGCTTTGAAAAACATATCGGTGTGTGTTGTTTATGTGCGTGATGGTCAGAGAGGCCGAGAAAGAGAGACAGAGAAAAAGAAAGAAGACTGAAGGGGAAAGACAGACAGACAGACAGACAGACGGAGACAAAGACAGAGACAGAGACAGATCTACATTTTCGAAGTTAAAAAATGTGTGGCTGTTTTGCAAGGAATTTTTTTTCTGTTTTCTTTCTTTCTTTATTTATTTATTTCTACCCCCCCCCTTTCTCTCTCTCTCTCTCCCTCTCTCTCCTCCCTCTCTCTTTATTTCCTTTCTTTTTTTTTTTTTCAAAATTTGAAATCGAATCCCATGGCTGTGGTAGTTGCCTGTGGGAAGAGCGGAATCAAATAAGTAGTTAACCACCGTATTCCAAAAGGCTTCGGAAAAAAAGGTGGGTTCGAAATAACTGACAGAGAGAACTACGCTGTAGTGCCCTGGTGGAAAATGAAACGGAGCAAGAAAGACTTAACACTACATCACCAGATGAAATGTCTCAGAAGAACAGCAAGCAAGACCAAAGAGATTCCAGAAATGGTTGAACAACAGCTGCCAACCATTACATTATACAACAGTGGATCAAATGATCTGGCCACCTGATTAGGATGCCAGTCAGCCAGCCAGATTTTCGAGCCAACAAGACCAGATGCTCGGGCTTCAGAACCAGATGAAAACCACAGCAGTGCTGGAAGAATGGAGTAATAGACACTCCACATCTGCAATGTAAGCTGGATGCTTCGTTCTTTTGATAGAGCCGTGGACTCAGGAACTGATATCTCAAGTTAAGTCCAAGCCTGCAACATTCACTTCAAAACTGGCCCGCTCTTCACTGCCCATCTTAATATTTCCATAATTCTGGGGATCAGCTTAGTGTTTCATATGTCCCTCCTCCCTCCTCCTCCCCATTTCAAGACCTTGCCAGCGCGCAGGTTTCGTGCAGTCTCAGGGAATGTGTCAGATAATTGCTGGCAGATTTGAATGGAGCGCAAAATTTTTATCTATGGACTTATAATTTTATGCTGGGCTCCTCGTCTGGTTGCAGACACGACCCGTAGAACGGAGGCAGGGAGGAGGTGAGAGAGTGAGAGAGAGAGGGGGGGACAGAGACAGAGACAGGCAGGCAGACAGACAGAGGGACAGACAGACAGATAAACAGATGGGGAGAGACAGAAAGACAGAGCATATTATGGAGTTTATGGTAAGCAATTTTGATAATCACTTTTTGTGTTTTACGAATAGTAAGTAACTGTCAAACTGTCCCTTTAAAGGGTTGACTGGTTCTTTTGGTGGACCCATAGATTCAAGATGTCAGGTCTCGAGCTCAGTCCTAGCCCACCATCATACTCCAATCATTATGCTGGTGTCCGTGGTTTATAGATCCCGTTTCCCGTTCCATGTTATGACCTTACCAGTGCATAGGCTTTGTCGCAGGATGAAAGCGTCTACCAGACAGTCACTAGGATATTTGGGTGGAGCACATGATTGTAGCAGGATGAATGATTTTGCCATATAGTTACTGGGATATCTGGGTGGAGCACATGATTGTGGAATTGTGTGTCAGAGTGTGATAAATCCCTCCGTCTTGAACAAAGTCTAAACCCCCAGCCATCTCAAAATCAATTTCATTTTAGGATTTGTCAGTCCCAAGCCCGTGATGAGAATGGGGAAGAACTGGGCGACGGACAAGCCACTCCTCACCATAAAACAACAACAACAACAAATGACAACATATATATCAACAGATATTTCAGTCCTGGAAGAGGATGGATCTCCAGTAGAAGGTTCTAGGACTCTAGGTAGTGAAAACCAGACTCTGGAAGCTGCTGGCCAGGCTGATAACCATCATCTCCACCAAGAACACCATCACCATCAGAACATGGACATGATGTGCACACCTTGTTTGAAACTGACCGAAGTGGCCACCGAGATGAGGGACTACAACCTCGCCATCCTTCGAATCAAACAGCCAAGACAGACTGGTTTCAGCCAGAGGAAAACCGCTGCAGGCGAATTGCTGTTGTTCTCAGGGCAGGAGGGAAAAGATGCACAACACACCAAGGAAGTCACTTTTATACTATCCAAGACAGCTCATGGAGTGCTCACTGGGTTCTATGCACATGGCCTACGATTTGTCACAGCCTCCTTCCATACTAAGAGAAGGTGGATCAACACAGACGTCATCCAGTGCTATACCCCAGCGAATGACAGTGACGAGGAGGACAGGAGGGACTTCTGCAGCAGACTGCTGACCATCATACAGGACCGGCCAGGGAGGAACATTATCACTGTCATGAGAGACTTCAATTCCAAGATCGGCAACAACAGGGTATGAGGAGGTCATGGGACAGCAAGAGCTGGGCGAGATGAAAGACAAAGAGGCGAGATTCGCCAAGCTAAGTACCAGAGGCAATCTGTTCATTAGAGAAAGCTTCTTCCATTGCAGAAAGAGAGGAACAGAGCCAAAACGGCAATGGCAGAAGCAGCTGAAAAGAGTTTCAGCTGGAAATGGTCCAGAGGGAGCAAAGGTGAAGTCCATAAGGCTTAAATTTCCCTTACGTGCAGCAGATGTCCAGTAGCTAAGTGACTGAGACATATGTCTCAAAAGTGACTTGGCCTTGAAACATTCGACCATCTTGGAATGAGGATTCGAACCCAGGTGCATAAAGAAAATGGCGACAGCAGAAGGGCATCCAGGAGTTATGACCTGGATGTGGTCCATCCCCCATAGAGTGTAAGGTGTTTAAGGCTGAAACACTTTCTGGGACTTCTCCTCTAAAGACCTTCTGCTGTCCAGTTCTCTCTATAGTTTCTTGATATTTGTAAAGACGAATAGTTGCTATAGTTTCTGAGTGTGGAATGTTTCACCTTGAGTCACTCGAGCATCAACATGACTGTAGCACCTGTATATATTTATCAAGGAGAATAAGTTGCTATAACTTCTGACAGGTAAATATTTTACGTTTAGTTACTAGAATACCAACAGGACTGTGCCTTCAGTATACTATCATAAAGGCGAATAAATAGCTATAAATTCTGATTGTTGAGTATTTCATGTTGATTAACAGTTCAACAACACGGCTGTAACACTAGGATACTCTTGTAAAGATGGTTATGTCACTAGAGTTTATAATCATTCACTAGTCACAACTGTCAGAGTTTATGACCGTCAAATATCCTCCTTGTTCCTCCACAGAGCGATGGGTACACATCAAAACGGGAACTGTCTTTTTTTTTCCAGTTCCATCACACGCCTCCAGTGCTGGCCTCCAAACAATCTGTCGGTACTGGCTCCTTTAATGGCGATTGAACAACGAGAGAATTACCTCATTATTTTTATGGTTGTTTGGTGGGAATCTTGATAGCATGAATAACATGTGGATATCATGATGACAGTATGACAAATGTCTTGATCATGAGATTGGAGGTCACTGCAGCTCTCCCCAGGATTCATGCTTTTGGTATCCTTGATCTACACCCCCACTCCCACAGATAAGTAAGCAGCAGCACCAGCAGCACCAGCAGCAGCACCAGCATCATTATCTGCCTTGCCGCATGGCGTAGGCGATCATGGCCCTCCATATGAACCTATCCCTTGCTGCTGCAAGTACATCTTACGCCCTATCTGTCCTCAGCCACCCTGTAAGTCCATCCAATATTTCCCCCCTGGGTCTACCTGGTGCTCTCTTTCTCTCCAGCTTTCCTGTTGTGACCAGTTGCCCTAATTCCCCTTTCCTCATGAAATTGCCCATAAATGTTGCTTGTCTTTTCCTAATCTTTTTTGTCAATGATCTTCTTGTGTCTGTCTCCATCAAGACTGTCTAGTTTGTTTTATTGATGGAAAAGATCTAAGAATAATCAGAAATATGTATTGGGAACAAACAGCAGCAATGAGAATAGAAAATGATGTAAGCTCTTTTCATAATATCAAAGGAGGGGTTGTGTTCTATCACCAGATTTGTTTTCACTTTACAGCGAAACCGTCTTGAGAAACAAACAGCAGCAATGAGAATAGAAAACGATATAAGCTCTTTCCATAATATCAAAAGAAGGGTCAGGCAAGGTTGTATACTGTCACCAGATTTGTTTTCACTTTATAGCCAAACCATCTTGACAAACCTAGAAGAATGCCCTGGGATAAAAGTTGGAGGAAAAACGATAAACAACATTCGTTACGCAGATGACACCGTGCTAACTGCAGAAATTGAAAGGGATCTACAAAACCTTGTCAATATAATAGAAGCAGAAAGCAAAGATAAATAGCTGGAGCTAAATAGCAAGAAGACTGATAATCAATCAAAAGAAGGGGGAAAAATGAAATCCTTTCATGCAAAATAACAGAAAATGGCGCAACTTTGAGACAGGTTGATAAGTAAGCATACCAGCAAGAAACGCCGAACAATGACTCCACCATTCTCCCTGCAAACTCTAGAAAGGAACACAGAGCAAAACTGACATATCGCTGTTAATCAATTCGTACACGTGTGATTTGTTGTTTAAACGACGCTGAGTTGAAAATACATATTAGCTGAGGCATTTGATATGGCCACACTTTCCAGATTTAATTTTTGTAAACAAGGGAACGTTATGTATGCATGATAGTTATTTATGCATCACAAACAATCGTAGTACAGTACATGAATTCCATGCTATGTTTAAAATATCACGACACATTATGTGCACAGCTCCCAGGATAGAGGGATACGAACTATAGGAAGGGGACGAAAAACGAGTCGGGACCGACTTCTTCAGATTTACTGGCCTGACAGAATCAGTAATAAAGAACTACTGCAGTGAACAAGCAGCAGCCTATAGAAGAAGACATCCTCCACTTGCAATACAAGTCTGCTTTGAGCACAACGAGGTAAGCTCTACCCTGAAACCCACAGGAGAAAAGGAAAAGAAGTCGTCCAAGAAACACATGGCGCCTTTACCTGGAGGCACACATGAAGAGGACAAGCCACACCTGGGGATAACTGGAATGATTGGCTCAGGACGATGATGGATGGAGAACGATTGTTAGCGGCCTATGTCCTAGATGGGGCAACAAAAATAGACGAGACGGTGAGAAGCAAATGCACGCTTTTAAAAATTGTCAAGCTCAACGAATTATCGCAATTTCACTTGAAAATGTGGATGATCTCAGCATCTTCAAAGCTTGAACTACTTCCTTCTGCGATATAAGCTGATACAGGGTTGTCAGCTTCTCCTGGGTACCTCGTCCCCATTTCTATAGATATCTGCAGGAATACCATCAGCTCCTAGTGGTTTTTCTAGCGCGGTTTGCTTGAGTACTTTGGCATTTTCGGAACTAGAGAATGGGTCTGCCAGAATTTTTTTTATTGGCAGCTTTAGGTGAGTACTGCAATGGCGTTTTGGTTATCAGATACGACGTACTGCCGGCTTTTCGGCAATGTGTTCAAGTGCACAATCCAGTGTGATTATACGTAGATGTCAGCTTTCTTTGCCAGCAGCATGGATGGAATGGTCGGAGATACAGACTGCAGCGAAACCAGAAGCCCTTGGTCCATGTACTAAGCGGAGGCTATTATGGAACGCTCAGTGTCGTTGGCATCTGCCTAGATTTCTGCAATTTTCATGTCTTACTACTGGTTTTTCATCAGCTTCAGATTTTGTTGGACAAGCTGCTGTTCTTTGCAGGTAATTTTTATTCTTCAACTCACAGGTTTTTGTCGATGACATGTTCATTACGAGTAGTGCAGAGTTTGTCAATAAGCCCGCTTTTTTGTTGTTGTTTTTTTTTTTCCATCACATTCATCTAAGTAGTCCCTTAGTTTACATTTTACAAAACCCAGAGTTCAAGCCATCAATACTGTCTGTCAGTAACTGGCCATCTTTATCATCGATGACAACTGCTCTCGGTTGACTGGTCAGGGTTAGGTCCTGAGTGTCGATAGGTCTGTTTACCGATCCCATCCCATCCTCAGTGGCGCCACTTGCTCCTGTATCAATTCTTCTCTGGCCGCGCTCATCTTCTTTTCGGCCTCTCTGCACACCTGCTGGTATTACGCCCTTGCTTCATCACGTGTATGCTTCTTTCCATTCAGCTCTCCTCTTTTGTCATATAGCTTCAGGATCTAGGTTCGTTACCATGGCTTGATTTTCTTCCGCTTCCTCCCCGGTGCCTCTTCAGCATTTTGTGATATAGTTAGCAAGAGTGTCTACTTTATTGTCAAGCAGACTGAGGGCTCTGGACTTTCTACCAACCTGAGCATGGAACACCTCAGCAATTTCTGGGTTCTTTGCACCTCAGCAATTTCTGGGTTTTTGATTTCTCCATATTAAAGCGAGTGAAGTTACTGGCATAGTGCTTGCCTTCAGCTTTAGCTAGAAGGTCGCCAGCTCAAGATCATAATCACGGTGCCATGAAATGTTCTTGTATTCGTCTTGTTCATGCATTTAAAGCATTGTAGAGCCAGGATGAAATCAATCGAGTTGTTGGCTTGCCCATCAGGTAAGTACCAGTAAACAGCTAGTGGGTGTAGTCTAGCAAACTGAGTTCGAGCCAGAGTGGCACACTCTCGCCTTTCCAAGGGCCTATCAAGTTCAGGACAAATCAAAGAATTTAAAGATGATGACATGCGCGTATGGTAACAAAGGTGTATTTACGGCGCATCACGTTCCAGTGGAAATAACTATTAAACAAGACTAGTACAGAATGTTTCCGAAAGAAACGTAAAACACTGTTAAATGATTCACTATTGAAATTACATGACAACGTGTCTTGCCATAAAGCAGAAAGGGTAACGTCAGTTACGGCGTTATATCAGTGGGATGCTTTGCCACACCCTGCCTATGCTCAAGATATGTCGCCCAGTCTGATCTATTCCCCAAGTTGAAAGAACCCTTCCATGATGTACGTTTTTAGGACTTGGATGACTTGGAAGTGGAGGTGGCCAAGCAAGAACCACAGTCTACAAGAAATATTCGAGGTTGCTGGACGGGACCCAGAGCAACAACACATAACCACTGACCAGACAATTACCACCCAGCTCTCGAGGCCACACGGCTGCCATTTCGCCACACAAAGGGAGCTGTCCATGCACAGCATGACCCATTTGGACCACATCGTCAGTCACCTCGTTTACAAGGCGAATGGCAAGGTGGGAAGATGACATAGCCACATACCGCACACCAGCCAGGTCCAGCCTAGTTATCAGATCAAGAGAAAAATAGGGGATGTTCATACGATATGATGCTACAGATACAGCATTTTTTTGCTTTTCAGCTAAGTCTGACATGTCCCCAAAGGTATTCCGTCGTCTTTCCAAGCTGTTACACCAGGATTTTCCCTGCAGTCATCAGGCCTGATTCCTTAAACCCAGCAGGCAAGCTGCAGGTCAAAGTTAACGAGAAACACCTGAGTGTGCTATATGATATCCAGAGCAACAATACCTCACCACTGAACGGCCAGTTACCTCCCAGCTCCTGACGCTACACGCCAAGCAAAGGTGACTGTCCGTGCACTGGGAAGTGGAGGTGGCCAAGCACGAACTAATTATCGACCCTGGTTGGTTAGCAGTTTGAACAGGCATTTCAGACCTCGCCAACTTGACAGATAGCAATCCAAAACAAATGCGACTGCCCGCGTTCAAGAAAACAGGAACCAGAAAAACACGAAATTAGAATCAGAACGCGTATTTAATACAAGACAAGACAGGCGCAAATTTTGTCAAGCGTGAATAATAGATCACAAACATACAAACACCAAATACAAAATTCGGAGAAAAAGATCGAAACTTCCCTGCTGATTCGTCCAGTGGGACAAGATTAGTCCTCTTCTCTCACTAGACGAAGCAGCAGGGAAGTTTCAGTCTTCTCCCAATTTTGTATTTGGAATTTGTTTGTGATCTTACATTCACGCTTAACAAAGGCCAGTTGTCCGAAAATTTGCGCCTGTCTTGTCTTGCTGCATTAAATACGCGTTCTGATTCTATTTTCGTGTTTTTCTGGTTCCAGATAGGAATCCGCCACTCGGGGGAAGAGATGTTACATCAAAGGCATATAGAAAGTTACTGATCATTATCTTGTTTTTTGTTGTTGGTTTTTATTCCATTGTTATGGATGGATTCTCAGTATTTATTGGGGACCCTCATGTAATTGGGCCGACATTCTTTAAGTGAAACTTGACAGGAAAACAATTTTCATAGAACACAGTAGTATACAATGTACACTGGCGAGCTCAAAGACGCAGAATCTCCCTACCCTAGTCTGTGGTTATCGCCTTGTTGGGGGGCTGGCCCCGTTTGATCAGTTCGTTAAATCGAGTGCCGTGCTCTTAATAATGATGATGATGATGATTACAGTATTTATACGGCGCCAAATCTTGAAATTCAAATCAAAGCGCACTCACGCACCAGGCATACGCATACAATCGATTAAGACCACCTTACAATATTTAATACATAGACTGAGAGAGAGAAACAGTTGTAAAATTAATTGTTGGGAAAAGAGGTGGGTTTTTAAATTGGATTTAAAAGCAGAAAGGGTAGATGTTTGGCGAGGGCACAGCGAAGTATATTCCAGGCTGACGGTCCTTAGACAGCAAAAGAACACTGGAACCAGAGAAGAAGAAAAAAACAACACGAAAAAGAACGAGAACGCGTATTTAATACAACCAGATAAGACAGGCGCAAATTTTCGGCGAACAAGAGAGAAGAAGCTGGTAGTCCAATACGGAGAGCATTACAGTAATCAAGACGAGACAAAATGAAAGATGTCACAAGCTTAGATGCAGCCTCAGTTGAAAGACATTTTCAAATTAACCAATGCGTCGAATTAGTAGTAACATCAGCATGATTGGCAGGTGTGGGTCAGAAACTTCTGCATAGAAAGAATGTTGTCCAAAGTCACACCCAGGTTCTTGACAGAATCAAAGAGAGGGATGATATTGTCACCTAGTTGGGTTTAACTCTCAGGGAACCCAGTTTTAGTGGCCCCATTAGCCATGAGCTGCGAAAATGCAGGGGTTGTGGGTTCAACTTTTGGGGATGGCCACGAATTTCATTTCCTGGACTCGTTGGTTCTTTTGTAAGAACCGTGGACTCAAGATCTTGGATATGTCAAGTTCAGTCTCAACCCACAGCAATGAAAACTGACCTGTACGCTACCTACGTATCTTGGCCACGAATTTTATTTCGTGGACTCACTGGTTCTTTTGATAGAGCCATGGACTCAAGATCTTTGATATCTCAAGTTCAGTCTTAACACACAACGATGAAAACTGACCAATACGCTACCTATCTTGGCCATGAATTTTATTTCGTGGGCTCATTGGTTCTTTTGAAAGAGCCGTGGAATCAAGATCTTGGATATCTCAAGTTCAGTCTCAACCCACAACAATAAATCTGACCTGCACGCTACCTACTCGTATCTTAATGTTTCCATCATTTTGGGGGTGCTCGCTCAGTATTTCACAAGGCCTTTCATAGCCCCCCCCCCCCTTCCTCCCACTTCAAGGTCTTGCCAGCGCATAAGGTTTTGCACAGGCTCAGGGGACCTCTGCTAGAGAATTGCTAGCAGATTTGGATGGAGCGCATGTGGAATTGCCTGAGTGCTATGAATCCCTCTTGGTATCAAACTCCAAACTCCAGATTCTTGGGGGTGTGGTGGAGTGGGATGGGAGAGCTACTTGGCTTATCTTGTCCCTCTACCCTCTGGAATGGTATCTAAACATTTACTGAAACAGAACACATTACAAGTACGACAAACACTCATCTAGTTCTGTCAACAGAGAAATAAAACATATGATTCATTCACCATTCCTTTCATCACCATTCCTGAGGTCGGTCGGAAAACACATCTCCAATATAAGCAATAAAAAAATCGTCTGAAATCTGTAGCAAATTATTAAAATTACCCACGCTTCACATAGTTGAAACTTTAAGATATATACTTACTTTATGTGTTGATCAGAAAATCTTCCCAACAACAACAACAACAAAAAAGAAAAAATGAACAAAAACAATCCCTTTACATAAGACAAGAGATAAAAACAAAAGCAAAAAAACTTTAGATACTTAAAGGCCACTGTCACTATCATCAGTGTTTTTTAAACTACTTGAAAGACATGTGCAGGAACATAAGACGAAATTCGTAGAAGCTCATTTATTGTTTCAACCACTTCAATCAGAATTCTGTCAACATCGTTCATGCGGCACTGCTCTTTCAAACATAGCAAGCTCATGGCTATCAGCCATAAACGATGCACATTTATCAGGAGTTCTCTTCTTAGACATAAAGGAAAGCGTTTGAACTTATTGACCATAAAACCTTTCTTTCACAACTCAATATCTATCTAAATAACCCCCATGTCCTTCCATTCTTACGATGATCCTTTAAAGAAATGATACAACGTGTAGATGCTCATGGTAGGTTCTCTTCTGAAGGACAGGTATTGTTTGGTGTACTACAAGATTCAATTCTAGGTCCTGTCCTATTTTGTATCTACATCAATGACTTACCTTTACGCATAACATCAAACTCAATTGAATGTCATTTGCTTGCTGATGATACTACTCTAACAATATCCGGGAAAAACAGTTCTGAAATCCAAGGAACTTCATTACAACTAGATATAAATCAAGTATCTGAATGGTGTGATGCAAACCATATGCAGATCAGTTCTACAAAATCAAAATCAATGGTAGTAACAATGCTGATCAATCATACAAAAACAAAATTAATCCTAACAACTCACCACAAACACCAGCTTTCAAAACTACATTTTCAATTAACTTTAGATGGTGTGATATAGAACAATTTTCTGATCACTGTGTACTTGGTGTATACACAGACGAAAATTTTACATGGGAAATCCACATTGATCATCTCAGTAAATCTCTCTCTAACAATCTATTTCTTCTTAGCAAGCTGTCCAATTTTATCAACACTGGAGAAGAAGCTATTTTACACTGCCCACACCAAATTCCATATTGACTATACATTAATATTCATGGTCTGGTTGCAGTGAAGCTCTGGTGAAAAAAAGCTGATTCCTTGCACAGAAGAGCAGGGTAATTTCTCGTAATCTATAGCTCCCTAACCAAAGAAAGAAAGAAACAAACAAACAAAAACCAACCAAAACAACCAACCAACCAAACCAACCAACACCAACCAACCAACCAACCAACCAACCAACCAACCAACCAAAACAAACAAGCAAGCAAACAAACAATCAAACAAACGAACAAACGAACAAACAAACAAACAAACAAACAAACAAACAAACAACCAACCAACCAACCAACCAACCAACCAACCAACCAACCAACCAACCAACCAACCAACCAACCGAGAATAATATCATTCAAAATTCAATTTAAGTAGCCTATAACAAATGCACATAAATGTACAAAATTATGCAAAAATCCATCCCAAAACATCTAACTAAACTATTTATCCTAAATCAAATGCCCTATGCACTCAAAGGTTAGACATATTCAAATTAAGCATCTCCTTATCTGGAGGCTACGTATCTCTGCAATACATTATCCACCAACATCAAGTCATGCACATCACTATACAGCTTTAACCCTTTGACTTCTGCAACCTGTCCACCAGCATCCTGCATTGCCAAGCATGCTAGTAAAGCAAAAACTTAACCTTTGGATTCCCTCACCCTACCACCAGCTTCCTGCGGAGCTGGTGGATAGGGTGAGGGAGTCCGAAGGTTAAGTTTTTGCAGTTGAAGAATAGGGTGCGGGAGTCAAAGGGTTAAACAAAAACTCCACAAATATCTGATTGAAATATCGTAAGTACTTATTGAAATTACAATTCCTTTTCTATATCTACATACACTGTGCTAATAAACCTTTAGTTAGCCATTTCTGTCACACTTTTACTCTATCATCTATACAATACAAACTAGACACCATGTGCTACAAAAGCCTCAATAACGCAGCCCCCGATTACCTGTCAAGCCTACTTGAGATCTATGTTCCCTCACGTACCCTCCGCTCTGCCTCCGATCCTCTGACTTTTCGCTTTCCACGCACTAAGCTCAATACCTATGGTCCACGAGCCTTCTCTGTTTCTGGTCCACTCTCCTGGAACAAACTTCCTCTCTCAGTCCGTCAGCAACCTACTTTTGTCTCCTTCAAGTCCGCTCTCAAAACTCACCTTTTCTCCTCCACATAAAATCCTAACCTCACTCAACCCCCCCTCCCCCCCTCTCCCCCCTCTGCAGCCTGTCTCCGCTCGGAGGGGAATCACATGGTTATAATATATAATTGTATATGCTATGCTCTCTATAATTTTCCATTGCTTTTATTCTTGCTTTTATTGCTTTTATTCTTTCTCCCCATTTATAGCCATGCGTGTGTGTGTGTGTGTGTGTGTGTGTGTGTGTGGTGCGTGCGTGTGTGTGCGTGCGTGCGTGCGTGCGTGCGTGTGTGTCTGCTTCAGCGCTTAGATTTGATTTTATCAAGATTTTGCGCTATATAAATATTGTAATTATTATTATTAATTATTATAATTATTATTTCCGTGTCAGAAACACTAAATCTCTCTTCTTCTGTTCTCTTTACTCCCTATCGATTTGATTTGATATTATTTTTTGCAATTTTGATTTGTTCGACTATTGTATAAGTTACAGTTCGCCTATTTTCATAATATCGTTAGTTGATATGTCCCCCTCCTTGTTTGTTCTTTATTGCGTCTTTTACTTTCTATTTCTCCTATGCTATGTAAGTAATTAATTTATGATAATAAACCATTATTAAGGACTGACGTGATTTCCTGTACGTGTATGTCTTTATTTCAAACTTTTGTAATGCACCCGATCGATTTACATAAATATGGAAACTGAGTTGCTTCTTACTAGTATACCTTTTATTATTTCTGTGACGTGGTATATGACATTCTTTAAGCTATTTTCATCTGCAATAGCTGACGTGTCTTCCTCCCTCCCCTCCTCCTCCCCCTCGTTGTTCTTAATGCTTCCTTCATTTCTTTCTTTTTTTTTTATTCTGTGTAATTTTTTTTAATTTTTTAATATTAATACAATTGCTAACAATATTGTTGCATCATTGTCGTCGTTATTGTTAAAGCTTGACAAGTACATTTACTCACAAGCGTCTACGATTGTCTGTCATGATTTTGTCAAACGCATGAGCCATTGGCGTATATGTAACAGTCAACAACTTTATTTTACAACTTGCCTCACATTTTTTTTTTTTTAATACTATTTTGTGTGTAGATTAGCAAGGACTAGCCGTAAGACAGATCCAGTGGGACCTAATGCTACTATCTTTGAATGATGAAGTATTCTTAACCTTTTGACTCCCGCACCCTGTCCACCAGCATCCTGCATTGCCAACAAATGCTAGCAAACAAAAGGTTAAAACTTAACCCTTGGATTCCTTTACCCTATTCACCAGCTCCATGTAAGAAGCTGACAGAGAGGGTCAGGGAGTCACAGGGTTAGATTTTTGCAGCTGACGCATAGGGTGCGGGAGTCAAAGGGTTAAGCTTGAAGTCTGAAGTCTAATGGTGAACAAAAGCAGCTGGTGGGGGAGGGTCAGGTGGGCGGACCTATCTCGGATGTTCCACAATCATTTCGCGCATGTCGACTGCTGCGTACATGCGCATTTCACTTCAAAAAGTCGTCGAAGAAGTGGTGCAACGTGGCCAGTCTGAGCACATAAACACGCACAGTGTGTCATCCGAAACAACGCTTCGTTGTTTGGTGATGTACAGATCTATCAGTCGGTAAAATCTACACATTCCATATATCCCTCGTGATAGAATATAAAACGTTATCAAGGGAGACAATTTGCTTCAGTCAGTCACGTGATTAGCAAAATGGCAGATGGAATGGAGCCACCCCCTTTCGAGGATGAACAGGAACAAAAAGAGGATGATGACCTGTTCTCTGATGCCAAAGAGGTACGTTTATATTTTCATTTGAATGTTTTCCATACGCTGTGTTTGTTTCATTTGCAGCGAAAGGCGTAAATTGTGTTAAAAGTGGAAATTATGTGTGGACGGCCATATCAGCGATCCACCCTTCACTGGCTTTAGTTGATCAAGTTTATATCGTGATATTGATTCTAATTCACGAGATCGAATTTATCAGTGCAAATAAGCGACCGCTAGGTAATTGACATGTTGTAAAAATACTTCGTGAAAACATGTAGGCCATAAATCGCAAGCATTGGATTTTGTGCGTGTTGTAAATTAATTTCGATTGATAGTGATTAGTGGGTCTAGTGTAACGTTAAGTCGGCCGGTAGGTGTGTTCCGTCGTCATGAGCTTGATTAGTTGATACTCATACTGAGTAAGTCATTTATATTTAGCTTACAGCGAAGTGTTTTCGCTCATAAAACATCCAGCAAAAAAGTGCAAACATGAAAAGAATATTTTTTTCTGATAGTCATAACGTCGGAATGTTGTGTAACTATTTTAATGCGCTAAGAGGAGGTGAATCTGCACGTTATTACTATTAGGCTATATAATATTACTAATACTAGATCTAGTAATAGTAATAGGTCTGAACCGCCCAATCTTTCGTGGGCAACGAACTGGGCCACAGCACTGAGCTAGTTTTATTTTCAGAGAATCAGCACTTAGTACAAATCTATGTTACAAATATTTTAAAGAATGAAATTACAGCAAACTTGGAGGGCTCCTGTTTTTTTAAATATTTTTTTTACACATGTTTTGGGCAGTAGCGAATGGATTGACCACCATGTCAGGCATGTCGCAATGATAAATAGGCCTACATGGTTTTAAATGTTATTCCAACTCACAAGTTGCTTAATAAATTACTTGACAACTGTTTTGAAATCACTTCATTCTTCCATCAGAATTATGAGTTTTGATATTATCGGCTCTATAATTTATCAGTTTCAAACCGAAGAGACTGTTTTACATTCAGCTTCATTCAAACCTATAGATTCCTAGGCCTGTTCAAAGATATATTTGACTTCTTTTTGACTGTAAGAAAGCAGAAGTTGTATTCATTAGGCCTAAGCCTAGGCATATAATAATAGGAAATGTGTACAAATATCAAAGAAGTAGACTGACTAAGTAAGACAAAAGTTTAACTATATTTGGAAGTTGAGTGAAAATATTGAAATGATGTTTGCTACTTGACCAGTTCATGAAGTCTGCACAGACTCAGCCAGGAAGAACTAGCCACCACTCACTGATGAAACCTTAGCAGTTGTTGTTTTTGTCCAAGCGCTCATTGCTGGCATGAAAATTTGAACTAAGCAATGAAATATTGAGTGTGTTGGGAAAACATTTTAGATGAATTTATATGATACAGCTGTCCCTTGATGACTTTATCTAGCTATCCCTTTCAGTGTTACTTGAAGATTCTAAAGTCTCTTTACCCACCTTGACGTTAGAGTTGTAGTGGAAAGCACCGGAGAACTTTCTGTTGATTTGCTTGTATCTTCATTGGATGTCCTATTATTAATGCTGTAATATTAATAGCCCTGTTACTTGTATGATTTGTAATAACTCTAAAAGCTGATGTACGAGAAACACTAAAAGATGATGTACTATTTCTAGTTGTGTAGGTTTTAACGTTGTTTGTAACGTTAAATTGACTAACACTAGTAACAGCATTTATAATGCTAAGTTGACTGTAGTTGATTACAGTACACAAACGTTAACTATGGTCTTTTAAACTTGGTACATGAAACGCTATGGAAAGTGACTGTACACTGTAGACATGTTTGAGTTTTTGGTCAGAATTTGAATTCTTTGATACACTGACACTTGTGACAGCTAAATTATAATGTCTGTGACTGTCAGCAGAAACCATCTTCCCCGGAGACTGATGCCAGCACAGCCAGCATCCCTATAAGCAATAATGCTGATGGTGAAAAACCCGATGCAAGTGATGACAAGAAGGATCTGTTTGATGATGGTAAATAAACCAAGTCTAAATCCCTTCATTGCTAAGGATCGTTTTGGTGATGATAAATAAACTTAACCCCTTCATTGCTAAGGATCGTTTTGGTGATGATAAATAGACTAAGGCTCAACCCCTTCATTGTTCATGCGTTTGGCTACAATGTATGGTGAGAAAATTTCCAGAAAGACAGTAAATTATACATGTGATTTTTCCAAAAACATTTGCTATAATGATTCGTAAATATTTAATCTGATTGTCACACAATCTTTCAGAAATGCCACTCTGCTTTTATTCATATATCTATTCTCGCTCTCTGTATCTGTTTCTCACACACATATACAGGGGGAGGGGATGCATATAAGAAAAAACTGGGCCAGAATATGCCCCACTCCTTTGATTCATACCCTCCCATCCCCATCCCTCACCCCTCACCCCTCACCCCTCACCCTGTCACCTCCACCACCCCTCACCCCCTCCTCCACCATACAGAGTTACACAACACACTACTGACTGAACTTGCCATACTCGGGGAAAGAATGAACTGTCATTAGGAACTTAAATCTTGTAACTTGTGTGTTTGACACTTCTGTAGTGCTGAACAAAACCATACTTAGTTTAAACCTGATGTGTGATGTACAGTATGAACAATATTTTAATGTTTGTGATATCTTGATGTCTGTCATGCCAGGCTGTCTCACAATATGTGGTATAGTCACTCCTATCGGGCTTCGGTTTACATGGTTGACACCATATGATAAACCCCTTGCAATGACTTAACCCTTTCACATTTCCACTGCTAGATGTAAAGCTAGTTCCTAGTATTCGCATTCGAATGTAGCACAGCGTCAGTACAAAGTCTTTCAGTGAATGGAAAGTTCCTTGCATCCCAGAATGCTCATACTATTTTTAGAACATTCAACGCGAGACTGACCAAGATTCTAACCACACACGCGATAAGACAGCAAGGCCAGTAGTGATGGAAATTCCCCACACATGTGCCGGAAAAGGTCGGGCGGTCTCAACCGCTACGAACGGATTGGCACATTCTTCCGCAGGGCGGTTACCGGCTTTGTGAACAGCTAAGGGTTAAGGGAAAGTCATGCTGTGCCCAGATTTATAGGCTACAACTATACGGGGACACAGTCTCACACGTGCACATGATTAATCTGTTTGTTACTTTGGCAACTCATATCGACCATAGGGGTTCACAGCTGTATGCAAGTACAGTTGATAACTATCAGATAACTGTAGTTGACCTGGACAATCAAGCTTTTCCCATCGCTCTTTTCTACATACAGCATCAGCAGCATTGACATTGAGATTCCAAAGTTTTCACAGGTTTAGTATAGCTGCCCTGACTGAAGCTATCCATAAACAGTAAGCTTGCATAAACAATATGTAATTGGCGCTAGCTGTTTAAGGCAGGTGTACAGTACCACAGCCTGGAAGAATAGTAGACAAAGGACTATTAGAGGTTTCCTTTAATCAAATAACTGATTTGTAGCTTACTCTTATTCTGAGTAAGAATCGTTCGTTCGAGAATGTGGTTTGATAATCAACTCCACCATGCTTTATGCAAATTCCCTTGCTTGAGTCATGAAGATGGAAATGTCAGCTCTTACCTACGAGTCTTAGGTGTTCAGTACAGTACTCTTTGATAAGGAAAATTGCTTTAAATTAAAATCTGTATGTTCTTTGGTTCATTGGCATGGGCAGAATTAGGTTTCAGGACCAGTCAAGGTGGCAAAATGGTTAGTGTAACAGACTACTGACTTGGAAGTGTTGTGTTTGAACCCCCATCAGTCAAAGTTACTTTGGGATTTTTCGGTACTTATCAGCTTCCATCCAGAGTTGAGTGTGATATAGGCCTTGGGAAAATCAGGACCACATATTGAGTCTTATCCACTTTATGAATCCATCACTGAGGGTTTTGCTCAAAATGTATGAACAGCAACACTGGCATTTCTTGTCTTTTGGGCTTGTTCATGCCAGGATACATTATCTATATTATGTATTTTAATCATTTAGTTATTTTCTTATTATGAGAGTAGGGATAGGGTATGGCCCTGTCGGGCAATGTCAGTTTGAAATGAACCTCCACGGTATCTTCATAATCGTCCCCACTCTCATCATTATTGTGGAAAATTGCCCGGCCAGCGCTTTCATAATGACCTTCAGTGAGTTTGGAGGTGTGTTGGAGAGCTGAAATTACAGGTGTGGGGTAGTGATACTGGAGTAGTGCAGAAGAGGGACAGGAAAAAGAATCAGGTACAAGTGAATAACATTTCTTGGAATTATAAGAATCAGGTACCAGTCTAGAATCTTGAATAACAATTGTTTGAATTATGTCCGTCAAAGTGATACATGTGTTTCTTACAAGCAGGGGCTGGTTCCGAGATCAAGCTAGACTCTGATGAGGAAGGAGAGAGTCCGACAGGAGGTGAGGATAGTGAACGTAAGGGATCAGGGGAATACTCCAGTCCTTTTGATACACCCTCGGCTGCTTCAGCGGCCCCAGTAGTTGAAACTACGGCAAGTGCAGCAGCCAGCGGTACCAAAGAAGAGACACCTCAGATCTCTGTTTCACAGACCTCCATGTCGTCTGCATCCAAAGTGTCCAGTGCCAGCAAGAGTTCCAGAGAAGAGGTAGATTTTTTTGCATAATGGAAAAAAAGCATGTGAACAAACAACTCTCCCTCCTATCTAAAACAAAGTAAAACCAAACAAACAAACATAACAAAGACAAACACCCCATATACCCACTTGTAAAAATTCATATAGGGAAAAACAACTGATAACAAATGATAGAAACAGAAATATATGACTATTCAAAAAACCTGTCAAAAATAAATTACCGACCTGACAAACAGAAACAGAAAGAAAAGATTATTTTCTCATATTGTGCAAATGAGGGTTTAGAATCTCTCTTATAGAAAAAAGTGTGTTCATATCAAGAATGTGAGACTAACCTGAAAGAGTTAAGATTTAACAAAAATGTCATAAGATAATGCTGACCAAGGAAAACATGAGACTAGCTTTTGAGAATTTAATGCCTGAATGATAGTGATATTATTATTAGTAATGATAAGAAATCGATTGTTATATTGGGATACTCTTCAATTCATTTTGGACTCACAATTCATTACACATTTGTACTTATTGCAGTTCAAAAATACAGTATATGTAGAATTACAGATACACATAAATATTATGCTTTTTATTTATTTTGATGTGTTAATAATATCTTTTGTTTCCTTGTTGCCATCTGTATAGCTGGAGAATGGAGAAGAAGAAGAGCAGTATGATATCAGCATCACTGTGACTGAGCCACAAAAGATGGGAGATGGCATGTCCGCTTACATGGTTTATCGTGTTGTCACTAAGGTAATTTGTCCTTTACAGAAGTGTTTCTCATTCCCCAGTTTTCTTTCTTTTTGTTTTCTATTCAGATTCATGTATAATATTTTTTGTTTACATGTGTTCTTTTTTTCAGTTTTACTTTTTAAAAAGAAAAAAAGGGAGGTGTGTGTGTGTGTGATGCATGTATGCGTGCGTGCGTGTGTGTGTAAGACAAAAATGTGCTAGCAGTAGCACAATTTTCTCAGATGTTTTTGAATGGATCTTTACCAAATGTGGATCAAGAGTATCGACAGTTCAGGAATCATGAATGTATAAGTTTGGAACTCATGGCGCCAAAGGCAAGGTAACAATGGACGCCCTTCCTCCCCAACAAAGTGCCTGTAATTTGCAGCTTTGTTGTGTGAGCAGCTCTTTCGTAGGAACTGTGGAAATATTTACATTTTATTCTGTTTTCATTGTTGTCACAGTCTACCATTGTCGTTGCTTTCAATCAAGGTTTTTCGCTTTTCATCTGATGATTGTTCAAGATCACAGTGACCTTAAAAAGTATGAAATCTGGATTTATTGTCTGAAAAAGGAGAGTTATATAATGGCTTGATAATTTTTTATTTTGTGTGTGTGTGTGTTTTGTGTGTGCATGTGTATGTTTTTATGATTATAACTGCAGACTTCTGAAAGGATCCTAGAAGATCATTTCTGAGTTTTTTGCATGTCTGTGTTTATAGGGAATCTTCTGTACAACGGGTGCATGTCTGAAATGCAAAATTGACCTGTGAAATAATTGTGATAAATGTTATAAGTAACTGCTAAGCTATTTCTGAATTAAATTACTATAACTTGTACTCCACCATTTGTGTATACTTGTGACTTTCGTGATCCTATCACAGGTAGCAGGGCTGACAAGTTGTACTCAGAACAAAATTATCGTCACTTACTTTGGGGCTATAAGGACCTTTCCTTTGAAGGACATATATACTGACAGAACATTCTAGAAAGGTCACCTAGCCCGCTTCCCACCCCTATCATTTTTAAGTACATTTCAAAAGTGCTGTCTTTGTCAAAGGTTTCAGTTTTGTTTTTCTGTTTTAGACCAGACTGTTTATTCTGTTGAATATAAGGTCTGTGTCATTTTGTTTGGGTTCACCATTGAAGGGAGACAACCCAATTTTCCCTGTCTAGTGGCTGTAAACATGTACCTGCATTTACTGGGTTTGGAAATGCAATCCTGGCAGTCATTTTTTTCCCCAATAAATCTTGTGATCCTAGACTGGTTATTATGTCATTCTGGGCTTTATGGGGATATGTTTTCAGCCTCTTGTGGATACAGTTCATCATTAACTCTTTGAAGACGTAATATAGTTGCCTTGCACAACCACTGTGGACGTGATCAACGGGACCTGCCACAACCCTTGGAGACGCACGATTTTGGGGGGGTTTAAAAAAATTCTCAAAAATACAGATGTTACAGCACAAGAACATATTTTATATCAAAATAAAATTCAATTTACGCTCTTTGAGCTGAAGCTACATACAAGGACAATACATCTATTCTACTTACATTCCTAGAAGGTGAAATAGGGTAGGGTTTTGGCTCTGGGAAAGAAGTTTTTGATTGACAGTAATCCAACACATAAAGTCAGTAAAACACCCATTCTTGACCAGGTAATCCAGAAATCCAGGTAATCACAAGTCCTTGGTATGACCAGAAGATATAAAAGAACAAACACAGCTTTGTTTTCACACAGATGAAGCAGCAAAGTGATTATGACGATCCTTTGAAGAAGAAGAAGAAGAGGCCTAAATGTCGCCATTTTGGTGCAAGGACGGTCACTCCGGTTGGTTTGGATAAAGGCAAAAACTGTAACTAATCGGGATAAAATCGATGCAAGGGAAGTAACAAACACTTCAGAAGATACCAAAGAGTGTTCCTATTTGTGTAGTTAGTTCCCCTAGACCAGCGACCGGCTTGCATCTATTTTTAAAAACGGCAGCGGAATATCCGCTATCACGTCTTATGGTTTGGCCAGCTGCAGCGGAATGTTCGTTGTCACGTCTCCAATGGTTTGGCCAGCTGCAGCAGAATATCCGCTGTTACATCTCCGAAGAGTTAAAGAATGCGGAATTCCAAATAGTGGATATGCTTTTGGAAAACTTTACTTGAACCAAAGGAATACTTTCACCCGTATGTGTGCTGTTGAAGTTTATAGACAAATTAATGGTATTGGAAGATTATACTTTATTACAGTACACATCAGTGAGAATTTTTGCTGTAGGTTATGATGATAGATTACTGCTGTTAGAGATTTTTGAACGCATATTGAAACACGTTTGTATTTCTGTTGCACAGACAACCAACCCTGCATTCCGCAAGTCTGAGATGAGTGTCCCACGACGTTTTAGTGATTTTCTTGGACTTCATTCAAAGTTGGCTGAACGTCATACTCCACAAGGCATTGTGGTACCTCCTGCACCTGAAAAAAGTGTTATAGGTAAGTTCGTGTGTTAAAACTGTTACTGTGGTGTAGTGTGGTTAATACAGCAGACTACTGACTGGAAGGATGTTGTCCGAATCCCCGTCAGTCTCTTCAGAAATCATCATGGGATATTTTAGACTCCAACCAGTTCTTACCCAGAGTTGCGGGTGCTGTAGACTCGTTGGGAATACCAGGACCTCACAGTCGAGTCTCATCCACTTCAAGGATGTGTCATTGCGAGTATTGCTTAAATCATCTTCCCAACACTGCAAGTGTCTGTATCTGTCAGGCCTGGTTGATACCAGGAAGTGTTACAATTGTAAGCGTAGAGTACAGCCTTGTCTCATAGTCTCAATCCTGAATGGAACTCCATAGCATCATGATCATCACTTCATCATCATCATCATCATCAGTGCATGATGGCATAGAAAATGGATAAAAGAAAAAAAAGGTGAGCGCAAAGGAAATCTCCCGGAGTGCTATAGCACAAAGGAAATCTCCCTGAGTGCTATAGCACAAAGGAAATCTCCCTGAGTGCTAGAGCACAGAGGAAATCTCCCTGAGTGCTATAACACAAAAGAAACCTTCCTAACTGCTATGGTCCTTGAACAACACAACAAGAAACACATTAATCTAATGGTCAATAATAGATGTTACTGTATAGTTAATTTTCACCATGTTTAAATTTTCAATAAGTATTGTGTAATTGTCATTTAATAAGTTAGTTAAATGGCTTAAGTATGTGTCATATTAATTCGTAAGTGTGGATTAATTGTTCAATTAGGTGTAATGTGTCAAAGTAGTGTGTCAAATAATTTCAAGTGTGTGTAACTGTGGTAATTTGCAGTAATTTTGTTGTAACTGGTGTCTAATTTGTCAAAATTTGTAACTGTGGATTAATTTGTTTAAGTATTGTGGTAATTGTGGATAATTTGTCATAAGTGAAGTATGTAACTGGTATAATAATTTGTTCAAAAAGTATTGTAATTGTGGATTAATTTGTCCTGTAAGTGAGTGTAACTGTGGATAATTTGTCATAGTAGTGTGTAACTGTGGATTAATTTGTCATATAAGTAAGTGTGTAACTTTGGATTAGATTTGTCATAAGTGTAGTGTAACTGTGGATTAATTTGTCAAAATTGTAATCTTTGGATTAATTTCCTATGTAGTGTTAACTGTGGATTATTTGTCACAATTTAATTATAAGTCACTATGGTAGTGTGTAACTGTGGATTAATTTGTCACTATGGTAGTGTGTAACTGTGGATTAATTTGTCACTATGGTAGTGTGTACTGTGGATTAATTTGTCACTAGTAGTGTGTAAGTGTGGATTAATTTGTCACTATGGTAGTGTGTAACTGTGGATTAATTTGTCACTATGGTAGTGTGTAAGTGTGATTAATTTGTCACTATGGTAGTGTGTAATGTGGATTAATTTGTCACTATGGTAGTGTGTAACTGTGGATTAATTTGTCACTATAGGTAAGTGTGAATTATATTTTCACTAGGGTAGTGTGTATCTGTGGATTAATTTGTCACTATGGTAGTGTGTAAGTGTGGATTAATTTGTCACTATGGTAGTGTGTATCTGTGGATTAATTTGTCACTATGGTAGTGTGAAGTGTGGATTAATTTGTCACTATGGTAGTGTGTATCTGTGGATTAATTTGTCACTATGGTAGTGTGTAAGTGTGGATTAATTTGTCACTATGGTAGTGTGTATCTGTGGATTAATTTGTCACTATGGTATGTGTAAGTGTGGATTAATTTGTCACTATGGTAGTGTGTACTGTGGATTAATTTGTCACTATGGTAGTGTGTAAGTGTGGATTAATTTGTCACTATGGTAGTGTGTACTGTGGATTAATTTGTCACTATGGTAGTGTGTAAGTGTGGATTAATTTGTCACTATGGTAGTGTGTAACTGTGGATTAATTTGTCACTATGGTAGTGTGTAAGTGTGGATTAATTTGTCACTATGGTAGTGTGTAACTGTGGATTAATTGTCACTATGGTGTAAGTGTAGGATTAATTGTCACATGGTAGTGTGTAACTGTGGATTAATTTGTCGACGAGTGAGTATGTAACTGTGAGTTAGTTTGTCAGTCAGTTATTGTATAACTATGGTATGATTTTTCAATACATAAATGTGTAGTGTGGAATGATTTGTCAGTAGATTAGTATGTAATTGTGGATTAGTTTGTCAGTAGATTATTGTGTAGCTATGGAATAATTTGTCAGTAAGTTAGTGTGTTGCTGTGATATATTTTGTCAAAAAGGTTTTGTATAAGTGGGGTATAATTTGTCAATAATAAGTTTACATGTAACTGGTAAGTTGATGTATAACTGGATGAATTTGTCATTCAATGTTGATAGTTGATAGTAGTATCTAACTAGTAATACAGTATCTATCAGTACTTTTGAGTTTATATTTATAATAATATAATAATAATTACAATATTTATGTAGCGCAAAATCTTGATAAAAATCAAATCTAAGCGCTGTGATTTATGGAATCATGCTCCAGACTTTGTGTCCTCATTTTCTTTGTCAAGAGCTGTGGTAGAACTATCATCTTGTAATTATGGAATCATGCTCCAAAATGTGTCCTCATTTTCCTTGTCAAAAGCTATGGCAAAAACATCATCTTGTAAGCTTCATTTATTTTAGGATTACTTCTGAATTTTGAAAGGAGGTCATTACATAAGATATCATGGGGGATAGATGTGAGCTTTCATGGGTTGAAAAGTATTACTATTAGGTTTTCCTGATCTTTTATCAGTGGGTTAGACAGATTTGTGTGGTAAAACTTCTGTGATCATTTCAGTTTTGTAAATTATTGAATGAAGATGAGTGCACATCTTTATATATATTTAGTGCAAGTTTTTAGATTAAGCATTTAAGATTATCGAGTGTGATTATTGTATAGATTGCATATATTGTATACATGTGTTCGTTTAGTTTCTTTCCTTTTTACAGGAATGACTAAAATCAAGATGTCCAAAGAGGAGTCAGGGTCATCTGATTTTGTGGAGAGAAGGAGGGCAGCATTGGAAAGGTCAGTCTTCTTTTTCACATGCCTGTGGTTCTTTTTCTTTTTCTTTCTTTACTTTTATCTTTTTTTTTTAACTCTCTCGCTACGAGCATTGGGATTTCCCGACCATGACTCAACAACGCATGTGTACAAGCGTAGGAGAAATCTGACCTGGGGTTTTAAATTCGCAGGGCTTTGAGTATTTCCGTTAACCGAAACTAAATGCCAGAAATAGATTTTTCGGTCATTCTTAGCCTCATTTCAGGCCATTAGGTCAATGTACTCTGCAGTTAGTGTGTAGACAGTGCAAAGTTCATGACCCACTAGTGCTGCAGTGAAGCAGACGGCGGAAAAGCAAATGGCCGAACGACACTCGACATCTCGGCGCTCTTCAAGACAATCTCTTCCTTCAGTGCACTGGGAGTGTGTGCAAGGTGGATTTTATGAAATGTCATTCAAAATGTGACTGTAGGAAATGATACATTGACCTGACTGTATTAGGTAAGACATTTTTCACCTGAAAATTTCTCTAATTTTACTTGTACCATTGTTCAGCAACCATGAGGATTAGACAGTTTAATTTTCGGCTTGTTGTACACCAATCTTTTAATAATTAATCTGCCAGATTTCAAAGCTCTCTGTTTTCAGTTGTTTTTATGAGAATTTTTCTCATGACCTATACAAATGGTGCGTATCAGGGGACGGCAAGGGGCATAAATGTACGTAGCGAGTGAGTTAATGAGAATAAGGACATTGTTATGGTCATTTAACCAGATGATGTGTTACTGCATAGTCTGCATACTTTGGTGCGTTATCTTTCCATGTAGGTAGTCATACTCCTATTTTGATGTTCATGCTGGGTATTTTTGCATTACTGTATGTCTCCAAACACTGACATGACTTGCAAGGTCTTATTTAATAGGCACATCTGTTGGTCTACATGTGTATACAGACATTCTTTCTTTGTTTTTGTTATATTTTGAACTAATCTGTTTTTTGGGTGTGTGCACGTTGTTCTGGTTGTTTGGCCCACTATGTGCAGGCATTATAGTGTTGCATCATCTGCATTCTGCATACTCTAGTGGGTTACCCTAACATGTAGACAGTCAAAGACCTTTTTTTGCTGTGTGCATATTGATTATTTTCATTTTTTCATAAGTCACCTTAATACTGACACGGTTTACAGGATCTTAAACATGCATATTTGATGTTCTGGGTGCATGTACACATGAAGGAGGTTCATGTATTAGCATGTCTTCACATATTTTGACCTGTGAGATGTGGGAAAAATCCATCACCAGGGCTGAGCCTGGATCTAATTTAAAGAACAATATCTAATCAGCTTGGCTTTTGAACTCGCTGAATGCCTGCGATTTTTATCAGTTTATGGAGTGTCCTGTTGTGTGTATGTCTTGGTTAGTCTGTGCATCTGTTTGCCATTTGTTGTGTGTGTGTTGTGTGTGTGTGTGTGTGTGTTGTGTGTGTGTGTGTGCATCTTTATGCCTGTGTTTTCTGTACAGTGTTAAAGATTGTACATGAAAATGATGTTCACGTTGTGAATTTTACTTGACTGTTTTTCACACTGCCCACCATTGTTACGCACAATTTTTTTAATGAGCCACATCCGCTGTTGTTTACAAAATATTATAAGTCTTTGTGTAAATTCTGATCCAGAGGTAACTGATGGAGCTGGGTTAGAATAAGAGAAAGATTGTGAAAAAAAAAAAAAGAATCTTGACTCGGTTGCAAGAGTTCTGGAGCTATATCAGATGTGCCCTGACCCTATCAGCTTTAAAAAATAGTTCAGATCATCATCTGAGGCCATCTAGGGAAACCTGAAGGCTGATCCAAAAGTTTTGTCAATTAGGCTGCCATTTCTGAACTGTTATAGCATTTGGTTGAAGTACGGCCTCTGCACTATTAATGTACTCCAAAAATTAAAAAAGACACCATATTTAGTAGATCTTAGCATAGAGCAGTTAGATGCTCTGTCTTTGCAAGGCTCAGACTTTGAGGCAGTCTGATCAAAATTCAGACTGATTTGACAGTTGTGTATGATAACATGTGTGGGTCATAAAGGACAGTTTGCCACTGGATTGATAAACTTCAGATGAAGAAAACCTGGCTTGAAACACAAGTACTGTGCAGATGTCCAAGGGAGGCCCAGAATGAGCAAATTGTTCAGTTTATAAAGACAGCAGGTGAAGAGGATTTGCATAATTCAGTTAGTGAAATAAGTGAAACTTAACGTGTTTCATATGGCACAGTTCAACAGATCCTGCGATATGATCTTGAAATAATGAAAGCAGTTGCCAGATGGATGCCTCATCTTCTGACAGAGGAGCAGAAAAAACAGAAGATTCAGAGATTTTTGTGACTGCATGAAGTGTTTGAGGCAGATGTCTTAAATGACTGATGTGTTAGTGTTAACAAGGAGCATCAGGCTTGTTTCAGTTATGCCAAAAGGAAAGGAGAAAAAAGCAGGAACAAAACATCATGTGGCTCCAATAGATGATGCTATGTGACACTCTAATTTTGCTTTCACTTGCTCTAAAAGGGTATTAATTTGTACAGGGACATGCTTATAATTGCTAATCAGCACTTAAAAGTAGCAGAACGTTTGAAACATGGCGGAAAAGCACTAACTGATGTCCTAACTGCCATATATAACAAAATGTGGCACTCATATAAGTGGTGTGTGCTGGGTACCCATTCATCAATCATCAATCTTCTCAAGAAAGGGATCAGCAGTATTGACAGAACTACAGTGATGTCAGTTCGATCAGCCATGGCAGCAAAGTAATATTTAAAATCATTCAGATTAGATTATAGCTGCAAGTAGGTGAAAGAAATGATGAAAGACAGGCCGGATTCTGCAAAGGCAGAGGTACTCTTGTCTTCCTTCAAGTCTACCTTGAAGGTATACCTTTTTATCTTGCATTGATTTATCCCTTTTACACCCGCTCCCCTCTTGCCCTTTCCCTCCCAGTTTACATGTGCTTGTACCTTTGGGATTTGGTCATTGTGAGTGAATGCTTTTGTGAATGATAAGAGTGCGAACCTTGGTTTGATTTTTATACCAAGATTTGGCACTTTATATGTGTCATTGTTATGATTATTATTATTAATATTATTATCATTATGATTATTATTATTGTCATCAATACTGTTTTTGTTTTTGTTATTATTACTATCATTATTAAAAACAAATTTAACAAGAACAGCCATTAAAAAGCAAAAAACAAACAAGAGCTCAAAAGCAAACAAAAATCAGACAGTGATATAATTTGCTTTTTCTTTAAAAAAAAGTAATTTTCTCATGAAGATGATGTTTCTCTGTTGAAGGTACCTGAACCGAACAGCATCTCATCCAGTACTGATGGCTGATGTTGACTTCAGAGAGTTCTTGGAGAAGGAGAGCGAGTTACCCCGGGCTACAAGCACGTCTGCCCTGAGTGGTGCTGGAGTCATGCGCCTCTTCCACAAAGTGGGCGAGTCTTTTGAAAAGATGGCATTCAAAATGGATGAAAATGATGAGGTAGGTGTTTTGTGTTCTACGCTTTTTGTGTGAAGAAATGTGTTTTAAGAATTTTGTCAACTGTTTTCTGTCACTTAATTTTGTGAACTGTCTTTTTTAAAGTGGCACTGATATGGCATAGGAATTTATTTTTATTCAAGACTGAACAAAGAGCAGAAGAGAAATAAAGGTTTTTGAATATAATTTGTTTTTTGTTTTTTTTATCTTTTAGATGAGTTTTTTAAAGTTGTGAAGAAGTTTTTGACGGGTTACATTTTAGAATAATCTTTTAGTATTCATATATCTTGCTTAAATTGGATTTGGGCTTTTTAAGTGGTTAGAAAGTTTTGACAATGGTACAACTTGCTTTTCTCAGGGTTGTTTTTTTTTTTTTTTCACTTTTGTTTGATTTTGGTGTGTTGTCACAGTGCAACAGCTTTTTGTTTGTCTGGTCAACTGGTTCACTGCACTGTCTGATGCATAACCCCTTTATTTTTGTGTAAGCAGGAACACATTTGTTTGAGTAATCTTTGTGGTTGACTTTTCCCCCATTCTATTGACATAGTGAACATTTGAAAAAGCCTTATCTTGGTCGACAGGAATAGGGTTGAACAGTATTAGTAGTTCCCAAGTTCAGAGGCATTGAGCTGCATTGTGAGCTTGAACATATAGCAGTCTTATTCAACTTGATTTCATCATTTACATTTCGACCAAGACAGTTGACAAGTTTAGTTGTTGTGGCCTTCAGATTGGCCTTTCTTTACACTTAAGTCTGCTGTGAAAATAAGTAAGGGTGGGGAGAGGTGGAGGGGGGGGGGGACTGTGAAGACTGAAGAGATAAATTACAGTCAACCATCCCCCAGAAAACAGGGAGGGAGGGGTTAACCAAAAAAAACAAAAACAAAAAACCCCTACACCATTCAGTAACCGGAAACAGAAAGGGTCATGCATGGATATGATACAAAAATCAGTTAAAGACAGATGTATTCATACAAAACTTTCCTTTCTCTGAGGTGTGATCCAGATATTGAAAAAAAAAAGTATGAATAAATAGATAAGAAACCCTTGCAGTAAAACCTTTTTCCTCCTTCGTAGATACTTAGGTACTGTATGTTCATCTGTACATAAACAAGGTGATCTCTATTGTGCTGTTTGCTTTTTTGTTTTCATTTGTGCACTGAACTTGAACTTGTATGCTGTCAGTTGTTATGATGTTATTTTGATTTAGTATGGATGAACTTTTTCTTTATAAAATATTTCATGTAAAGTCAATTCCATTAACCTTCTCAGTCCTGCAAGGGTTAAAACCTGGATAGTCTTCCCAGCCTTGCTGATTTTGGGTATGCTATTTGTAATGGAGGGATGCTTCTCCAGATTTCTGATAACTCATGAATCATTCAAGTGAATTAAAAGACATTGTAGAGAGGTACTGAAAGGTGGTAGTTTTATACCTGGTAACAGTTTGTAATTTTGATAAATTCACTGACTCTTGAACAGAAAAATAAGATTAAAGACAAAAACAAATAAAAAAAGGTTGATAAACAGCTGTGGGATCCCATTCATTTTGAAATCAAAGTTGTTTTCTAGTGTAAAGAGTTATTTTGGAAAAATATATGTTCTACTTCCACCATTGTTTACCCTAAATTCTCAAAATTTCTGTCATTTTCTGGGTCAGAAATTACTGTCAAAGTCACAAGATACCACTTCAAAAACTTATTTGGTAGTGAATTTTTGTGTGAGAGTGCTGAAAAAAGAAAGAAACTGCATAGAACTGGATGAAAATTCCTCAAATAGGAAGATAAACAGACATCCATGAGAGTTGTGCACCTTCTGTAGCTGCTTATAAACTCAAAACAAAAAGAAGTTCAGAGAATCAAGATTATGTACCCCAGATCCTGCCCTGTGACATCTGATCTATGTTCAGGTACATGGCACAGTGATTTAAAAACAGTCTCAGAATT
This sequence comes from Monoplex corrugatus, assembly GCA_030674185.1. NCBI lineage: Eukaryota > Metazoa > Mollusca > Gastropoda > Littorinimorpha > Ranellidae > Monoplex > Monoplex corrugatus. The sequence goes on along the minus strand of JAPXFY010000016.1, from coordinate 58,315,871 downwards.
GTAATTGCCTTCATTGTGATGAATAAATCTGAACAGCAGACTAGAAAGTGATCCACTAATATTAAGTATTTATATAGTCTAAATAAATAGGGTCAGATTTGGATAAGATAAATAAATAGCTATTTAGATCAGTAGATCAGATCAGCCCCTGTTTTTTAAAACAAAGGTAATTTCTGTTACTTATGAAGTCAGATGCTGGTGTGTTTGTTTTTCCCCTTTTTGTGTGTGTGGTTTGTGTTTTGACGGGACTTCACTGATTGTTTTGAGCAAAGCTGAGTTGGTAATATAAGTGCTTTTAATGTCGTAATAATTCACCATTATTTTTTCTAATTATTCCTAAATATTCAGTGACTCAGCCTAGTTCAGATTTGTGTATTGGCTTTAGCAGTGACTTGAATTCCGCACCATCTTAAAATCAGTTTTTTTTTCACCATCAAAACAGTTCAGTTTTCTACATTTTGAACCGAACAGCAGCAGCTAAACATACTGTATATCCTGTTGTCTGTACATGGTAAACATAATGCAGCAAACATAACAGAAGCGAACAAGCAAATGATGACTGTTTTCTTTTTCTCTTTATTTCTGACTCGAATCATAGAGGGTCCGGATGAACAACTTTCGTCACAAGTTCATTTATTGTGTGTGTGTTGTTAAAAACATTGCAGACTGCAGATTCTGTTGGTAGAAAAAAAGGAAACTGTTTAGTTAAGAACATTAATAATACTAACAATTATGATAATTGCTACAGTATTTATATGCACCAAATCTTGAAATTCAAATCAAAGCGCACCCACACACCAGGCACATGCATGCGATTAACCCAGATCACTTACAACACAAAAAAACGAAACAAAACAACACACACTCACACGCACTCACAAGCACGCACACACCACGCACGCACGCACACACGCAGCACGCCACGCACAGCACAACACACACAGCACACACACCACACACACAACAAACAACAATCACACAACACCACACACACCCACACAACACACACACTCACACTGATGGAAAGAGGCAGTTGCAGAATTCATTGTCAGGAAAAGAGGTGGGTTTTTAAATTGGATTTTGAAAGCTGAAGGGATAGGTGATAGATGAAGGGAGAATGGAAGTTTATTCCAGGCAAATGGTCCTGAAATGACAAAAGAACACTGGCTGACAGATAGTACTTTAAATCTAGGAACCTGAAGGGAAAGAGTATCTGAAGCAGAGCACAAGGTATGAGATGGTGTATAAATATTGATGTGTCACAAAGGTATGATGGAGCAGACTGGTGAATAGATTTATAACACAAGGTATCCAGCTTATATTCAAGTCTTTCCAGAACGGGCAACTAGCATAGAGAGTGAAAGAGGACTGACATGATCAAAATTTTCTTTCCGAGGACAATATGAGCAATTGAATTTTGTATGCATTGCAGAGGAGAGAAGAATATGGTAGTCCAGAAAGGAGAGCGTTGCTGTAATGAAGGCGAGACAAATAAGAGACTTCACAAGCTTAGATGCAGCCTCAGTTGAAAGATATCTTGAAATGTAACCAGTGTGCTGTATCTGATAGAAGCATGATTGGCAGGTCTGTGATAGAAACTTCAGCATAGAAAGAGTATTATCCAAGGTCAGACCCAAATTTTTGACAGAGAGAAGGATGATTTTGTCACCTAGCTGGATGGTATTCAATGTAATAGGTGCAAGTGTGTGTTTGGTGCACATGAGCATGACTTCAGTTTCGACATTACAAACTTGAACCTTCATCATTGATTTTAACATCAGAAGCAATACCTTTTTCGCATCATTGAACATCCCCCAAATTGACACTGTTGTTTTGATTCTAAGAATGTCAAGTGAATCTGTGTAATATTGAGTGTTTGGCTGGTTTCCTGCATTCTGTGTGCGTGTGTGCTTGCGTTGTGTGTGTGCATGCGTGCTTGCATGCGTGCGTGCGTGTGTGTGTGTGTCCCAGAACAGTTTAAAAAATTTCACCACAACAGTTGATGATGCATTAATTTACTGCAGTTGCACCAGTCTGGCAGATTCGTTAATTGTTAGCAATCATATAATTTAGGGAGTTCAGTCATATGACATAATGCTTGTCCCTTTCATTAGTGTATTTGTAAGAATGATTTTGAAGGTGGTATAAGAGGCTTTCAAGTAAAGCAGGGATGGGTTGCTTTTTTAGTCTATTCTTCTTCATCATTTTCTTCTTGTTGCTGTTCTTCCTCCTCATCTTTTTACATCTCCTCCTCACACACTGTGAGTGTGATTAAATGCTGATCCATCTGCTCATTTAAGGTAAGATTTTATCACAGAGAAGTTACTGTTGTTTCCAAACCAGTGTTTGCTTTCTAGTGGTATGTATGGTTATTTCATTTGTTTACCTTTTTATTGTTTAGCCATTTGAAAATTGCTTCTTAAGGGATTTAAATGAGCTAAAACAGTACAGAATTTTGTCTGATGAATGCACCACTATCTGGCTTGACTTAGTTATATAGGCCAAACATACATTTGATATTCTAAAACACATAGTTATAATTATAGGCCAGACATACATTTGATATTCTAAAACACATAGTTATAATTATAGGCCAAACATACATTTGATATTCTAAAACACATAGTTATAATTATAGGCCAAACATACATTTGATATTCTAAAACACATAGTTATATAAGCCAGACATACATTTGATATTCTAAAACACTTTCTTGAACTCCAGTTTATGTAAAAAGAAGTTTTGTAGCTGTGTAAGTGATCATTATTGTAGCTTTCAAGAATGAGTATTACTAGATTTTTAATTTCTCTAGGTGATATTGCTATACTGAAGTCCATGTAATGTGTGAGAAATGTGTGAATTTGGCCAGACATAAAGATGTTGCAGGTGGGAACACGTGGGCCTGCAAGTTTGGTGGGGCATTGCTGCTCGCTTGCTTATTTACGTGTCTCTTCTGATTTTTATCACTGAAAGTGAAACAGTGATCATCACGTCACCTGCTAGATTTGTTTGCTGTAGGCTTTATGGTTTGAGGTACCGGTCAACACCATTGTAGCAGTCCCCTTTGTTTGAGGTCTTTTTTTGGTTTGTAGGAAAAGTGATGTATAGAGAAGGTAGGATAATAATATTTTCCTGGTTTACCCGGGGGGGGGGGGGGGGGGGGGGAGCCAAAGCAGACAAAATTTCTACTTGTCCGACAGGCAAAACCACTTGCCCGTTAATTGGTAGCAATTTTTGAAAACATTTAGAGAACAATGGGAAAACATTATTTTTAGTACATACACCTTCACCTTGAAATACAGCTAAGGTGGCTGGCACATTATTTTCAGTACACACACCTTTACCTTGAAATACAGTTAAGGTGGCTGGCACATTATTTTCAGTACACACACCTTTACCTTGAAATACAGCTAAGGTGGCTGGCACATTATTTTCAGTACACACACCTTTACCTTCAAATAGAGATGTGGACTCAATATCTGATATCTCAACTCCTAACCCAGCCAGCAGCATAAAATTGACTTGTTTACTGTGGTGTCAGCTTAGTGTTTCATAGGTCCACTTGGTGCCCTTTTCCTTCCATTCCAGTGCGTGGCTAGCACATAGGGTTTTGCACAGGCTCAGAGACTGCTAGATAACAGATCAGGTGAATCACATGTGGAATTGTGAAATCAGTGCTTTTTAAATAAACTCGAAACATATTCAAATCTGCACTCACACAGACCCTCTGAGGATTAATTTTCTAGTTTGTTTATTGATTTATAATGTGTTTGCAGGCTTACAAGCCATACATTTCTTCTAAACTGAGAACCAGCGTTTCCCCATACCCAGCTTTAACACAAGGAATTGGCTTTATAGACAGGTTCAGTTCCATCCTGTTGGCTTACTCTGTCCACCATCCCATTAACTCAAGGAATTGGCTTTATAGACAGGTTCAGTTCCATCCTGTTGGCTTACTCTGTCCACCATCCCATTAACTCAAGGAATTGGCTTTATAGACAGGTTCAGTTCCATCCTGTTGGCTTACTCTGTCCACCATCCCATCATTTTCGAATTACATGCAGACAGTTGTATCATCCATGTCTGGACCCTCAATAGATATAAATCATATATATGTATATATGTATATGATATATACAGATACGTATACATGTACATATCTATCTATCTATCTATCTATCTATCTATCTATCTATCTATCTATCTATCTATGTCTATCTATCTATCTATTTATCTATCTACCTATCTATCTATCTCCCTATCTGTCTATCTGTCTATCTATCTATATATATATATATATATATATATATATATATATATATATTTACAATATATACATATTATATATTTACAATATATATATGTAGAGAGATATAGATATATAGATATATGTATACATATATGCATGTATATATGTATATGCATATATATATGTACATATGTATGTATATATGTGCACACACACACACACACACACACACACACACACACACACACACACACCACACACACACACACACACACACACACACCACCACACACACACACACATTTGGATACATTACAGGTACTGAGCTTGCTTCTCCAGTTATTCTTGACCCTTTTCATTGTTGAAAAACTACGTTCATGGCTGCTGTGGGACATTGGCAGGACAAGAGTGATGAGCATCAGTTTCAATAATTGAGAAAGCCTTTTTTTTTTCTTTTTTAGTCTGTCCTCATCTGCCAGGAATTGCTTCCACATATCTGGCTTCTGGGACTTCAGTGGTATCCTCTTCACAGCTGTCTTCAGCCTCTGCCATCTCCCTCCTTGCTGTACCAAGGTTGCACCATTTTCTGTCAGGATGTCCTCAAATTGGATGAGGAGAGCATTCAGTTCCTGAATACCAAAGTTGACCATATTAGGACATCCCCAAACCAAACAAAATGCCGTGTTGGGAAGGTTTCTCTTAGGAACAACACAAACATGTTCTCTTGTGATAGGCAGTGGTTTGACTTTGTTGTCTACCACTATGTTATCTGCAGGTGGTCGGAAAGCACGAAACTATAAGCTCCATTTTGATTGGCCAATATAGTCTAAGTCAGTCGTGTTGCACAATATGTAACAGTGTCGGTGTCCACAATATGTAACAATGTCAGTGTCCACAATATGTAACGATGTCAGTGTCATCAGGTGTTACTTTGCAAGTTTGTCGCGCTTTGACTGCTGACTATATGAATGTAGATAGGCGTAATTGACTGAATTCTCTGCAGCATTTTGCAGGAAAATATTGCTCTTATCCTTTGGGCATATTGCAGCGCTCATCACTTGCCTGACGCAAATAATTATTTGCCTTGGACAGTCATTCAGCCATTACTGTCTTACCCTGAAGAGAGAGAGGAGACTGTAAGGTACCATTCACATAAAATGGTTTAAGTATTGGCTTTGCCTTGTCTTGCCCATGGTTGATCTTGGGCAGTTTTCCAGACAAGTAACATACCACATTCTTAATTAAACTGATTCACTTGAGCATCACATAATTAGACCCAGTGAACAGTTGACATTGAAATTCTCTCTCTTTTTTAAAAAAAAAAGAAAACGTATAAAGAACCTTGGGTTGGCAATCAGTGATTTATGTCATATCCATTTTTATGGGAATAGTCTCCAGCAAACCTTTGTCAGATTTTTTCTCTGTATACTTATTGCCTGTTTGTCTCTCTACAGAAAGTATCTTATGGAATTGTAATTATGTTTAAATCTGTGTATGGACAGTTTGTTGTAATCACTGCAAACAAGAATTATAATGGTTATGATGATAATGGAGAGTGAAAAAATTCTGATGGAGTACTTAACATATTGTACCAACGTCTTTTTCATTCCATATGCAGTATTAACTATGATTTATAATGGGAGCTTATTGAACTTTTCTGGATTGTCTCAGTGGTAATAGCCATCTTCATGAATTGTCTCAAAATGGGTTAATTTTTCGCTTGTCCCACAGTTTATTTCAGAAACTTCAATTTTCAAGACTAAAGAGTGAGGGTGGAGGGAGATGCCCCATTCCTTCCCTCCCTATCCCTGCATGCGCACTCACAATGAAACAGAAGGCCAGTTGTAAACTGAAAGCTTTCCCTGGTTGTGTACATAAAAGCTGTCAGAATGACAAACATTTGTTGTAGTTTTATTCACTGTTTTATTTAGTAGCTGTTAACAAGTATTAGCAATAGTTTTCTACACAAAATGGCAAACTTTTTTTTTGAATTTGCACACATACAGACATCATTGCCCTAGAAGTCTTGGTATAGAACTGAGTGGAAAATGCAGTCATTTCATTATTAATATATTACAGTGGTGTTGACCAGATTTTTGTCGTATGGTGGTTTTGTTTTGCGTTCAGAACTGCTTTGTTTTATGCTGCAAGTTATTTGTGTAGTGTTTCTTTAGAGTAATTGTTTGTTGTTGCCTCAGTTGTGTTTGCACTTGTTGAAAGTTTGGTTTTAATTTTGGTTTTCATGAACAAAGTGTTCATGCACATCTGTGTAATAGTCATTGCAGAGCACATACTTCATGAATTTTACAAATGCTACACAGACATCTATATTTTATTGTTTAGCTTAGTCAGATATACTGTCAGTATTAAAAAATTTTCCGTCTGAGAATAATTGTCTTTTGGCATATTTTCACCTGTATGTTTGAGTTTTTTTTTTTTTTTAATGACTCCTGAATTATTTCTTTTATCCTTGGGAGAAAAAAAAGTGTAACGTGTCTGTGGAACTTATGTTAGAAATGGAACCTGAAATAATTGAGCTTTCATTTCCACCAAATTGGTGCTGAGGTTAATGATTCAACCCTAAGTAAATTTAATAATTCTGATATAAAGAAGTAGTAGAGGTGGCATTTGCAAAGGAGGATTTACAGGAGAAATAGAAGGCTCTTCATCTACAGCAGCAGTCCAAGGGGGCGCGTGGCTTCGAGTAAATCATTTAGCAAACAGAATGATACAATGTGACAAACCATGTTGAGAGAAGTATACTGATCAGAGATAAAGTCAGAGACATGTCTTTTGGTTGAGTTCTTTGCTTATTAGTTTGACATTTTTTCTTTTTGTTCCCTGTTCGTGGGATGCAAAAACTGCCATGTACCTGTGAATATGAGTGATTTTAGATGTATAGCTGGGTTTCTTTTATTTTCTAAGTTGCACCCTGCCAATAAGGCAGTTGTACTCCATTTTGAGCCCTCTACAATTCCTTTCTAGCTGTTGCTGTTATTTTCATACACATGATTATTTCATATCCAAGATGCAATTATTGAAGAATAGAAGTCTCAAAAGGTGGATATAACCTGAGTAGGCAAATTAAACATGCTTGATAAGGTGGGGAAAAAAGATCTTTTGCATGAAATGGCAGACTTTGTTACCTGCCTTAGTCACAGACTTTGACATTTGAGAGAAGTTTTTGAGGCACATTCATACTATTATGTATGTGGATGTTTGAGAAAAGTCTTTGCAGCAGATGTATACAATTATGTAGTCTACTAGGCTTACAGAGAAAATTAAATCATGAATGTGTGTTCTTTTGAGTGCTTCCAGTGCTAGTTTATACTTGGACTTGCTAATAGTATAATCCTTGAACCAGATGTGCAATGTGGAATAGATAGATGATTGCTAACTTTTTACTCCATCTTGACAAACTTTACGCAGCCATAGATACCTCCTGTATATGGCGTGATCTGAACCCTGATAGATGCATGCATGTATGAATTGGTTTGTTAGGAAAAAAGCACATTTTTCTCCAAAGACTGAGTCAGTTTAGTCTACTTTACTTAGTGCCACATGGCAAATATTTGCAGACTTTTATCAGTTTGAGGCATCTTTGAATTGTGATAATGTATCTTTGTTTTGATGTGCTATCATAACTGAGGTTCTGTTCAGCTTCAGCTTCAAATCAGGAAGGGGTTGAACTTTGAATTTATGGACACTTGTCTAAATATGAAATAAATCTATGTAAAAACATTTATTTTAGCACACATAAGGCATGCATGCCAACAAAAACATTGCACACACGTAACCATATTTAAACTAAGTCATTAAAACAACAACAGCAACAACAAGAATAAAAAAAAAAACAAACAGTGAAAATTTCCGAAATCTTAAATAGGTGTTCAGCAAAGAACAGATCGGTAATATGATGTCACCTTATTACATTAAGTGTGACTGGAATATCAGTTTGAAATACTCAGTGTGTTGTGAAGATTGTTGATAAATTTATCATAGAAATTAGCAATTTTGTTGAAATTTGGTACTGACACTTTGTGGTGTCCTGAGGCTTTTCTTGTCACAGCTGAAGCACACTTTGTTCTTTGTTTTACCCCTTTTTGTTTATATATGTGTGTAAGTGGAAATCGTCTTGCAGTGTTAACAGACTGCTTTAAACTTTTATTAGATTGTATTTATGAATTAAGAGAAGCTTGTTGTAATGTAAACATGGGAGGTAGGAATGTGTATTTATGAATTAAGAGAAGCTTGTTGTAATCTAAACATGGGGGGTAGGAATGTGTATTTATGAATTAAGAGAAGCTTGTTGTAATCTAAACAAGGGGGGTGGGGGGGGGGGGGGTAGGAATGTGGATGGGAAGAGAGAGAGAGGTTTGTAAATTATGTTATTTGATGATCTCCTCCCTTCCCTGCTCTTATTTTCTATTTCACTTTCCCTGCTTTCTCCTCCACAACTCCCTGCCTCCCCTCCTCTTTTCTGTCTCTCTGCCCACACACCCTTTATGGGTTTCTCATTGTTGTACTTGTTTTTCTTTGTTGGTTCATGTTACTGTTTTTTTCTTTCACTATTCTTATGCCTTGATTGGTTTTCTTTCTCTCTTTTCTTTTATTTGTAAACAGTTGTATGATTCAGATATTTTGCTTCAGTATTTGAATGGCTGAAAATCTTTAATTTTTCACACCAGTTTGAAATGACATTTTATCAAAATGGCACTCACCAGGTTGACTGTTCATGTTTACCTTTTCATTGTTGAAAGCAGCTCTCAGAGTGGCATGTTCTTTTTGTGTGTTGATTTAAAAGAAAAGGTCTGTGTACAGGATGGTGTTTCTTTGAGAATAGAATTCTGAAACTTGTATTATCTCATTGCATTTGTTACTTGTTTTACTGTAAGATTTTTTATGTTATTGTAGTGTAAAATGATGTAGGTTCATGAGAATGAAATTTGATATAGATCCGTATCAATTTGATTTGGCATATTTGGATGGGAAACATTTGTTTTGTGTTGTGTTTGTGGATGTGTGTATGCGTGGAACTTTATTCAAAGTGGCTGTTTCTTTCTTTCTTTTTTTCTTTCTTCCTTTCCTCTTTTTGTGTGTTCGTTTTGTTTGTTCCAACTGCTATTTCTGTGTACATACAGTCATGGGGACTTTATCTTCATACTTATTTTTGCTCAATCCTGCCTCGCTCCCCTTCTGACCAGCGGAATTTTCAAATGGAGGTACTGTAAGTCTTTTTCTGCTTGCCTCAATCCGGTGTTGTACATAACTTGCTTCACTACCAAGTGTTGTTGACCTTTTTGTTTTCAACCATTTCCTGGCAATTTTGAGTGGTTTTGAATCGGTCAGTGGTCTTGAGAACTTTGGTGTGGACATTTCAAAGAACACATTTTTTTGAGTGAATTTGACGTTAATTTGACGGCTTAGCGGCAAAACATGACCCAGTGAAAGGAGAATTTGAAATGAAAATTGATTTATTGCAAATTGTCACTGTGGATTGATTGTGTGTGAGTGCCCAGATGGACAAATCGTGAAAAAAGCCTGATTTATCAGAGGGCTGCAGTTTTTACTTTGGATTGAGGATACGAAATGGTTGAGTGTTAGTAAAGGGTTAGTGTCAAGGGTGGGAAGGATGCAGATTCAAAATTGCTGAGAGGTCTACAGGAAATGATTGAGAGTTGTGTAACTGGGCTGATTTGTTTTGTTTTGTTTGTTTGTTTTTTTGCTTGCCGTTTCTCCCTGTTCAGTTGATGGTAGCTCTGTGCTATAGACTAGAACTGAAGTTTTTGGTTGTAACAGCATCAGCACTTTCTTTTTTTATTTTTTATTTTTTGGTCGTAAGTTGCAGCTTTGATTAATTGCCCGTGAGTGGGAAGGGACGGGTGGGGATTTATTAGATGATTGTGTTCCTGTGGAGTTCAGTTGGTTTGGAACTTTTGTGTGCTGAAAGCCTCTGCCATCATCACTCTCCTTCCCTTCATCACTTATGTTTGCATGGTCTTGTGGTGCATGTGCCATTTTGCTGACACACTGTTGATATGATTCCTTCAGGTCAGGTCAGTTCAGCTACTAGGGTTCCTGTGCACACAAGGGACTTGGTAAAGTGTCAAGTTAAGTTTGAATCTTTCCTGGTTGACATAAGATATGGGTCTTTATCTTTCAGTTTCATTCTCTCCTTTTAAGAAGAATATAATAAAAAGACTTGTGTATGATCAATGCACTCATCCTTCATCGAGTCTTTTGGTGGTTCTGTAGTTCAGTGTCAATGTAAGCTGTTTTAAAAACAATAAGATGTAGTGATTCAAATGAATATATAGCCTCCTTTCCTCTTGCCTTTCCCCAGCTTCCTTTCGCCAGAAGTCTTCTGTTGTTTCTTGAAAACTATTGTTGAGTTTAGGTGAGCATGTAAGATCATTGTCGTAAAATGTTTGGGACATCTGACAGGTGACCTTTATCATTAATCTGAATGTTTTGTCTTTGTACTTGTTGAAGATAAAGTGATACTGAGAAGGTAGGCAATTCTTTATACAATAGGTTGACACTTTATACTTTGATCGAGCAGTGGAAGTAGCCATGGATCATTAGGACAGCAGGATTTTGCTTAGTATTCACATAATGTAATGTAGGTTTGTGTTATGTAAAAAGGGATTCTTATGACAATAGTATTACACTTAATACTTTGATTGAGGCAAAGGTAGTAGCTGCGGATCATTAGGACAGCAGGTTTGTGTTTAGTATTCACATAATGTAATGTAGGTTTGTGTTATGTAAAAAGGGATTGTCTGTCTTTCTGTGTATGTGTTATATGTACACAATATGTACAAGGATAGTTGAGATTTATTCTGCATTGTAAATGCCCTGTCTCACTTTCTTTGTCTCCCTTTCCCCTCCTTTTGCTATTGTCTGTATTTTTCGTATGTTTTCCATAACTTTGCATTTGAAGGCAGCCATTTTGATCCTGATTCAACGCATCTCTTCATCATTTATCCAAATTTTAAACTTTATCATGTCACAGATGATATCCAAAAATTAAAGATCCAAACTTGGGTGTACCTCGGATAATATCCAGAAATGAAAAGAAAAAGAGTTAATTTTATACACCAGATAATATATCTAGGACTGGAAGTTGAGTTTCAAAAGTGACTAATGTTCGACTGTATCCCAGGTATCATGATCAGTGTTTATGTCTGCAACCTACATATAATGATGGTGACATATTTATGACCAGCATTGCAACAGATGATCAACTATTTATTAGCTATATGGAAGCAGGAATGGCCAGTTGCAAAAATTAGCTCTGAACTGTGTCATGTACAGAAGGGCGAAAAACAAACAAAACAAAGTGGTATCTTGCAGGATCTGAAGTTTGTGTTGTGAAAGAAAATGTACCTTTTAAGACCAGTAGTAATTGTTCCAAAGGGAAAGAGAGAGAAAGGGGATGATGTGAGAGGGACTGACTGGTTGAGTGGGTCAGAATCAGAAGGAGAAATTTACTCAGAAAGCCCAGAACCCTGATCATTCACAGGAAATGTTGTGTGTGTGTGTGTGTGTGTGTGTGTGTGTGTGTGTGTGTGTGTGTGTGTGTGTGTGTGTGTGTGTGTGTGTGTGTGTGTGTGTGTGTGTGTGTGTGTGTGTGTGTGTGTGTGTGCATTGGAGAGAGGGCACTGATACCTTGCAAGACTTATACATAATAAGTTGTATAGTTTCTCTTGCTTCTTCCAGCCACACTTTTATTGATTCTCAACAAAAATATTTATTGCTTTGTTTTGGACTATTTATTATTTATTTGGGCTATTTAATCTTTTCCCCCTCTCTCCCTCCGCTGGTTACCTCTGTTGATCTTGTTGTTGGTCTTGTATTAGTTAAAAAATGACTTGGAGGGCTGCTGGACACAAGTGAAAAAAAGCAGACACTGGACAGTTAAAAGGACAATTTGACTTACACATCTTTGATCATGTTTTTATCCACATACATCCAGAAATGCTAGTGACCTTCTTAGGGATTGTGTTACGTTCTGTTAATACTTGTGGTGTTGTTTTTTGTTCACACTTTTCTGTTGCTGTGGCATTGCAATAACATTTTGTTTTGTATCAGTTAATCTTATTGTAACTAAACATGTATAGTAAGTCAATAAACTAGGTATGGTTTTGTGTGTTAAATCACATTGTTGGGTTTTCCAGATACTAAGTTGTTGCAGCAATTTAATTTTGGTTTCAGAGACGATCGTTTTCTTTCTTTTGCTTTCTTGTGAGTCTTAGTTCATGTTCAGATCAGAAGTCCCTCATTTGTTATGTTACCCTTTTTCTGAATATTTAAAACAGTGATTGAGCCCCTCTTTCTCTTTCTGATGGAATTAAAGTTGAGCATGCTGCACTGCTTTCAGTGGAGTGGTTGGTTTTCATTTCTGTGTGTAAGTAGATTTAGATTATGGTTGTTTGTATTGTGCATATGGCTGTATTGAAAATCTGTTGGTCTGTGTGCTTGGGTAGTTGATGTAGTAGTGAACAGTATGTAGTTGATTGACAAATTATTAGATTACCATGAAAATAGTAGGTTATAGCACATCCTTAAAAAAGTAAGTTATTTGTGTAGGTTTGACCAGTTTACCAGGAAAGTAACTAGGTCTGTGTTGGAGACTACATCACACAACAGATTAAATATAAACTTAATCCAAAACAAGTGTGACTGCCTGTGTTCAAGCAAACAGGAACCAGGAAAATGTGAAAATAGAATAACCAGACAAGACAGGCGCAAATTTTCGGCCAACTGGCCTTTGTCAAGCGTGAATGTAAGATCACAAACACACACCAGATACACTCATAGTCATACAGAAATACTCTTCTCCCCTCTGGACAGAGCAGCAGGGAAGTTTCAGTCTTTTTCTCCTAATTTTTGTATGTGGTGTTTGTTTGTTTGTGATCTTACATTCACGCTTGACAAGGCCAGTTGGCTGAAAATTTGCGCCTGTCTTGTCTGGTTATATAATTTAAATACGTGTTCTGATCCTATCTTCGTGTTTTTCTGGTTCCTGAATATAAACATAGTTGCAGTGTCAGTATTTATTTTCATCTCCCTGTACATCATGTAGGTGTGTGAAACTATGTCTGAAGTTATTTGTGTTGATTGTACTTGGACCAAGAGGTCTTGAAATTAATGGAAGACTGTAAACTCTAGTTCCTTACCTTCTTACTCATACAGTTATACAGTTAATGACAGTAACAATTTTTTGTATATTATGGGAGTGTAAAGTAAATATGAAATAGAATGCTTATCACATGAAGATAAACAGGAACATACAAAACACGAATATGAACTCATTATTGCTCATAGTTCTTTAGACAAGTGATGCTAGTAATCCCAGACCCACAACAAAAATATCACCTACTTTAGCCAAGAGAAAATAAGTAAATGGAGTGTTGGTGGTAATAGTCAGTAATTTCCCTTTTTGTTTATCCCTTCTCTCTCTTACACATACACATACACACACACACACACACACACACACACACACACACACACACACATGCACGTGTGAGTACAGAGTTTTCTGTAGGGAAAAAAGGACTTTGTGAATTAGAATGTATGTTTTACAGTTGGATTTTGAAGATAATTGAAAGTTTTCAGATTATTTGGCTGGTTGTCAAAAGCATGAAAGCTTAAAGCTGCCTGCATGCAGCAGTGCACAAATGTGTACGAGTTGGTTGAAAGTGTTCAGCTCGTGGCTGTCAGTTACAAGCTTTCTAGCTTTTCAACAAAAATATTGGATCCTCCAAAGCACTTCAGGTCTGTCCATCTGTAATCTTTATTGTGCACGGAATTTTTACTAAAAGTTAATTTTAAAGTAACAGAAGCCATATATACAATTACATCATCATTATTTGTAATAGATGGTACCAAATTACTCTGTTAATGATATTATTGCTTCTTTTTGTCTGTACTGGGGTATATAAGCTGGTACTATGATGATATTGATAGCATGTTCAATACTGTTATTGCAAATGATACACATGAGACTGTTAGTATCACTAAATTGTATGTGTACATCCCACACATACACTTCTAGAAATGTGCAAAGAGTAATTTTTTGGGGGGTTAGTAGTGTAATGTCCGGTACTGTGATATTGACATGTATTAAATGGGTTAGTTACTAGGGGAGGGGATAGCATTGTGGTTAGAGCACCCATTCCTGAAAGCGGAGTTCAAGTACTGATTGTATTCAGTGTTATTGCCAAATCGACGAGTGACCAGATTTGTGCAATTGTTTGAGCACAGTGCCCCAATCATCCAGCTGTCAGTAGGTGCTTGTAGTGTGACAGTGATAAACTCCCTGGTGATAGTGATATGTCCTAAAGTGGTACTGTGATAGTGATATGTCCTAGAGTGGTACTGTGATAGTGATATGTCCTAGAGTGGTACTGTGATAGTGATATGTCCTGGAGTGGTACTGTGATAGTGATATGTCCTGGAGTGGTACTGTGATAGTGATATGTCCTGGAGTGGTACTGTGATAGTGATATGTCCTGGAGTGATACTGTGATAGTGATATGTCCTGGAGTGGTACTGTGATAGTGATATGTCCTAGAGTGGTACTGTGATAGTGATATGTCCTGGAGTGATACTGTGATAGTGATATGTCCTAAAGTGGTACTGTGATAGTGATATGTCCTGGAGTGGTACTGTGATAGTGATATGTCCTGGAGTGGTACTGTGATAGTGATGTGTCCTGGAGTGGTACTGTGATAGTGATATGTCCTAGAGTGGTACTGTGATAGTGATATGTCCTAGAGTGGTACTGTGATAGTGATATGTCCTGGAGTGGTACTGTGATAGTGATATGTCCTGGAGTGGTACTGTGATAGTGATATATCCTAGAGTGGTACTGTGATAGTGATATGTCCTGGAGTGGTACTGTGATAGTGATATGTCCTGGAGTGGTACTGTGATAGTGATATGTCCTGGAGTGGTACTGTGATAGTGATATGACCTAGAGTGGTACTGTGATAGTGATATGTCCTAGAGTGGTACTGTGATAGTGATATGTCCTGGAGTGGTACTGTGATAGTGATATGTCCTGGAGTGGTACTGTGATAGTGATATGTCCTGGAGTGGTACTGTGATAGTGATATGTCCTAGAGTGGTACTGTGATAGTGATATGTCCTGGAGTGGTACTGTGATAGTGATATGTCCTAGAGTGGTACTGTGATAGTGATATGTCCTGGAGTGGTATTGTGATAGTGATATGTCCTGGAGTGGTACTGTGATAGTGATATGTCCTAAAGTGGTACTGTGATAGTGATATGTCCTGGAGTGGTACTGTGATAGTGATATGTCCAGGAGTGATACTGTGATAGTGATATGTCCTAGAGTGGTACTGTGATAGTGATATGTCCTGGAGTGGTACTGTGATAGTTATATGTCCTAGAGTTGTACTGTGATAGTGATATGTCCTAGAATGGTACTGTGATAGTGATGTGTCCTAGAGTGGTACTGTGATAGTGATGTGTCCTGGAGTGGTACTGTGATAGTGATATGTCCTGGAGTGGTACTGTGATAGTGATATGTCCTAGAGTGGTACTGTGATAGTGATATGTCCTAAAGTGGTACTGTGATAGTGATATGTCCTAGAGTGGTACTGTGATAGTGATATGTCCTAAAGTGGTACTGTGATAGTGATATGTCCTGGAGTGGTACTGTGATAGTGATATGTCCTGGAGTGGTACTGTGATAGTGATATGTCCTAGAGTGGTACTGTGATAGTGATATGTCCTAGAGTGGTACTGTGATAGTGATATGTCCTAAAGTGGTACTGTGATAGTGATATGTCCTGGAGTGGTACTGTGATAGTGATATGTCCTAGAGTGGTACTGTGATAGTGATATGTCCTAGAGTGGTACTGTGATAGTGATATGTCCTAGAGTGGTACTGTGATAGTGATATGTCCTAGAGTGGTACTGTGATAGTGATATGTCCTGGAGTGATACTGTGATAGTGATATGTCCTAGAGTGGTACTGTGATAGTTATATGTCCTGGAGTGGTACTGTGATAGTGATATGTCCTGGAGTGGTACTGTGATAGTGATATGTCCTAGAGTGGTACTGTGATAGTGATATGTCCTAGAGTGGTACTGTGATAGTGATATGTCCTGGAGTGGTACTGTGATAGTGATATGTCCTAGAGTGGTACTGTGATAGTGATATGTCCTAGAGTGGTACTGTGATAGTGATATGTCCTAGAGTGATACTGTGATAGTGATATGTCCTAGAGTGGTACTGTGATAGTGATATGTCCTAGAGTGGTACTGTGATAGTGATATGTCCTGGAGTGGTACTGTGATAGTGATATGTCCTAGAGTGGTACTGTGATAGTGATATGTCCTAGAGTGGTACTGTGATAGTGATATGTCCTGGAGTGGTACTGTGATAGTGATATGTCCTAGAGTGATACTGTGATAGTGATATGTCCTAGAGTGGTACTGTGATAGTGATATGTCCTAGAGTGGTACTGTGATAGTGATATGTCCTAGAGTGATACTGTGATAGTGATATGTCCTAGAGTGGTACTGTGATAGTGATATGTCCTAGAGTGGTACTGTGATAGTGATATGTCCTAGAGTGGTACTGTGATAGTGATATGTCCTGGAGTGGTACTGTGATAGTGATATGTCCTAGAGTGGTACTGTGATAGTGATATGTCCTAGAGTGGTACTGTGATAGTGATATGTCCTAGAGTGGTACTGTGATAGTGATATGTCCTAGAGTGGTACTGTGATAGTGATATGTCCTAGAGTGGTACTGTGATAGTGATATGTCCTGGAGTGGTACTGTGATAGTGATATGTCCTGGAGTGGTACTGTGATAGTGATATGTCCTGGAGTGGTATTGTGATAGTGATATGTCCTGGAGTGGTACTGTGATAGTGATATGTCCTGGAGTGGTACTGTGATAGTGATATGTCCTGGAGACAGTGGTAAACTCCCAAGTGGTTGTGTGGTAGAAATATGTTTTATATTAATACTTACAGTGATGTCTTGGTATGGTGGAAATGTCTTGGAGTAATAGTGTGACAGTGATATGTCTTGGAGACTAGGTCCTGGAGGTCGATAAACTCCCAAGTGATAGTGTGGTAATGATATGTCCAAAATTGATACTTACAGTGTTGTCCAGTGGTAATGATATGTCCAGAATTGATACTTAGTGTTGTCCAGTGGTAATGATATGTCCAGAATTGATACTTAGTGTTGTCCAGTGGTAATGATATGTCCAGAATTGATACTTACAGTGATGTCCAGTGGTAATGATATGTCCAGAATTGATACTTACAGTGTTGTCCAGTGGTAATGATATGTCCAGAATTGATACAGTGTTGTCCAGTGGTAATGATATGTCCAGAATTGATACTTACAGTGATGTCCAGTGGTAATGATATGTCCAGAATTGATACTTACAGTGTTGTCCAGTGGTAATGATATGTCCAGAATTGATACTTAGTGTTGTCCTGGTATAGTGGACATGTCTTAGGTTAGTCTTATGGCAGTGATATGTCCTGGAGACAGTGATATACTCCCAAGTGACAGTCTGACAGTGATATGTCTTAATTGGTTATTATAGTGGTGTCCTGGTATAGCAGATATGTCCTAGACTGGTACTGTGAGATTGGCAGCCGATTAGTCCTGGAGATAGTGATAAACTCCAAAGTGATAGTGTGGTAGTGATGTGTCATAGATTGGTACTGATAGTGATGTCCTGGTATTGTGGCTATCCTACACTAGTAGCGTGATAGTGATAAACTCCCAAGTGACAGTCTGGTAGTGACATATTGTAGATCGGTACTGATAGTGATGTATAGTGGATATGACCTAGACTGGTGATGTGACAGTGATAAATGTTCTGATATGTCCTGGAGACTGGTAAACTCCCAAGTTACAGTGTCGTAGTGTCTCAGAATGATACTGATAGTGATGTACTGGCATAGTGGACATGGATGTCCCAGACTGGTAGTGTGATTGTAACATAGCCTGGGTTGGTACTGCAATTATGACGATAATGTCGTATTTGAGTGTTCCTGTCAGTTGTATGTCTTAGTGATGATGTGGTAGTGATCTGTCCCATTCCTCTGATCTACTGTGGTACCAGTTGTGATGTGTCCTAACATTACAGAGGTGGTTTGTCATACTCTTAAACACATCCTGTGATACTGATAGTCATATGCCCTATTTCTGGACTGGTAATATATATATGTATGTGTATATATATATATAACTGTATACATATATGTATATATCCAGTTTGTGTGGAGGACGATAATTAAAGACTGTATATTTAGTATTTGTTTTGTGTAATGTAGATGTGTATGAGTAAGCTAGGGGGGGGGGGGGGGGGGGGATTACAGTATCATCTGTTTCCAGGTATTGTGCAGTGACAAAATAGGTTTGACAAGTTGGAAAAATGAAATAGCTTTGAACACTTTTTTTTGTGTGCTGAAGCTCTTTGAAAAATAGCTTTGAACACTTTTTTTGTGTGCTGAAGCTCTTTGAAAGTTTGGATTTTTTTCTAGCATAGTATTCTGTGGAATCTGTTTTAACAGCTGTAATGTCAAAATGTATTAAAAAGTGTCTGGCAAAGACAGAGACTGTTTTAACCTGGTGATAATGGATCATGTTTATTTAACCTTTTGACTCCCTCATCGTATACACCAGCTTCCTGCATTATCAGCCTTGATAGTAAAACACTTTTTTTTTTACTCCCTTACCATGTCAGGAAGCTGGTGGATAGGGTGAGGAAGTAAAATGGTTAATCTGTGCATAGAGTTTCCTTCACAAACTCTTTTATGATTATTCTGTTTTGACAAGATAAGCACATTGTCATCGGTGATTCAGCTGTTTAACAGTTCAATGTTTGGAACTTGAGGGTTTGGGGAAAGTTGTGATATTTGGGGAAGAAATCAGTGGATAACCTGGGGGGCATGTGGTTACTGAGTGTGTCTAAGTAGTTCAAAGTCTGAATGTTCCATGTGATTGTGTGTGCGTGTGTGCGTGCGTGCGTGCTTGTGTGTGTGTGTGTGTGTGTGTGTGTGTGTGTGTGTGTGTGTGTGTGTGTGTGTGTGTGTGTGTGTGTGTGTGTTGTGGTGATATAGAATGTGGTCCATTTGGTTACCATGTATGTACTATGTTGATTTGAAATGAAGAGAGGACCAGATGGGATGGATTGTGAACAAACAAGGATTGCAATGAAATTTTTGGAAGATTATTTTGGGCTGTTCTTCCACAGGAGAACACATTGCCACATTTCAGCACCACCCATTCTCTGAACCCCCCCCCCCCTCCATCCCCACTCTCCTAATGTTTTGTCTTCATTTATTCCTCTTCTGTACTTTATTCTTTTTACCCCTGTAGTTGATTTTTCTTTGACACTTAGCATGCTTTATGTGCTGGGTGGACACTTAGCTTATCGTCTCATCCAAAGAATTTGTCCCCAGACCACCTCGAAAAGAGGTAAAAAAAGAAAACCCTTCTTCCTGATCTGGGATTCATACCCAGGGGCTCTTGTATTATGTATGGGTATTGGTATTTCAACTAGTGCTAGGTCAGAATTTCACTACATATCATGTCTGCACTCCACTATATTGTGTTTGCTGTGTGTGTGTGTTCCAGTGGTTTGAAGAGAAGCAGCAGCAGATTGAGGCCTTGGACCAGCAGCTTCACAAATTGCACACCAGCCTGGAGACCCTCGTGGCTCACCGCAGAGGTCAGTGACTCGCTACGCTAAAGACTTTGACATAGTATTACGTATTACCTTAGGTACTTTCTCCCCATCTGTCGGGATGCCGGGGGCTCTTTCAGTATAAATAGTATCCCCACCTTCTTGAAATACTGTGCTAGAAATTTCCTCTTTTCTGTCACTCTCTTTGTTTCTGCCTTGTTCCTTTGTTTTCTTGCATTTCTTCTTGTCATTTTCTGCCTTGCTGGTCCATTCACCTGTATGTGTTCAATAAAGTCTTTCGTACTTTTTCTTAGTATTGATTATTGGGTGAATATACAAAGTCCATTTTTGGCTCTAGGGAGGTGAGCTATGCAGAAGCAATTTTAGGTAATTTAAGCCTGTTTTTATATGTTGTGTCCTGGGTATGCTTAGATTTGTATTCAGGTGTGTTTTTTGGATCCCTGTGCGGTGGATTGGATGGGATGGTCAGTGCTTGGGTCGTGTCCTTGGATTGTGTGCGCAAGTGCATTGATATGTGTACCGAATTTTCTTTTTTTTTTCTTGTTGAAGTTTTGTATGTTTTGAAGCAGTTATAGTCCTGATATGGCTGTATGCAGTCAGCTGGGCTTTAAACAACAATAAGAAGGAAAAGGCACTTGCTCACCATGTGTTTTCTTTGCCTACAGAGCAAAACAAGTCAGTTACAGATTCATTGGTCTGTTGGAAGACCTGAGCAAGTTGAAGGCATTGCTTATACTGTATCCCCATGTGTGTCATGTTGATGTGTATTGGTGCAAAGAGCATTGTAGAGTACTTTATCCCTAAGCATGTGCATTTTGTTTGCCAGTAGAATGTGCTTTTGTGGCAGAGTTTGCCATGGTATCATAAAAAAAAGATGTCAGCATGCTGCATATTTCCACCAGCATAAGTACCTTGTTTTTGAATACTTGTGAAGCTTAGTATCTGTAGCGATACTAGTGTTGCTTGCAAAGGTAAAGGTGGAAAATGTGCAGCGTGCTACCACAAAAAATTATGTCCTGTTCAAGTTCTTGTGTCTGTATTTCCATTCATGTGCTGCAGCTCCCACGTGCACTTAAATAAACAAATGGGTTTTAGGAAGTACATCCCTGCCTCCCTTTTTTTGTCCTGCCATTAAAGCAGATGTGACACATGCAGGAGAATTGGGTTTAACAGCGGCAAAAAGACAAAGAGCATGCTGCTTGGTGACCACCAACCCACAAACTGTTATCATAGGTCAAAACAAACAGAAATTGCTGAAGAGTTCACCTTCCTGGGTAACTGAAATCAATAACTGGAGTGAGATAGATCATGAAATCAGTTGTAGAATCAGAGCCTTCAAGCAGCTGACTAAAATCGGAACACAATAGAAGTTATCTTTAAAAACCTGGATTTGATTGTACAAACCCAACATCCTGTCCACCTGGCTTTATGGCTGCAAAATTGTGCACTTGAAATTCAGTGAGGAGAAGAAATATGGTGCCTTTTGGCTTAAAATGCTTAACTCTTTGATGACGAGCTACTTCGATCAAAAGTAGCAGCTGAGCTCTCACAGAGGACAGGCGACTTCAATCATAGTAACAGACGGTCTAGGGTATATAACTCCCACTACTTTTGTTAAGCTAATGATTTAGTAGTTGGCAGTTGCTTCCCTTGTGGAGAAACTTCCGTTGAACGCTTCAGCTACGTTTTGCCGGTTTCTTTGTCTAAAATCGATGGATAAGTTCACTTGCGCCGGTTCTCAGTGATTTCACTGTGGCAGCCCTAGGCCAGCAGAGAGAGCTCAGCTGTGGCAAGTGCAGTCACAATAGAGTTAAAAAAGGTTTTAGGCATCAAAATGGAGTGATTTTATAACCAGTGACAAAGTCAGAGAGCGGTGCAGTCAATTTCCAGTTTCCAGCGAGATCTGCTCATGGTACATGAAATGGCGTGGCTGCTTGTCCAGGCTTCGTCATACAAGATTGTCCAACCAATATTGTGGTGGACTCATCATCATCAAGTGCCTCGAGCCCTCTTCCACCCTCTTTGTCTTCAGCCACTCTGCAAGTCCGTCCAATATTTTCTCCCTGGGTCTACCTGGTGCTGTCTTTCCCTCCAGCTTTCCTGTTTGTGACCAGGTGCTCCAATTCCCCTTTCCTCATAAAATGGCCTACAAATGTTGACTGTCTTTTCCTAATTTTCCTTATAAATGATCTTCTTGTGTTTGCCTCCATCAAGACTGTCTTGTTTGTTTTCTTTGCTGTCCATGGAACTCTCAACATTCTTCTTAGAAACCACATCTTGGCTGCCTCAAATCTTGTTCTGGCTTTGCTTGTTGACTGTCCATGCCTCACAACCGTACAACATTATCGGTTCTATATAACATTCAAGAACTCTGTGGTGGACTACAAAGGGAAAATGAGAAGCCAGCCCAAGACCAGCTAGCAAGAAAACATCTGAGAAAACCTCCAGCAAGGAAACAAGAGCTGGAGTGATGTCAGGACTGACTGCTGACTGATCTGAGGGGAGTCGATGGCCATACCATGTTGAAAACAATGGTTCTCATCTGATCACTGAAGTTAAGCAATGTTGGGCCTGGTTAGTACTTGGATGGGTGACTGCCTGGGAACAGCGGGTGCTGTTGGCAACTTTTTCAAGACCTTGCCAGCGCATAGGGGTTTTGCGCAGGCTCAGGAAGTCTGCCAGATAATTGCTGGCAGATTTGGGTGGAGCATGTATGGAATTGTCTGAGTGCGATGAATCCCTCTTGAACAAACTCCAAATAAACTCCAAGTGAAGATTGTTGACTGCCTCAAGCATCAGATGGTATGGGAGCGACTGAACAGACTGATTGAGTGATACCCTGTTTTCTTAGTGCACACTGGGTGTTTTTGTTTTCTTAAGCCACTGAACTCTCATGTGGCTTACAGGATCTTTTGACATGCATATTTCATAATCTGAATGCATATACACATGAAGGAATTCAGGTACAGTCAGCTCTGCACTTACATTAAATAGGGAGATCAGAAAAATGTCCACCCTTGACCATCAAGAAGTATCCAGGCAGATTCAAACCCAGACCTTCTGCTTGAAAAGCCAGTGTCGTAATCTCATGACTGTTGTGCCTGTCATGTACAGGGAGTAAAACTAAGCCAAGTTCGTCACCTATGTTTGTGAACAGAGCTGAGCATGTCTACTGCTGTGTTTGCCAAGAGCGCAGCGATGTTGGGGAATGTGGAGGAGCACACCACTCTTTCCCGTGCCCTGTCCCAGCTGGCTGAGACGGAAGAGAAGATCGAGAGCATACACAAGGTGCAGGCTGACACCGACTTCTACACAGTGGCTGAACTGTTGAAAGATTACATTGCTCTTATCGGTGCTGTCAAGGTGAGTGGGGTGTAGGTTGGTTGGTTTTGGTGAAATATATGTTTCTTTCCCTTAAATTGGAGTTTCTGTGAAGGGTTAGCCTTCTTCCCTACTGCTTTCTCAAAAACCTTAAGTTTTTGACAGAATGCTGTCATAATTGTTTTTGACAGAATACTGTCATTTGAACAAATGTTTATATGTGTGGGTGTGTGTTTAAGAAAATGAAAAAAGACAAGGACTCCAGTCTGTTTATGACTTTGTAAGTGCATTCGCCCACACACTTTTTATTGTTGTTGCCTGTCTGTCTTTTTTATGCTTGCAGCCCCTCAGCTCCACTGCCTTACATATATGCATGCATGCAAGCATGCATACACACATGGAAGCACACACTCATGCATACACACTACACACACACATACACACTTATATGCACGCAGGCACAAGTATTTTGATGGATTATTTGAATTTAAGAGAGAGACTGTCTCAAGGGGGAAATATCTGCCAACAGGAGGTGTTCCATGAGCGAGTGAAGTCGTACAAGAACTGGAAGGAGGCGGAGGTGATGCTGGGCAAAAAACGTGAAGCCAAAGCCAAGTTTGAAGTCCTCAACAAAAGTGACAAGGTCACACAAGCCAAACAGGAAATTACAGAGGTAAGGCTTACTCTTTGGATTGTTGATGTGGATGAAGTTTCGGTGCTTGCAGCTGATCATTTTACTTGTTAATTTAATCGAAAGTATTCAGCATCATTGCGTCTTTAATTTTACATATTGCTTCTTTGTGGATTGGTTATTTTCAGCATGTTGACTGGCTCAGTTGATACAGCTGTTAACTCAAGATAAATTTCTCAAGTTTACCCCAACCTGCAACATAAATATTGGCTTGTTCGCTGCCCACCATAATCCATTCAGGACACTTATGCTCGAGGCCAGCAGCACTCCTGCTTGAGGCTGTCTGAAAAAAAATTTAGGAAATGGGTAGTGGCACAAACAGTACCATCTTACTTTTGTGTATGGATAGATTTGCCGAAAATGTGTCATCTTGATATGGAGCTTTGATTTGTTTGGTTTAGTCACAGTTTTGTGTTGTTATAGCAGTAGAAGTGGTGGTCAGTTGGAAAGGACTTGATTTTGTAAAGAAATGCTTCCGTTTTGACATAAAACAAGGTAGAGATTAAATGAAAATATTGCAGATATAGTCAAGACTCACATATTGCAGATATAGTCAAGACACACATATTAAGAAGAGAAAAATATTGCATTATAAGTTGCCGGTGCATACTGTTTCAAAGAAACAGGTCAGGTCGGATAGATGTATCCGCTACTGGTAACCTGGAACCCAGTACTACCTGTCGCAGGGTCGAATTGCTGGCGACTAAACCAGCAACCCCACCAGTCCTCTCAGGAGGATGGTGAGGAGGATGGCTAGAAACCCTGGTGGAAATAAATTAGATCCATCAAAGGGCGCCAGCTCTGGAGAGCTACCCGCGGCCATCTAGCTAAGGGAATAAACCCTGACAGTAAATCCGGTTGTGGGGCCCCTAAGGCGGTTGGATGGCAAACTTTGTCACTTTCCGGCAGCTCCTGCGGCCGCGTTGGCACCAAAACGTAACAGCCCCGCTGTTCCTTTGGATCTGTCAGCGAGGTGGAGAGGGGGGGACAAGTTGCATGGGCAACAGCCTGTCTTCCATATTACACTGCCCAGGCTTACATCCGTCCATTCATCCACAAACACTCTGCACCTACGACCTGGAGAGGACACTCCAGCCTCGCTACTAGCACTAGTGTCGGCACAACACGGTAAGCAACAGATACCGGTGATAAGTCATTGCTCAACTGGCGTAGAGCTGACGCCAGGGGTTGCTTTTGACGGTGGGAGAGACCTTCGTGTCTTACTGGACAGCTACCGCCCACCTAAGCTGGGCAGCCCCCAGCCAGTTAGGTGCTGTCCCGCCACGACCTGCCTTCTTCATTGGGTGCATGAAGATTAGGAGAAAATCTGACAAGCAGGTCGTTAATTACCGCACCAAACAAAAAGAAAAATTCAAATTCAAGAAACGGATCAGGAAAAGGATCAGCAATGAAACTGGGCTGTTGGAATGTCTGAACAATGATGCCTGGGCTCTCCCAAGATCTGCAAGACATCAGCGACGCCAGAAAAACCGCCGTCATAAACAGCGAACTAAAGAGGCTCAATGTGGACATTGCCACTCTGCAGGAAACACGGCTGGCTGACTCAGGAACACTAAAGGAAAGGGACTACACCTTCTTCTGGCAAGGAAAGAGTTCTGATGCCCCAAGAGAGCACGGAGTAGGCTTTGCAGTAAGGAACAGCCTGCTGAACATGATTGAACCAGGCAGCGGCGGTTCAGAACGACTCTTGACTCTCCGCTCAACACCACCGAAGGCTATGTCACTCTCATCAGCGTTTATGCCCCAACTCTGTCCGCCTCTCCAGACACCAAGGATGAGTTCTACGAAAATCTTGCATCAACCATAAGGAACATCCCCAGGACAGAACAACTTGTTCTCCTGAGCGACTTCAACGCCAGAGTGAGTGCAGACAATGACTCATGGCCCTTCTGCCTCGGTTCCTTTGGAGTGGGGAAAATGAATGAGAATGGACAGCGACTGCTTGAGTTTTGCGCCTGCCATGAACTGTGCATCGCCAACTCCTTCTTCAAGACGAAGCCTCAGCACAAAATCTCCTGGAGGCATCCCCGCTCAAAACATTGGCACCAACTGGATTTGATCCTAGTAAGACGTGCCGCTATCAAAAACGTTCTCCACACTCGCTCTTATCACAGCGCAGACTGCGACACAGACCACTCTCTGGTATTGCAAGATCAGGCTACAACCAAAGAAGTTCCACTGCTCAAAGAAACAAGGGAACCCTCGCATTGACGTCAGCAAGATGTCTCAGCCAGATCTTGTAGAACAGTTCGCAGAGGCCTTTCAGAGAGAATACGATGCATTGCAGCCCAGAGACTCTGCCACTGAGAGATGGGAAACGCTACGAGACACCATGCACCGCATTGCTATGGCTACCTTTGGGAAGAAAACTGAGAAGTCTCACGACTGGTTTGAGGCCAGATCATCAGAGATGACTCCCACTGTTGAGGCCAAGTGTGCCGCATTCACCAAGTATAAGCGGTCACCCAGTGAGAAGAACCTGCAAATCCTCAGGGCTGCCAGAAGTAAGGTTCAGCTTAACGCCAGGCGCTGCGCAAACGAGTACTGGACAGAGCTCAGCGAAGAGATACAGAGTGCTGCTGAAAGAGGCAACATCCGAGGAATGTATGATGGCATCAAGAAGGCACTGGGACCAACACAGAGCAAGATCGCCCCCCTCAAATCCTCCACTGGGGAAGTAATCAGCAATCCTAGCCAACAGATGGAAA
Source organism: Monoplex corrugatus (assembly GCA_030674185.1). Lineage (NCBI taxonomy): Eukaryota > Metazoa > Mollusca > Gastropoda > Littorinimorpha > Ranellidae > Monoplex > Monoplex corrugatus. The sequence continues at coordinate 58,289,159 of JAPXFY010000016.1, read as the reverse complement.
GATGGGTGGAACACTACTCCGACCTCTACTCCACACAGAACATGGTGTCCCCCTTAGCCCTCGATGCCATCAAGTGCATGCCGGTAATGGAAGAACTTGACGCAGAGCCAACAGCGGACGAACTCAGCAAGGCCATTGATAGCCTGGCATCAGGGAAGGCACCTGGCAACGACGGAATTCCCCCAGACCTCATCAAGCACTGCAAGACTTCTCTTCTGCACCCTTTGCACGCAGTTCTCTGTCAGTGTTGGAATGAGGGAGCTCTACCACAGGACATGAGGGACGTCAAGATCGTCACCCTGTACAAAAACAAGGGCGAAAGGAGCGACTGCAACAACTACAGAGGTATCTCGCTCCTCAGCATTGTTGGCAAAGTCTATGCTCGGGTCCTCCTAATCCGCCTGCAGAAACTGGCTGAACGCGTCTACCCGGAATCACAGTGTGGTTTTCGAGCAGAGAGATCCACAGTAGACATGGTCTTCTCCCTTCGCCAAATCCAGGAGAAGTGCAGAGAGCAGCGGATGCCCCTGTATGTGGCATTCATTGACCTCACCAAGGCCTTTGACCTAGTCAGCAGAGATGGCCTTTTAAGGGCTCTTCGAAAAATTGGCTGCCCCCCCAAACTGCACAGCTTATTTGAGTCCTTCCACTCAAACATGAAAGGGATGGTGCAGTTCATCGGAAACCTCTCCAAGCCCTTCGACGTACGCAGCGGTGTGAAACAAGGCTGCGTCCTGGCCCCAACCCTCTTTGGAATCTTCTTCGCTCTCCTCCTGAGGCATGCGTTCAGCACAGCGCAAGAAGGGATCCACCTGCGGACCAGATCAGATGGCAGGCTCTTCAACCTCGCCCGCCTCAGAGCAAGGACAAAGGTCCGTGAAGCCCTCATCAGAGACATGCTATTTGCCGATGATGCCGCAGTTGTGACCCATGCTCAGCGGGACTTGCAGTCACTAATGGACCGCTTCTCCCAGGCCTGCAAAGATTTTGGTCTGACCATCAGTCTTAAGAAGACAAACGTCCTGGGCCAAGATACGCCATATCCACCAGCCATCACCATTGATGACTACGAGCTTGAAGCCATCCATCAATTCACATATCTTGGGTCCACCATCACCGATAACCTCTCCCTTGACACAGAGGTCGACAAGAGGATCGGGAAGGCAGCCACAACACTAGCCCGCCTCGCACAAAGGGTGTGGACAAATCCCAAGCTGACCACTAAGACAAAGATGGCTGTATACAACGCCTGTGTCCTCAGCACCTTGCTGTATAGCAGCGAGGCATGGACCACGCATGCTCATCAGGAGAAAAGGCTCAGTACCTTCCACCTGAGAAGTCTACGGCGCATACTTGGCATATCCTGGCAAGACAAGGTGACCAACACCGAAGTCCTAACCTGCGCTGGCCTCCCAACCATGCATACCATGCTGAGACAGCGTCGGCTGCGCTGGTTGGGCCACGTTCGCCGCATGGAAGATGGTCGCATCCCAAAAGACATCCTTTATGGTGAGCTTGCCACAGGGCAGAGAAATATTGGCCGCCCACAGCTGAGATACAAAGACGTATGCAAGCATGACATGAAGGCGCTTGAGATCAACACTGAGTCCTGGGAGGACCTCGCAGACGACCGCAACAGCTGGAGAACTACTCTCAAGAAACAGCTGCGGATTGGTGAGGACAAACTGTCAGCTGCTGCAGCAGAAAAGCGAGTTCGCGGAAAAGGGATGACAGCCAACAGACCAGCATCAGCATACACATGCGACCGCTGCGACAGAGACTGCCTCTCTTGCATTGGTCTGTACAGTCACAGGCGACGCTGCTTGGACCAAGCAGACAGCCCATCTAGACATTGGAACGGATGTACTTTGTCCATGGTCAGTCATGACCGAAGGAGGCCTACTACTACTGTTTCAAGCTTGTGCAGGAAATCTACAAGGAACACGACGTTTCAACATTTTCATCACATAAGAAATTAAAGATTGCCACAGTTCAAAATTACCATAATGTTTGTGGGAAGATTAGTAAATGGAAGTAACTTGATAAATATAGTCAGTTAATTTTTTTTAATAGCCCTGCCATTTGCTAAGGGCCATATCAGGGTAAAGATGGTCTGGATTGAGAAATAATAAACATAGACAGGTTTTGGACTCAGAATTTGGCTTTATGTGTGTACTCGAGAGTGGGTGCCAAGTAATGCAATGCTATTCTGACTTATTTTGGAATTCATCCACAGTGAATAAATGTTCAGATCATTGTTTCGTAGATCCCCATCCGCCTTCCTATATTTCAAGACCTTGCCACCGCGTAGGGTTTTGGGCGGGGTCAAGGTATCTGCCATATCATCACTGGCCGATTGGGGCGCAGTACATATGGAATCATCTGAGCATGATGAATTCTTCTTGAAGCGGTTCTGATTCTATTACAGAGACCTGGAAAAACACAGGCACTTACTCAGTGGCAGTTTGCCTGTTCTATAAGTAATAACAGACCTGGAAAAACACAGGTTACTTACTCAGTGGCAGTTTGCCTGTTCTATAACAGACCTGGAAAAACACAGGTTACTTACTCAGTGGCAGTCTGTCCATTCTATATCAGAGGCCTTGAAAAATACAGGTACTTACTTAGTGGCAGTCTGTCTGTTTTATAACAGAGATCTGGAAAAACACAGGTAACTTACTCAGTGACAGTCTGTCCGTTCTATAACAGACCTGGAAAAACACAGGTAATTTACTCAGTGGCAGTCTGTCCATTCTATAACAGATTTGGAAAAACACAGCAACTTGCTCAGTGGCAGTCTGTCCATTCTATAACAGATCTGGAAAAACACAGCAACTTGCTCAGTGGCAGTCTGTCCATTCTATAACAGAACTGGAAAAACACAGGCAACTTACTCAGTGGCAGTCTGTCTATTCTATAACAGACCTGGAAAAACACAGGTAACTCAACTCACTCAGTGGCAGTCTGTCTGTTCTATAACAGACCTGGAAAAACATAGGTAACTCAACTCGCTCAGTGGCAGTCTGTCTGTTCTATAACGGAGACCTGGAAAAGCTCAGGTAACTTACTCAGTGGCAGTCTGTCCATTCTATAACAGATCTGGAAAAACACAGGTAATGTAATGTAGCTTACTTGGTGGCAGTCTCTCCATTCTAGAACAGATCTGGAAAAACACAGGTAACTTATTCAGTGGCAGTCTGTCCATTCTATAATAGAGACCTGGAAAAACACAGGTAAAGTAACATACTCAGTGGCAGTCTGTCCATTCTATAACAGAGATCTGGAAAAACACAGGTAATGTAACTTACTCAGTGGCAGTCTGTCCATTCTATAACAGACCTGGAAAAACACAGGTAATGTAACTTACTCAGTGGCAGTCTGTCCATTCTATAACAGACCTGGAAAAACACAGGTAATGTAACTTACTCAGTGGCAGTCTGTCCATTCTATAACAGACCTGGAAAAACACAGGTAAAGTAACTTACTCAGTGGCAGTCTGTCCATTCTATAACAGACCTGGAAAAACACAGGTAAAGTAACTTACTCAGTGGTAGTCTGTCCATTCTATAAACAGACTTGGAAAACCACAGGTAACTTACTGATCGGCAGTCTGACCATGTCTGGTTTGCTGCTGTAACCCATCACACACTATGCTGCAGAGGGCTCAGGACAATATAAACTACATATTTTTTTTCAGTTTTCAGACGTATTGTGCACAAGTAAACTGACCCTTGGTGTCTGCAAATGAGACTAATCAGCTGCGAAATCAGGCAGTTGCAGATTTCTCTTTTCATATCTGTCATAAAAGTCACTGTTTATGATTTTTTTTATATCCTGATTAAAGAAAAGTGAAGTATTTTCATAATTCTTCGTGCTGTGTGTGCAGTGGGCAGAAAAGATGGAGAGGGCAGAAGGACTTTGACAAGCTGTCAAAGGTGATCCGGCGTGAGGTAGTCCGCTTTGAGGCCTACCGTGTAGAGGACTTCAAGAAGAGTGTGGTCAAGTACCTCCAGACACTCATGGAGAACCAGCAAAAGGTAAGACTTCATTCTCTATGTGTGAGTGGAAGGTATATGTGTGCATTGGTAGGAATGTTATGAAACTTTGTAGTTAGGAAAAGGGGATCCATTATCATTTGACTACCTGGCTGGATGGCATTCTTGATGCTTTCGAAGTGACATTGTGTAAAATAGCCATGCTAAACTTGTCCCTTGTCAAATAACATTTAGCGTCACACACAGAGGCATATCCAGGTTATAATTTTGGCACACAGCTGCTCTTTGTTTTTGGCCAGTAACTCTCTTTTACCACTCAATGGTGATTTTTTTGGCATGTGGAAAGGGACATAATTTGTAATGGAGAAATTAATGGGCTTAGGAATGATTTTGGATGGGATCAGTGCTAACATATTAGGCTCACAGTGTTACTGGAAAAAATGGTAATGATCTAAATAACTATCATCAGGTGTTTTGACTCTGGTTATTAGCAAGACGATTGTTTCCATACCTCATCATTTGAAACAGTAGAGAAGTCCCTTTCAACCTCCTTATGAGGATTTCTTCGGGAATGTTAAGTCATTTCACAAGGCTTTCCTCAGAAAAACAGCCTGTTCATGACTTTCCTTAAAATTCGTCAGCCTCCTCATAGGGATTTTCTCATAAAGTCAGCTTGTTTGTGAGACTTTCCTGAATGGTTTGCAGTGACCATTCTTTGAAACTGACTACACTATACAAATGGGATTATTGTTTAGCCTGTTCATAGGGCTTTCCTCATTACAGATAATGTAGGCCAGTTTTTATGTATGTTTTAATGTACAATTATGTTTATGAAATACATTTGTATTTAGATTTGTTTTGTTTTAGATCTCCTGGTGATAAATTGGGTAGAATGGTTAACTCTTGGGCCATATCTTTAGATAATAGTGGAGAATATATTGATGTGTGTATTTTTTTTCTTTTCCAGGCATTATTTTTTGCTGGTCAGTGAGGCTTTGTGTGTGTTTTGAAATGTTATAACTCTGTGCAGTAGGGTTTTTAAACATTAATAGTAATAGGGAATATCCAGTCTCTTCATGAGGATTTCTGAGGAATATTCAGCCTCCTCATGAGACTTGTCTTAATAATGTTCAGCCTCTCATGGAGCTTACCTGAGGAATATTCAGCCTGTACATGAGGAAAACCACATGAAGAAGCTGAACATTTGTTGTAGTAACAGTCAGTGGACTTGCAGGTGAGAGACCAGTTCTCTTTGTTGAATTTTTTTTTTCCATTTGTGGGCTGCAATTCTGTGCAGTCAAATAAACAAGTGGGCTTTCACATGAATGGCTATTTGTTATTGTTGTGGTTTTCACATGTCATTCAGGCACTCATGCTCTGTTTTGAGGGGTGTGAATGCTGGGTGTGTTCATGTTCCCGTTAGTTACTGAATGCTGACAAGGCTTATTACAGTGCATTGTAGTCAATTCGGTACATGGTGGACTTGTTATTGGAAGGCTCTGGGTTCGATCTGTCCAGACACCTGCCATTACATAATCCCCTTCTTGTGTATATGCATGCAGAATTCAGATATTTTCTTTAAAGGTCCTGGAAGTCATGTAAGTGGCTGGCCGATAGAAACATGAAAAACTCCCAGTGTGCAAGGCAAGTTTTGAAAAATGGCTCTTAGGTAATATCTTGTATGACTGGAAAACAAAAGCATCATTATAGAGAGGGGTTAGTGCATGAGCAGGTCTGTATATATGTTGGTCTGAAAGATTGAAAAATTGCCACCTAGAACCTACGAGATGACACTCAAGAAGGTTCAAATTCAAACCTGTGTCCTAACCACTCATTGTGCCTATCATACCGGTCCCACTCACTGTGCCTATCATACCGGTCCCACTCACTGTGCCCATCATACCGGTCCCACTCACTGTGCCTATCATACCAGTCCCACTCACTGTGCCTATCATACCGGTCCCACTCACTGTGCCTATCATACCGGTCCCACTCACTGTGCCTATAGTACCAGTCCCACTCACTGTGCCTATAGTACCAGTCCCACTCACTGTGCCTATCATACCGTCCCACTCACTGTGCCTGTCATACCGGTACCACTCACTGTGCCTATCATACTGGTCCCATTCACTGTGCCTATCATACTGGTCCCACTCACTGTGCCTATCATACCGGTCCCACTCACTGTGCCGATCATACCGGTCCCACTCACTGTGCCTGTCATACTGGTCCCACTCAATGTGCATATCATACCGGTCCCACTCAATGTGCCTGTCATACCAGTCCCACTCAATGTGCGCATCATACCGGTCCCACTCACTGTGCCTATCATACTGGTCCCACTCACTGTGCCTATCATACTGGTCCCACTCACTGTGCCTATCATACTGGTCCCACTCACTGTGTCTATCATACCGGTCCCACTCACTGTGCCTGTCATACCGGTCCCACTCACTGTGCCGATCATACCGGTCCCACTCAATGTGCCTGTCATACCGGTCCCACTCAATGTGCGTATCATACTGGTCCCACTCACTGTGCCTATCATACTGGTCCCACTCACTCTGACTATCATACTGGTTCCACTCACTGTGCCTATCATACCGGTCCCACTCACTGTGCGTCATACCGGTCCCACTCACTGTGCCGATCATACCGGTCCCACTCACTGTGCCTATCATACTGGTCCCACTCACTGTGCCTATCATACTGGTCCCACTCACTGTGCCTATCATACTGGTCCCACTCACTGTGTCTATCATACCGGTCCCACGCATTGTGCCGATCATACCGGTCCCACGCATTGTGCCGATCATACCGGTCCCACGCATTGTGCCTATCATACCGGTCCCACTCACTGTGCCTATCATACCGGTCCCACTCACTGTGCCTATCATACCGGTCCCACTCACTGTGCCTATCATACCGGTCCCACTCACTGTGCCTATCATACCGGTCCCACTCACTGTGCCTATCATACTGGTCCCACTCACTGTGCCAATCATACTGGTCCCACTCACTGTGCCTATCATACCGGTCCCACTCACTGTGCCTATCATACTGGTCCCACTCACTGTGCCTATCATACCGGTCCCACTCACTGTGCCTATCATACCGGTCCCACTCACTGTGCCTATCATACCGGTCCCACTCACTGTGCCTATCATACCGGTCCCACTCACTGTGCCTATCATACCGGTCCCACTCACTGTGCCTATCATACCGGTCCCACTCACTGTGCCTATCATACCGGTCCCACTCACTGTGCCTATCATACCGGTCCCACTCACTGTGCCTATCATACCGGTCTTTGTAGTTGATTCAGATTATTTCTGTCTGATGAAATGTCTGTTGTACATGCCTGAATGTTTTTTACCTACTTTTTTTTTTTTACAGCTAATAAAGTACTGGGAGTCGTTCTTGCTGGAAGCAAAGGCAATTGCTTGATTGTGCCGAGTGCAGTATGACGCAGACTCTCTCAGCCACTTCCACCATTAGCACCCAGACACCACTTAGCTGACTGACTGGCTGTCTAAAGTCAAAGTGTCCTGCCCTTGTCCCCTTGTCCAGTCTCCAGTGATCATGGGGTCAGCTTTGTCTGCATGGGTAACGCTGGGCTCTAAGCAGTGTCGACCATCAGCAGCTTCCATATTACTACTGCAACATATACTGTACCTTTCATTGTGTGTGTGCGTATTTGCGTGTGTGCGTTTGTGTAAAAGAGTGAATCTGATTTACTCCTTTTGTTTAATGTTCAGGCAACCTTGATTCATATTGATTCCTTGTCAGTGCAGTGTCTTGTTTTGTAGTGAAGAGTGTCGGAAATAATTCTTGGGGGGTTGGGGGAGTGTGACTCCAGCAAACAATTCCTGTGTCAGTTTAGAGTAGATCCATTGATCTTTTTTTTTCTACTGAAGAAATACACCAATGCATGAGTAATTGATTATTATATGTCTGTGATCAGACATACATGTCAAGATTAAATTGGAATGAAAACTTAACAAGAGAAATGTCATTATAGATTTTGCTTTTTTGCCCCAACGAGTGGTCACAAATTCATTATTTGAATCTATTATCATATGACATTAACTTTTTTTGAATGGGTTGTTGGATATTTTATTTGTTTATATTGATAAACAAATCGGGTTATGTTCTGTTTTATGAATTGGAGCTCAATGCTAATTCTGTACTGATGATAGTTGTAACGTCATGGCTGGAATATTTTTTTATGGAACAGTTCTTGAAAAGGTAATATTGAATTTCTGTACTGTTAGACTGGACAACAAAATTTGAGCATGTCAATTGGTCATTTCTGATGCTTTCGTCATTTTTGTGTACCTAACCACAATTGTGTTGAACGACTGATTAGGTTGAAACTTGCCATCGTTTTTCACCGAGAGATTTTTATTTTTTGAAATCGCTCGAGCATAACTGTGGAATCATAAATGTTGTGTTGGCACGTATGTGTACATCTTAAATTTGGGTGGCTAAAGAAACAATACTCTTGAAAAATATGAACAATTGGCGTGAAATGGTGCTTGTGGTTGTGTTGTCCTGGATCAAACTTGCGTCTGCATCATGTCATGTGACACTTACTCTTCCTCACCCCTCCATCAGCTTCCAGCAGGAAGCTAGCTGGTGGTTAGGATGAGAAAGTGAAAGGGTTAATATCTTTCCTCAACAACGTATCAGTTCGTTTGTACTTGTCTGTTGGCTTAACTTCTCTGTCTGTCTTGGGGATGTATTGTTGCCTGTACTTGATATACACAACATACCATGGTATTGTACGTTTGTATTATAGGGTGCATTTTGTTCTACATAGGTCAGAAAAATCTGTGCAGTATGCTAAAAATGATGTGGAAGATGTGCTGAAAATGATATTGAGGAAAATATTCCCACTACCCCAAACCTGAGTGACCATATCATTCAGGAGCATATGGGCCAAGTCTTCAGCTTTTTCCTAATTTTGGTGGTATGCCATCAGTACATGACGTCCTGTCAGAAATCTTTACAATACATTTCTACTTTTTGAGTAGCACTTTTGCATATGTGCATGACATTTGATATATTGAAACAATAGAGGATTTTTGCCTTGCATGAAAATGCTGAATTTGATTTTTTTTTCTGCCAACTACTTTTTCACTAGTGCATATATGGAAATGAAGAAGAGGCTGTATAGTTAGTAGCCTTTTATTACATGCATTGGTGAAGCAAAGCAAGGGAAGAGAAAATGGCTGTGTACCTACATAGTCTGCAGAGTGGCATCTCTGTGAACTGTTAATCATATTACTGTTCTTTTGGTGTGTTCTTCCTGCAACAAAATTGGTAGAGGCCACACACTTCACACAACTACAAATGAAAGATCATTTCTGTGTTTTGCCTGTTAAATTTGGAGGAAAATATTTTCCCCAATTTTGCAAAACATTTTTGCGTACTGCACTAAAGTTTCTGATCTACAGTACTGTAGGCTACTTGGGTAGTTTGACTCCCCCGCCCCCCCTAATCCATGTCCAATGCCTTTTATACTCCTTGATTTGTATTTCTTTTTGTATTCTAATGTTCAGGTACTTTTTGTTTTTGAATTCTTTTATCTATTAAGGTGTGTGTGTGTGTGTGTGTGTGTGTGTGTGTGTGTGTCTGTAACATATAATTCTTTTCTTGTCTGTCTCTCTCCTTTTCGTTTGATGAAAATTGTGCGTGTTTGATTTCTGTTTGTGCTCACCTCATTAGATGATTACATTCCCATAGTAACAGAAGTTACAAAACATTGATGATTTTTAAAATCTGCAAAGTTGCTTATGCACTTGTGTGAGCTAACGATGTATTATGTTAAATGATTTTTCAGGTCAATATATTTGCTATTCTTTGGGTGGATTTATTATGTGTTGAATCATTTGGAATGCTTGGGTTTGCATCCATCTTGTGGTACATATTTATGTACTAATGTATTGAAAGCTGTGGTGACGGTCGTGATCATGATTGAATGTTGAGGTATGGAACAGAACTTGCTGACATTCTTTACTGTATCAGACTTAACCTATCCACCTTTTGACATTTTCAGAACTTGTTATATTATGTGATAAATTTTACAGTCATAGAGACTATCTTCAAAATCCCAAACAAAAGAACTGAAAATAGAAACCCAGTGTTGCTGTGGCTTCATAATATGGACAGATTCTATGCATAGTCCTATCTTTGTGTGCTGTGGAGTAATTTCTCTCGCTGTCAGGGACTGGATGGTCAAAATAATCATGTAATCCACTGCTATGAAAACTTACCCTTTCAGCATTTGTTAGTTAATTTAGTATAGGTGAATGGTTAAGAAAATATGATATGGAAAGGAAAGAAACCACCATGCTGTTTGATTTTCTTGTAAACACTTCACGAGAACTTGTCTTGACAGTTTTGAAAAAATATGACAGTCCACTTACATTTTCACTAAGAGATAATAACAGTAATAATATGATAGAAATAATAATTGTAATATTAATGACTATAGTGCTTCATCTTACAGGAGCTGTAAGTACTTCATAAAAGCATGAGACACAGGCAGACACATGTAAAGGAAATACATGTCAGCGTCAGCGGCTATGATTAAAAATTTGATGAATTACAATAATCTTATAGTAAAGCAGCAATAAAAATTATTTAGATACCAGCTTCATAAGGTTATGTTGATCGTTTGGGAAAAACAAAATGCACACACACACACACAAAAAAACCCTCTTGTTTATACATGCATACACAATCACACACACACATGCATGTCCACCAACACCTCAAGCACACCCAAATATGCATGAAGACGCCCATATACATACGCAACAACACACATGCACCCATTCACTCACGTCAACACAGCTTACAGCTGGAAAAAACAAAACAAGTCTTAAGAGGAGATTTGAATGGAAGTGACTAAAGCTAAATGGCTAATGTGGACAGGGTGTTTGTTCCATATTGTTGGACCTTGGTAACTGAATATGTGCTGACCCAAAATAGTCTGGAATCGGAAGAGGAATGAAGTTTTCTGCTTGATGTGTAGATGTTAAAATATGTCTGATAGATACCAAGGGCTTATTCCAGAGACAGACAAAAAGTATAATGAGGAGAGTTTGTAACTGCTTCTAGATTAAACATGAAGCCAATGCATTGATTTGAAAGAGGGAAAATGTGCTGATCTTTGGAAGATTTGAAAATGAGCTGAGCAGCATCAGTCTGATATTTTGGAACCTGTGGAGAAGAGAAGATATTTTGGAAGATCACCCAAGAGTGCACTGGAATATTTGAGATGGAACACATGAACTAACAAGTACTTCAGTGGCATCAGTGGAAAGATATGGTGAATAGCTCTGATTTTCCTGAGTTTTAGGTAGACCATGTGGTGAGAATGGATGTCAGTGCCATTGATAGACGTGACAGATGGCAGAGGAGGACACTTTTAGAGCTTCATTGGAAAGATGAACATTTCTTCTGTTATCATTTATCTGAAGTTTATATTCTGTCATCCAAAACTGAAGTTCAGCTATGTAATTTTGAGTGACAGAAATCATCTGCAAAGCATTCGTATGATAATGTTTAACAATGGCAAGACACTGGTTTAGTAAAGAGAACAAACAGTATAGTTCTGCGCTCTGAGCCTTGTAGGATGCCACAGTTCAGAGATGTTTCAGGAGAATAGCTGCCTCTGATTGAGACTTTTTGAGTGTGCCTGCTGGGATAAGATATAAATTATGAAAGCAGAGTATTACAGATTCCGTATGACTTGAGCTGAAAAAGAAGAATATCATGGTGCGTTGTAACCAGAAGTAGCTGAGAAGTCAAAGAGACAAAACTGAAATTATGTCACTGTCCAGAGCAGCAAGATTATTGAGTACCTTAACTAAAGCTGTTTTCATGTTCTGAACAGTTCTGTAGGCAGATTGGTTGGATGAAGAAGATCACTGGAACTGAGAAGGTCAAGAAGCTGAGAGACAATTCGTTCAATTACTTTTGAGTGAAAAAAATAGACTGGAAACTGGCCGATTTAGTTTTTAAGAAGATTGGGGTCAAGTGAGATTTTTTTGAGCAAGGTTGCTGTGTAATCTGTGGGGGAAACACCAGTGTACAAGGACTTTGAAAGAAATTTATTAATATCAGTAATATAGAGTAGTACATATCAAGACAATCAAAACAGAAGGTGGAAGTGTATCAAGTTTGCAGAATTTTTGGCCAAGTTTATATTCACACTTTTCACAGTACTAACTCTGCTTGAAAAGAAAGAAAAGTCCGTCCAGAAAACGGTTGTCTATTAACAGAAGTGGACTTGAACTGGATGATGAATCGAGTCTAGCGATTTTTTAAAAACTTGTATGGACTCTGCGTTCAGTCAGACATTCTTCAACCATGACTCATGTCAATCAGTGATACAGAAATGCATTAATGATGATGTAGTTAGCTGTAGAACACAGACTGACTAGGTTTACAATGAGAAGTTCCTCTCCTTTTTTCTTTGTTTTTCAGTTATTTCATTGCGTTCTTGAGGAGCAAAGATGGTCATTACCAAACATATGTTCAACTGTAAAAGCAAAGATTTCTTGAATCATAGGATTTACGGATTGGCAAATGGTAATCAATTTTGAATGTTGCTGTGTATACCTTGTATTTTTCATTTTCTGTATGGTTTGTAATTTGCACATCGGTTTGATGTATCTTTTTACGATCATAAGTTTGTGTGGGTGTGCATGCATTAGTGTACATGTTTCTTTCATTTTCAAGAGCATGACGAGTGACTTTTGCAAATTAAGATGTGATGGTAATGTTCGGCATCTACTGAAACATAAGAAGGTGATAATAAAATTTGAACCAATGTTATTCAGAGAAATGTTTTGGACTTGTCAGATTTGCTTGTCAACAGATTGTTACAGCTGGTGAGAGAAAGTGTGTGTGTGTGTGTGTGTAAGAGAGAGGGGTGGGTGGGCACCCAACGACATTTCATTGTGGTGGGTGGGCACCCAACGACATTTCATTGTGGTGGGTGGGCACCCAACGACATTTCATTGTTTTTAACCCCCTTGGCATGATACACAATTAAAAGTGTACTGTAAAACAATGGCGTAAAATTAAAGGAGCCAACTTGTCAACGGGTACTATTTTCTATTTTTGTCGCTCTCGTGTAAACATTTCCTAGAAAAGTACATGTAGTATACATAGATTTAGAAAGGAGAAATCCTGAATTGAACATTAAAAGTAAAAAAATTGCTTGTTTGCAGGAGAAAGTGAAATTACAGAATGTTAGAATAAAAAAACACCATGAGAGGTACAATGTAAACAAACCAAACTGAATGACAACCCACGTTCCATCAATGACTGATGTGCTAAAAATACCCTTCATCATGTGCTCAAACCTCTCTTGTTCATTTTGAGCCAAAAACAAAGCCATATTTACCTCATAATCATCGCCAGAGTGACTCAACAAGAGTCACTTGTCAACCTCACGGTCAGTCCAAACCTCACTCATTATTGTGCAAAAACTTACAGAAATCAATCAAAGAACAGCAAAATAGCGACCATGTGAAAGGAAGAGGGCAGAGACAATGCAAAAGAAGCCTTCTGATTGGTCAATTTTATTCGCATTATAGATCGAGAGATATGAATGAAGCCACAATTGTGGCTCATCAAACTAAGCAGGTTAACTCTTTCCCTACCTAAGGCTGAGGGGCAGCCTTTCCCCCATTCCGTAAGCAGCTGGCTGCGCTCTTTCCCTGCCTACGTACCGATTTTGGCATTTTTCTAATTTATTTTACCTATTGTATTTGATCTGTGTTTGCATCATACTTGGTATGTTTGAATAAGAAAGTTCAAAGACTTTTCGATGGACATACTTTCAACACTCTTAGAGACTCCAGAACGAGACATTGCATGCATACATCAGGTAACCAAAACGAAAAAAAAAAAATTCACAGGTGTGATGATCAATTCTTTAAGTCAGAGCATGCCAACCAACTGACATCAAAACAGCTTTCACCTTGTACAGTTATGTTCATGGTACATTTTTTTTATCAGCTATAATCCATTTTACAGGATTTCACAGAAATTGATACAATCAAAAACAAATCATTCAGCATCTTTCGATCAATTACTCTACACATGTAACTTCTCCACTACAATTCTGTACATTCACCTCTTGTATTCCGTCATGCATACATGTTTGTGTAACCATATACAGTGGTTCTCATGTTCACAAGCCACATGTTGATCATTTATAAAAAAAAAAAAAAAAAAAAAAAAAGGAACACACACACACGCGCGCATGTGTAATTATAAAGTCATCGCGAAGTAAGGACTGCAGTTCATTCAATAACACTGCACAGAGCAAGCACAGGCACATGAAAAAGTAATCCACACAGCTAGCTCTCTATCCTCTCTGTCTCTTTCTCTCTGTGTCTGTCTCTCTCCCCCCCCCCCCTCTCTCTGTTTGTCTCTCCCTCTTCACACTCTTTCCCTCTCACACCATTGTTCCTTTGTCACCAGACAACTTGCTCTTTCACGAGGAATGATCCCTTTCAAATATACTTCTTTTTTGTATGATGTTCCTCAAAGCAGGGTGCGGCGCACAATGCCACATGGTGTTTCTTGTAAATGCACTGGACGCACTCAAAGTAGGTGGTGGTGCGCTTGTTATGGCGATCTTTCCTTGTGGATCCCTCAGCCATCAATTTATCATAGCACACCTTGCAGTTCCTCCTGGGGTTATCATTGCAAGGTGTGGGCAGGATAACGGACAGGAAATGACGCCCTTCCAGCCGGAACCTTGGCAATCTGGGACCAGCAGCAGCAGCAACAGGTGGAGAGACATCACAAGTGGGGAGGTCCAGCAGCAGTGACTTGATCACCCTGTCAAGTGGTATCCTGTGTTTTTGTGGCTCTGTGTTTGTTGAGAAGCACCATGGTCTGTATGGTGCAGAGGGTCAGGAGATGGAAGAATGGCTTCTTCCACTACTTGAGGGACTTCCTATGCATGTGGAAGTATGCGATCATCTGATCACTTTGGTCTACTCCCGCCATGTTTTTGATGTAATTTATCACTACTGCTGGCTTGTCCTTCTCCTTGTTCTGTCCACGGGTACGTTGCAGCTCGGGCTTGTGCATGGTGGACAGCATGAATACCTCTTTTTTGTCCCTCCACCTGAGGGCTACCACTTTGCCTCTTCTTCTGTAATCTACATCCCCTCTAGCTAGTGGCTGCTCACTGAGATCTCTGGGCATCTGGAGTCGATTTTTTCGAACAGTGCCACACACCGTGGTCTTCTTTGCAGCAAGTGCAGCACACA
This sequence comes from Monoplex corrugatus, assembly GCA_030674185.1. NCBI lineage: Eukaryota > Metazoa > Mollusca > Gastropoda > Littorinimorpha > Ranellidae > Monoplex > Monoplex corrugatus. The sequence goes on along the minus strand of JAPXFY010000016.1, from coordinate 58,273,855 downwards.
CAGAGGGTTCACAGTAATGATTATCCAAATAGAGGTGGTAACCCTTCTTGAGGAGGGGATCTACCAGACGCATGACAACGTTGTATGGCTTATTACTAAGCCCAGGTTGGTGTCCAAGGTTGTCATAGCCGAGGGGTGGCAATGGGGACAAGCTCCGATTATCTATAAAATGCCCCTCACGGCGCGCGTCTCCAATAGCCTCTGACAACTAAGTCCAGCTCCTAGCCTGCTCGCGTGGCTTAGATATAAGCCCGGCGGATCTGCTACTACTGATAGGAGAAGGGGTGAAGGCGGGTTACTGGCGCCTGAAAACCAGTGCTTTGGGTAGATGGGGCTCATCAGTCTGGGAAGACAGCTCATCTAAGAGAAGGAAAACTCTGATTTCAAACCTCCGCTGCCTTGCGGCCATACCCACTCATAGGAAAGGCTTCGGGAGTCAACCCTGAGGAAAAATCCGGAGTCGGAGTCCCTAAGGCAGTTCGCCATTGTCTAAACCTCGTTCTGGCAACTCCTGCGTCGCCCCTGGTACCAGGCGTACAGGCCTCCGTCTTTCCCCTGGAAATTCTACTAGTGGCGAGGAGAGGGGGGATCTGCTGCATGGGCAACAGCTCGTCCTCCATATTCACTTGCCCAGGCCTGCACCTGGAGAGGTCACTCCAGCTTCGCTGGTAACACAGCATCGACAGCAGAAAGTGCACGTCATGACCACAACGCTCCTGGTGCAGACTATCATCTCCTGAGATGTAAAGAGGCCGCCGCCGACGAAGCCCAGGTTGCCCACAGAACATCTCCAGCCGAAAACACATACCCACTTTCGCTCTCCACAACTTCTAAAATTTGAATCCCCATTTTGTGGGTTTATCTTTCATATACACACGGAAGTGAGACCTTCCCTTGAAAGGGCACATGGCCTCGTCCACGCATACCTCCTGTTCAGGAACATAGAGGCCTGGAACTTTTTCTGGAGATGACCGAAGAAAGGGTGGATTTTGTGGAGTGGATCATGGCCTCTTCCCCGAACGGCACATACGTTTAGTTGTCATTGAGGTGAAGAAAGGTCAGGATGGATGTGAAGCGCTCCCTGGACATTATCTTGGCAGCATAAAATGAATGGGTGCCAGGGTGGACAGACCAGCAGTCACTGATCTGCGGCTTCCTGACTAACCCCTATGCAGACAAATGGTCAGAAAGTTGTAGGCCTACATGTCTGCCATATTTACTCCAAGTGGCAAATACGCTTCGGCGCTCCAGAGGACCTTGCAGCCTTTTTGCATCAATACAAGACTGAGCGTATCTGTTCGTATCCCGCTTGATGATACCCTCATCAATAATGTGATGCCATACAATGGGACCAGGGTTATCTCCAAGCTCAATTTGCAGTCCATGGTGTCCTGAAGATTTTGAAATGAGCAATACAGAAAGAAGCAATAGAAAAGAGGTTGACAAATCATAAACAACCACATATAAGTATTACGGACACAGTTTTAGAGATGCATATATACTGAAAACATTCAGACAGATGAGCACTGTTTGCACAGATATATACATGCACGCACAAGCACGCATGCAAGAAAGCACTCACACAGTTACTCACAGATACGTTTACACAAATATACACACACTTCTACAATCAGTCTTTGAAAGATTTCTTTTCGTTTTTCTTTTTTTTTCTTCACGTGATGTAGCAGGCAGGATGAAAGATGACAGGTTCATAATCCAACAGTTGGCAAACATCAGGCATGGAAAGACACTTGAAGTGTTCTCTGGTCCCAACCACAGAACAAGGATAAGGTCCTGTTACCTAAGAAATTGTAGTCGCAGGCAGATGTCCTAAGATGTTTTCCTTCAACTAATTGAAGACAATTGAGAGTGGCTGAATCTTTGTCACAAATAATTAAGTGAGGCTGGGCTCGGACACAGATCACAGTCCCAGGAGTATCATGAGCAATCAAACACACATTGGACTGATGAAAGATTGAGCCTACTTTCAAAGCTGTGAAATGGCTCTTCAAACTTGCATGGCTCACCAGGCATGTCCACTTCACGTGAAGAATTGGGGCAAGACGGAAATCCGTGTTGACGAAAGGTCGGGATGAGATCCATTGACAGTTCAAATCATTTGAGGATCGGGTAGGGACGATATATATGTATGTGTGTGTGTGTGTATGTGTGTACGTGCGCGGCGTGGTGTGTGTGTGTGTGTGTGGTGTGTGTGTGTGTGTGTGTGTGTGAGAGAGAGAGAGAGAGAGAGAGAGAGAGTCTTTGTTTCTCCAACAACGACGACACAGACACATGGGCAAAGTTACATATCTGCGGTTACTCGGAAGAAATGAAGGGAAGGAGAGAGGGGCACAGAGCGATGGGAAGGGAGAGAGAGAAATGTAGCCTCCATGAAATATATTCTATAGATCTCGTATTATACACACACATGTATGTGTGTGTGTGTGTGTATGTATGCGTGTGGGTACGTGTGAATGAGTATAGGCATGTATACATACAAAGGAACCGATACACACACACACACACACACGCGTGCACACATGTGCGAACACATAACACACTATTGCACACGATGTTGCACGCATACACACACACGCACACACTATTGCACATACACACACACATACAAAACACACACACATGCACGCGCGCACGCACACACACACACATTTCTCAACTCTTTAACTCTGAATCAGATGGAAAGCCTGTCAAGTCCCTCACTCACGAAAGATTATTTTGATCAGATCTGTCATCATCAGACTAGAACACAGTATCGTTGTCATCAGTGAGATCATTGATGTCTGTCTGTACGTCAAACATGTCTTCATCCACCTCCTCATCGTCGCTATCAATGCTAATATTAGGTGCAGACACGATATCATCATCGCTGGGTGCAGACACAATATCATCATTGCCGTCGTCCTCTTCATCAGTTTCAAAAATATTGTAAATGTCCGTAGGCTGAGCATTACTGGGGCCAGGGAGATGAAAACGGTCAAGCGCCTGTGCCTGTGTTGATACCGGCCTATCTGAGTAGGTTGTTTTTGTTCTTGCATCGTCAACTTGATCAGGAACATCTTGAAATAAATATTCTTCTTCTTCCCGATATGTTTCTTCATCGACTGACTCTCCTTCGTCATCGGAACCGCTTTGAAGACATTGCTCAAGTGCTTATTCTAGAGTAAAGAATTGAGTAAACCGTTGCGTTACTGCCATTTTCACTTCCAGACGCAACGTGTCGGAGTAACCCAAGGACGGGTCCTCTGTATTACATACAAAAAGTGTCAGTGAACTTGGTCTAAATTTATAAATGAAGGCATCATTCTGTGGTGGGAATATTCCACTTTAGTCTGGTAGAAGTTATATCACTTCAAGAGTAAGGGTCTGACTACACGAATTTTTCAAAAGTACAGCGCATGTATAGGTGTGCTCCGTAGAGAACGGAGCAATCAGTCGGCGCACGTTGGCGTGCGCTCCGTAGGCAATGGAGCAAGACACAGTGCACATATAGATGCGCTCCGTAGGGAAAAAGTTAAAGGAACTCGAAACTGCACACATGTTTATTTATCAAAATCCAACTTCTTGACACTCAAAGTGGTGAGTACTACTGACTACTGACTAGGAGGCCATGTGACCAACCAAAAAAAAAAAAAAGTTTTCAGCCCTGACTTGCTCCTAACTTAACCAGACTTGGGTGATTGGTTCACTGAGAAGACTGGGACCAACACGGTCAAGTCTCACCCACATAATGGATGCATCACTGAGGGTGTTGCTCACATTTAAGAGTCATGTATGTGCTAGTAATTTGAATTCTATAAAGGAAGTTCTGCAGCAGATACATTAAAATCAAAACAAAGTTTATATGGGACACAAGTCTTTCATAGGCAGCAGTTTACAGGTGGAGATCATTCTTTAAGGTTGGGTGAATTGATAAATTGGTAATGATCATTCTTTAAGGTTAGGTGAACTGATAAATTGGTAATGATCATTCTTTAAGGTTGGGTGAATTGATAAATTGGTAATGATCATTCTTTAAGGTTGGGTGAATTGATAAATTGGTAATGATAATTCTTTAAGGTTGGGTGAATTGATAAATTAGTAATGATCATTCTTTAAGGTTGGGTGAATTGATAAATTGGTAATGATCATTCTTTAAGGTTGGGTGAATTGATAAATTGGTAATGATCATTCTTTAAGGTTGGGTAAATTGATAAATTGGTAATGATCAATCTTTAAGGTTGGGTGAATTGATAAATTGGTAATGATCATTCTTTACGGTTGGGTGAATTGATAAATTGGTAATGATCATTCTTTAAGGTTGGGTGAATTGATAAATTGGTAATGATCATTCCTTAAGGTTGGGTGAATTGATAAATTGGTAAGGATCATTCTTTAAGGATAGGTGAATTGATAAACTGGTAATGATCATTCCTTAAGGTTGGGTGAACTGATAAACTGGTAATGATCATTCTTTAAGGTTAGGTGAATTGATAAATTGGTAATGATCATTCTTTAAGGTTGGGTGAATTGATAAATTGGTAATGATCATTCTTTAAGGTTGGGTGAATTGATAAATTGGTAATGATCATTCTTTAAGGTTAGGTAAATTGATAAGTTGGTAATGATCATTCTTTAAGGTTGGGTAAATTGATAAGTTGGTAATGATCATTCTTTAAGGTTAGGTGAATTGATAAATTGGTAATGATCATTCTTTAAGGTTGGGTGAATTGATAAATTGGTAATGATCATTCTTTAAGGTTGGGTGAATTGATAAATGGGTAATGATCATTCTTTAAGGTTGGGTGAATCGATAAATTGGTAATGATCATTCTTTAAGGTTAGGTAAATTGATAAGTTGGTAATGATCATTCTTTAAGGTTGGGTGAATTGATAAACTGGTAATGATCATTCTTTAAGGTTGGGTGAATTGATAAATTGGTAATGATCATTCTTTAAGGTTGGGTGAACTGATAAACTGGTAATGATCATTCTTTAAGGTTGGGTGAACTGATAAACTGGTAATGATCATTCTTTAAGGTTGGGTGAATTGATAAACTGGTAATGATCATTCTTTAAGGTTGGGTGAACTGATAAATTGGTAATGATCATTCTTTAAGGTTGGGTGAATTGATAAATTGGTAATGATCATTCTTTAAGGTTAGGTGAATTGATAAACTGGTAATGATAATTCTTTAAGGTTGGGTGAATTGATAAATTGGTAATGATCATTCCTTACGGTTGGGTGAATTGATAAATTGGTAATGATCATTCTTTAAGGTTAGGTGAATTGATAAATTGGCAATGATCATTCTTTAAGATTGGGTGAATTGATAAATTGGTAATGATCATTCTTTAAGGTTGGGTGAATTGATAAATTGGTAATGATCATTCTTTAAGGTTGGGAGAACTGATAAGTTGGTAATGATCATTCTTTAAGATTGGGTGAATTGATAAATTGGTAATGATCATTCTTTAAGGGTGGGTGAATTGATAAGTTGGTAATAATGATCACTCTTTAAGGTTAGGTGAATTGATAAATTGGTAATGATCATTCCTTAAGGTTGGGTGAATTGATAAATTGGTAATGATCACTCTTTAAGGTTAGGTGAATTGATAATGATCATTCTTTAAGGTTGGGTGAATTGATAAGTTGGTAATAATGATCATTCTTTAAGGTTGGGTGAATTGATAAATTGGTAATGATCATTCTTTAAGGGTGGGTGAATTGATAAGTTGGTAATAATGATCATTCTTTAAGGTTGGGTGAATTGATAAATTGGTAATGATCATTCTTTAAGGTTGGGTGAATTGATAAATTGGTAATGATCATTCTTTAAGGTTGGGTGAATTGATAAATTGGTAATAATGATCACTCTTTAAGGTTGGGTGAATTGATAAATTGGTAATGATCATTCTTTAAGGTTGGGTGAATTGATAAATTGGTAATGATCATTCTTTAAGGTTGGGTGAATTGATAAATTGGTAATGATCATTCTTTAAGGTTGGGAGAACTGATAAGTTGGTAATGATCATTCTTTAAGATTGGGTGAATTGATAAATTGGTAATGATCATTCTTTAAGGTTGGGAGAACTGATATTAAAGGCAAGCACAATGCCACAGGCCGTTTGTGAAAAATTATTAAGACCTGCAATCTGAAAGAAATATAAAACACTGTTAAATGATTCGCCACTGATTGTACACCACAACGCATCTTCCAACAAAGCATGGATGGTAGCATATGACGTTGATGGGATGCTCTGTAACACCGTGCATATTCTCAATAAGAGTCCCCCCCCCCCCCAGGCTTTGAGCTATTCCCCAAGTTCAGAGAACTCCTCCATGGTGTTTGCTCTGTGAGTTATCATTATCGTTATTGTTGTTTAAAGCCCAGCCGACTGCGCAGTCATATCAGGGTTATAATCGCTTCAAAACATACAAAACTTCAACAGGAAAAAAAAAATGGAAAAGAAAATTAAGAACACATGTCAATGCATTCACGCACATGATCTAAGGAGATGCCCCCGGTGTTGACCACTCCGTCCAATTTATCGCACAAGGGATTTAAAAAACATACCTCGATACAAATTTAAGCATACGTAAGGACACCAAAACATAGAAAAACAGGCATAAATTACCTAAAATCATTTTCGCATATCTCACCTCCCTAGAGCCAAAAATGCACTTAATACATGCACCCAGTTATCAAACCTAAGAAAAAGTATGTAAGACTTCATCGAATACATACAGATGAATGGACCAGCAAGGCAGATAATGATAGCAAGAAATGACAGAAAGCAAAGGAACAATAGCAAGAAATGACAGAAAGCAAAGGAACAATAGCAAGAAATGACAGAAAGCAAAGGAACAAGGCAGAAACAAAAGGAGTGACAGAAAAGAGGAAATTCTTAGCACAGAATTTCCAGAAGGTGGGGATCCCATTTATACTGAAAGAGCCCTCCACATCCCCATGGGGGTAAACTCTATGAGTAAGATGACTTGGAAGTGGAGGTGGTCAAGCAGGTACACCATGTCAACTCTTGCTGCCTACAAATGGGCATTTCGACCCTTCTGAACAAGTGGTATCCAGTCATTCAGAAAAAGAGATAGAGATATTACATCAAAGGAACAAAGAAAGGCACTGATAACGATTTTTCACATTTTTACTGACAAAATTTTCACTACTTACTGGATGAACTTTGTACCCACATACGCAAACAAAACCATACACTGTAACATCAACAAATTATTTCTACAACTCTACAAGGAGCAGAAAGAACAGTGACTTCTTTCGTTCATTGTCTACATAGCAAAGCCACGTATGGTGATGAATGTGGCAGAGCACCTGAAGCACAGCAACCAACAAAGTAAAGGCAGGGTTTGTCTTGTAACCCTAAAGTTGTAGGGGAATGGTGTGGTGGCGACTTCAACTTTTCTCTGTATAACCTTATCAGGGCAGTGCCCATCTCCTCCCCCTCAATGCTTTATCTTCCCTATTTTCCAATGGTTGTCAGGTAACCATTCACAGCTACGTAGACTGCAGGTCACATGCAAGCAAGATTCACACATGTGCAATCAGACTGGAAGGCCCAACCAGGCCTCTAGAGGTAAAAGTTGCTCCATAACCCTTCATTTGTAGGGGAGCGAGGCCTTAACAACAAGAATGAAAACTCCATCAACATTTTAATAAAAATCAAGACACACGAAAACAGCAGTTGACATGAAAACATGCTTCAGAGACAAATCACTCATAATGTCCACTGTGTCTTGAAAATGTCAACAACAGAATTTATCATCAATATTTCCTCAGTGCAGGCGTGGAGGCCCATCTTCCAACTCTGTAGAGCTCACAAGCAACATAGATATGTCCTGTCATTTGTTGCTGCATTTTCTGCATTTGACATGTTAGTGAATGCAGAATATTTTCCACACACATACAACTGAAACTGAACTCGTGCAGCAGTCAGGCTTTTACACGGGTGAAAATGAAAAAAAAATCTCTGTCAGGAAATCTTTTTTTTTTTCACATGTGAAACACCTTTAGCCCAGTAAATTCATTTAACTTATAAAACCTGATATCCTGTTATTTTGAAATTCAAAGAGTGGAAATTTATTTGAATTTTTTTATATTTTTATAATTTTAAATGTCAAATTTTGATTTCAGCTGACAATCCTGCAGGGCCTTCTGAGTCATTTTCCAAACCTGAACTATGGAGTGTTCTGGAACTACTTTCACCCATGGGATGAGCACATTAATGACAGTGGAGTATGTGGCTTAGTAGTTAATGCCCCTGCCTAGGAAACAGATAGCCAAGATCCGTTTTCTTGTCAGATGGGGAGTTTTTATCTCTCCACGTGTCCTTGAGTCTGGGTGCTAGCATTTCAAATTAGAAAATAAACCAAGGCATTCTTTTCTGCTTGTACTTAGCACACATAGAAGATGCCTGACAAAATTCTGTCGAAAAATTCACTTTCACAGATAAACAAAAACACATGCACAAAGAAAGAAAAGGCGGTGTTATACGATGGCGGTGCTTTTTCCACAGGGAGAACAAACCACACTTCACGCAGAAAAATTTGGATGAGACTGAAAAAAACAACCCCAAATCAAATGCAATGGTCTATCAGGACAAATGTACAATTGTCAGGAGGATAACTTAGACTGCATGGCGGAGGCCCATGCCTTAGAGGAAGGTGGTTCTGGAATGACCCAACCATCAGGGATTCGACTGGCCATAGGGGTGCTGTCTGCCACCACGAAGGTGTCCCACTCTTGTCTGAAACACACATACAGTTACTGCAAAACTGTCATTAGGCATCATTCACTTTATTAGAATAGTACAAGCTACGACAAGTAAATTAACTCAATTTGGCTTAATTTGTACTTCACCCTTTGACTCCCGCACCTTGTCCACTAGCATTCTGTATTGTCAACCATGCTAGCAAAGAAAAAACCCAAACCATTGATTCCCTCACCCTATCCACAGCTTCCTGCAGGGAGAGGGTGGACAGAGTGAGGGAGTCAAAGGGTTAAGTTTTTGCAGTTGGTGAATAGGGTGCGGGTGTCAAAGGGTTAAACCTCCAAGCCTGTGAAAGCCTGGACAGAAAGAAATTAATGCACAGTCATGTGCAACCACCACCTATGGTGAAGTAGAAGAGGTTAACATATTTGCAATATCAACAGGACAACTGTTTTGGAGCTAATAGCTGTTGAGTAGAAACTCGCCCAAGTCACAGTATGTAATTTTATGATAAAAAAAATTTCCTTTTCCAATTAAAACTTGTCTTCATATGGAAAAACTCTGTACTGTAGGTTTTCCCTAAAGAAGATACAATGTTTCCTATATCAGGCTGGGGAACAGGTGATCCAAAAAATCTCTGAAAAATAGGCAGGGGTCCAGGGGCTGCCTAGGCCCCGGTAGGGTCCAGGGGCAAAGCCCCCCACGGACGAAATTGAATTCGAGCATTTTTGAAGACCCTTTCGTGGCCTCTCGTGATAGGCAAATTACCATGTGGCATGCAAATAAACCAAACTAAAAACATCTTATTTACCATGCAGTATGCAAAGAAATCATACCAAAAAAAACCAAACTTTCTTTTCTCCATTTTCTTGATGTACTGTAGTGCCTTGCTTCAAAAGTTCAATGATTCAATCTTCACGAACCGAGTCCCCGTAATGTTCTACTAAATGATGCATCACCCACAGATTTATTCAAAGTCAAATACTGGCATCAGTCTACTGAGTCTACAGCCACAGATCCACTTGCACATCTTAGCCTCTCTTGTGGTCCTTTGCTGCTTGTTTCCATACTGACTGATGGCCTCTCCAGCCTTGTTCACTTTGCGAATGCAAGTTGAAACTCGCTGATCATAACCTGCCACTTTTGTTGACTTTTCAGTCCAGTCCCATCGCCATTTGTTGCTAATTGATCCTTTGTCAAACGTCTCGCCACGATTTACGATGTGTGATACGCACGACATTTTGCCGATCGTAGACTCTACTGAAGCGTTAGACTCTTGTGAAACATGCAGAAAATGACTGCGAAAATCGTGTTCACAAATTGATGCGCCCGCCTCGGCAACAGTTTCATAAAACACACGGAAATACCCTCACAACCGCGGGCGGCACTGCCTTGGAAAATGGTCTGATGAAAACCTGGACTGGAAATACTGGATACGGAACGGTAATGGACTCGGAGTGATCAAATCCTTCACGATTTTTTTTCCTCGGCGGATTTTTTTTTTTTTTTCTCGGACCCATTTTCTTTTTCTCAGAAGTCGCTTTGAAAAATCTCGGAAATCCTCGGATCCGAGGAAAGTTCCCCAGCCTGCTATATATTTTTCCAGAAGTGGAAAAAGGGTGTCACAAATCTTCTAGACATTTTCAAAAAACTGTGGGAACTGCGAAGTTTGTGATTCCACAAACTACTGACAGCTGTGCTGCTTCTATAATTTGCACTATGCTTCATAAAAGTGTGGAGATTATAGTGGAGCTCTTCAACAACTAACTGATGTTCTGTAAAGCACAGAGATTACACAGTCCATTTTTCTTTGCAAGTGACCTTGTGTTCTGTAAAGCACACAGACTGTTTTACTGCATAGTGCATTTTTCTATATGACTGACCTGACAGTATACAAAAAACAGAATGTACTAGTGTACGGTGCATTTTTCTAATTGAGCTGATATTCCATAAAGCACCGAGACTGTATTTGTATACATATTGAGCATTTCACTGACCTGTTCTGCAAAGCTCAAAGAATGTATCAGTGTACAGTGCATTTTTCTGTATGACTGACCTGATGTTTTGCAAACATATAGAATGTATTAGTGTATCATGCATTTTTCTCTATATACACCTGATCTGATGTTCTGCAATGCACAGACACTGTAACAGTGTATACTGCATTTTCTTTGCAACTGACAGGATGTTTTGCACAGTATAGGCACTGTATTAGTTTATAGTGCATTTTTCTGTATAACTGAACTGGCATTCTGTAAAGTGCAGAGATTGTATTAGTACGAGGGTGAGTCTAAAAGTAATGCCTTTTTCTTTAATACAGGAACAATTACCGACACAGGAACATGTATCATACATCAAAATGAAGCTGGTCCTCTTGGGATCACATCCCTACTTCTCAACATAGTCACCGTTTCTCTCAATAGCAATGTTCCACCTTCGAATGAGGGCATGTATCCCTGCCTCACAAAAATTCTGCTGACTGTGCTAGGACCCACGTCTTCACTGCAGTTTTCACTTCCTCGTCACTGGCATAATGTTTGCCTCTCAAACAGTTACCACCTTTTCATCATTCAGACGACAGACCCACCTGTGAAAATTGCTTTAATCTAAAGTATTCTCCTTATACACATTCTGTAATTGTCTGTGAATGTTCACAGGGGTTTACCCCTCAGCAACAAAGAATTCAATCACTGCTCTTTGTTTCTGATGCATCTCTAAGGGTGCAGCCATTTTGAATTTTCCTCACGAGTCTATGAACCGGAAATGTAACAAACAAAATATTTCAGTCCGTAACAGTTATAATCATTTGTAACTGAGGAACATTTCAGGTAAATGTAATTTTACCAAAAACTTCATCTGATATAAATAAAAAGGCATTACTTTTTGACTCACCCTCGTACACTGTGCATTCTTCTATCTAACTGACCTGATGTTCTGCAAAGCCGGAAGACTGTAGTGAGCCTGCATGTAATAATGAACAAAGGGCTGCTTGGGGTCCCCTGGATAAGACACAGCTGAAACAGAAATCATAAACATGTTCTAGAGGTTCTATGAACACTTTTCCGTTTGCTTTCCCCTTCTGCTTGCTTTGTGGAAGACAAGGTAGAACACTCGCCTTCCGATCTGACTGCATGAATTTCATTCTGACTGTGGAATATTTTTGTTGTTGTTGTGCTGCCTCATCATGTCCGCCGCTCCTATGTCACAGCCCCAAAACATTAATTTCTGCTCTCCAACGTACTTCCTGTCTTTTGAAACTGAGGTCCTTATGAGAACAAGGCATGAAGGACCACACAATCTGGGTAAATTTTTCACAATGCTATGATGACAATTATGATGATTAGGAAAAGACAAGCAACATTTATAAGCCATTTTATGAGAAGGAGGGAATTGGAGCACCTGGTCACAACGGGAAAGCTGGAGGGGAAGAGAGCACCAGGTAGACCCAGGGAGAATATACTAGACCGACTTGCAGAGTGGCTGAGGACAGACAGGGTGGAAGAGATGCTTGAGGCAACAAGAGATAGAGACAGATGGAAGTCCATGATCACCAACGCCATATGGCAAGGCACCTGATGATGATGATGATGATGATGATGATGATGATGACAAGAATGGGTGATGAGACTTGACTGTATGGTCCCAGTCTTCCCAAAACAGGCTCAATATTAGGCAGGAGCCAGTTGGGGCTGATAAATCCAACATGTGGGTTTGAACCATCAACATCCCTGTCAGCAGTCTACTGTGATAATCATTTAACCATGTTCACCGGTTTACGTGAACATTAACGTATTCCTGGCCTGGTGGGGCATAGAGGTAGATCTCTCATCATCCAATCTGACTACATGAGTTTGAACCTGACCTGGAGGACAAGTTTTCATGTGTTCCATCTCCAGACCATCAGCTGTAAATAAGTACCTGACCCTATTCAGGATTGGGGAAGGTAAAACAGTGATGGACTGGAAACGGGCACCACCCGGTAGAAAGAAACTCTAGGGAGAGCTAGACAACAGAAGGTCTTCAGAGAAGTAACCCCCTTTAGACAAGTGTTTTGGCCCTGAATTCCTTACACTCTCGGGGGGCCGGGCCACATCCAGGTCATGACTCCTGGATGCCCTTCTGCTGTTGTCTATTTTTATTTTTTTATTTTCCCACGCCGGGGAGCGAACCTGGGCGATTCTGCGCTTCAGAACTGCGGTACGCGGTTTTACCAATGTGCTAACGGGGCACACATCATCTGTAGGGAATTTAATCCTTATGAAGTTCACTTTTGGTTCCTCCTTGCCCAGATCCAGCTTGAGCTCCTTTCTGCTGCCTCTGCCATCGCTTTAAGGGCTCTAGTCCTCTTCTTCCCAGAAATGGCGAGTTGTTTCATGAGATCATAAGCGGAGGTGCCCACAAACCCTCTTGCCCCGACCTCTATGGCGAAGATTTTGACCCGCAGACCCGCTTTCTTCAGGGTGCTGGCAAGACCGGCGTATTTTTCGGTCTTGTAGATATGTGCTTCTTCCATTCTGCTTTCGTATGGCACAGTGAGTTCTATCAGAATCACTTGTTTCGAGGAGTCAGAGTGGAGAGCGATGTCTGGTCTCATGCCTGTCTTGCTGATGACATCTGGGTAATTTCTCCACTCTGGGAGGTCTGCTGTACACTCCCAGTCGACTGCTCCATCCAGAAGACCCTTTGGCAATGTGCTGGTTGTCATAGCACTTTCGGGCCAGACCTGTTTCCCTCCTGCTTTGTAGAACGTTGTTATAGCAATTGGTGCGTTTGGGGTCATGGTTTTTTCGCTAACCACGTCTGTGATCACTTTCAGAACTTGGTTGTGCCTCCATGTATACCTTCCTTGGGCTAGCGCTACTTTGCAAGAGCTTAGGACATGTTCCACTGTTTGTTTCTTCTGACAGAGCAGACATGCTGGGTCGTCTGATTTCCCCCTTTTCACTAAGTTTGCATTCGAGGGGAGCAGGTCATATACAGATCTGAGGAGGAAGCTTATCCTTAGAGGAGCCATGTGCCACATATCGTTCCAGCTGAGACTTCTTTGGAGTGCACTGTCCCATGTTGTCCATTGCCCCTGTTGACCTTGCTGGACTGCCTTCTGCACTCTTTTGACATCTTCTTCTTCCTTCAACTCCTGTATGATCATGTCTCTTTTTTCCTTCCCTTTGGCTTTGGACCACCACTGCATTTTTGTTGCTCCCAGTCCCTGTCTGTTGGTTTGCGTGTGTCCAATTATTTCTTTGATGCTGAGGTTTCTCTTGGCATTGTTTACAGCCTCTTGGACTTTCCACTTTCTGCCAGTTCTCAGCTTTGGATGAACTGATCTCACGACATTGTCTTCCGATTCCTCCAGCATGCTCAACAGTCTTGCTTTTCCAACTTTGTATTCCTCCACTATGGATTTGGAGAGTAGCTTCAGCATTGCTTGACGACAGTAGAATGCAACATCAGTGAGACCAGGTGGAACACCGAGCCATTTTCTTGTGTATTTGTTGATTTTGGCTTCCATTGCTTCGACTGTGCTGGTGCAAATGTCGCAGATTAGCAGTGGCCACAGCAGCTTTGGTATCAGCATGAACTGTAGACACCAGACTTTGTATTTGCCTGGCAGTCCGCAGTTATCTATTTTCTTCAGGCCTTCTTCTGCTGTTTGCTTGGTTTCACATCCTCTTTGTGTGTCTTTCAGGGAGTCATCATACCATCTTCCGAGACTTTTTACTGGCTTTTCTGTGACAGTGGGGATGGCTTGGTTGGCTACCATGAATTTGACTGAATCTGCCACTTTTCCTTTTCGCAGTGAGAGACTTCGGGATTTCTTAGGTTTGAACCTCATTCTTGAAGAGGCCACCAGCTCATCCAGCTGCTTTAAGATTTGGTGTGTCTCTTCCTCATCCGTGGACAAGACTGTTGTGTCATCCATGAAAGCTTTCAGAGGAGGCATCTGGTATCCATCTCCCAGATTCACTGGACCTGAATTCTTCATTGCAGCTTTCAAGATGACTTCCATTGCCAACACGAACAGTATGGGAGAGATTGCACAGCCCATTGCAATGCCCACCTCTAGGTCTATCCAGTCCGTGGTGTATTCTTTGGTAGAGAACCGCATTGAGAACCCTTGGAAATACTTCCTCAGCATTGTTCGGATGTTTTCTGGGATGTGATACATTTCAAGAGCCAGCTGGATCATATCGTGTGGAACTGATCCATATGCATTCGCCAGATCAAGCCAAACTACGTCAATGTCTCTCTTCTCTGTTCTTGCTTTTTGGATGGCATCCCAAATCAACGTGGCATGTTCCAAGCATCCAGGCATTCCTGGTATGCCTCCCTTTTGGACTGACATATCCAGATACTTGTTTTCAGTCAGGTATTTTGTCAATCTTGCTGCCATAACAGAGAAGAAGATTTTCCCCTCGATGTTCAGAAGTGATATTGGCCTGAACTGATTGATGCTGCTGGAGTTCTGCTCCTTCGGAATGTACACTCCTTCAGCTCTCATCCATTGGTCGCTGATCTTCTGGTTCCTCCATGCTGATCGAATCATCTTGTGGAGCCACTCGAGCACTTTTGGGCATTTCTTGTAGAGCAGGTATGGTATTCCGTTTGGTCCAGGTGCTGACTTGGCTCTGGCTTTCTTTACTACGTTCTTCACTTCATCCAGTGTTGGTGGTTTTTGTTATTGAATTTTCCTTCTGGCGCTGCAGGCCAAACCAGATTCTGGATTTCAAGTGGTGCCTCGCGCTGAGAATCGGAATATGTTTCCCTGAGATGCTGCTCTAGGGTTTCCTTGCCCACTGTGAGAGTCCCTGATTTGGGTTGTTCAAACAGCTTTCTTGCAAAGTCAAAGGGATCTTTGAAGAAACGATCTTGAGTCTTCTTCTTTTTGCTCTTTCTTCGCCTTGCTGATTCCACTTTGCTGAGAGCATTGTGTTTGGCCTTCAGATCTTTCCAGAGTTACAGGCGCCCTTGCTTCTCGAATTCTGAGGCAGTTTTCATTCGCTTTTTAAGCTTCCTTTTCTCCCTCCGGATGCTCTCCATCTGTTGCTGTCTTCTGGATTTCTGGGGAGGCGTTTTTGTCTTTGGCTGCTTCACTCCATAAGTGTCCCTGCAGATAGAGTATATGATGTCTCCGTATGTGTCAAGTTTGTGTTCCAGCGTACTGTTCCCTATTAGCGCATTCAGCTTAAGGACAAGTTCCTCATCTAATTTCTCCCATTGTTCTTTTGCACCGGCAGGCAGCAAATTGAGTTTTCCACGTTTGGCGTTAAGAGCTTGTGCAAAATCTGCATCAGAACCGTCAGCGTGGATGTCCTTGGCACTATGGTTTAAATCCTGGCCTTGGTCATTCAACGTCTCACCTGCTATCGCAGTGCGCTGCTGCTGGTTCGTATGTGTCTTCAAACAGCCCATTTTTGTCCTGTGGATCTTCATGCCGCGTTTGGTGGTGAATCTCCTTCCACACGCACACGGAAATTCCATCTGGTCATTAATCATGATCCGTTGTGCGTTTCCAGTCGTGATGGAGTCAGTGCCGATGGATTCATCATTCTCTCCCCTTTCGGTGAATCCTGGGAGCATCTTTCATTTAAAGAACTCGTGGCATGTTATCAAAGGCAAGGTGGGAAGCCAACCCACAAAGCCCGCAGATCTAGTCTTTCCCAGTGTCCTTCGGTCTTTCCCGAATGTCCTCCGAACTATTCCCGGAAGTCAGTGGATTGACCATGTGCAGGTAGAAAGAAACTCTAGGGAGAGCTAGACAACAGAAGGTCTTCAGAGAAGTAACCCCCTTTAGACAAGTGTTTCGGCCCTGAATTCCTTACACTCTCGGGGGGCCGGGCCACATCCAGGTCATGACTCCTGGATGCCCTTCTGCTGTTGTCTATTTTTATTTTTTTATTTTCCCACGCCGGGGAGCGAACCTGGGCGATTCTGCGCTTCAGAACTGCGGTACGCGGTTTTACCAATGTGCTAACGGGGCACACATCATCTGTAGGGAATTTAATCCTTATGAAGTTCACTTTTGGTTCCTCCTTGCCCAGATCCAGCTTGAGCTCCTTTCTGCTGCCTCTGCCATCGCTTTAAGGGCTCTAGTCCTCTTCTTCCCAGAAATGGCGAGTTGTTTCATGAGATCATAAGCGGAGGTGCCCACAAACCCTCTTGCCCCGACCTCTATGGCGAAGATTTTGACCCGCAGACCCGCTTTCTTCAGGGTGCTGGCAAGACCGGCGTATTTTTTCGGTCTTGTAGATATGTGCTTCTTCCATTCTGCTTTCGTATGGCACAGTGAGTTCTATCAGAATCACTTGTTTCGAGGAGTCAGAGTGGAGAGCGATGTCTGGTCTCATAATATACTGGCCTTGAAAACAGTTGGTGCCTATCACCTCACTACCTTCTGACCTCAGGATTATGGGACTGATTTTACCTTCCTTTACTCCTGGTTATGATGGTTGCAACAGTCAAGTGGTCAGGACAAATGTCCTCCAATTGAAAGGCCTGAGTTCGAGCCTGTGTGGCTACCACCTGTTGAGTAAAGGACAGAGATTTCTCCTATCTCCCAGGTTGACATATGTGCAGATCTGCTGGTGGCTTAACTCCCTATATATATCTATATCTATGTATATGTGAGTGTGAGTGTGTGTGTGTGTGTGTGTGTGTGCGTGTGCGTGTGCGTGTGCGTGTGCGTGTGTGTGAATGTGTGTGAGTGTGTGTGTGTGCGTGCGTAAAACATCAACTAAGCATGTTAGAGATCCTGTTAGTCATGCCACTGTTTAGTAGTTGAAGAAAACCTAGCCATTTTTCTGGATACCAAATCACAGAATGACAAGGCCTTATGGGGTTACCTGGTTCACCAAAAAGACTATGCTGTTCTTCCTCCATTTCCTTCAGTCTTAATTCTTTATCCTTTTCTCGTTCCTCTTCCTTCTTTTTCTTCTTGGCTTCTTTGTTCTCTGTCTCCAGAATCAGCTGCAAATCACACACATAACAATTATGATGATTAGTTTGAATAAAAGTGTGTGTGTGTGTGTGTGTGTGTGTGTGTGTGTGTGTGTGTGTGTGTGTGTGTGTGTGTGTGTGTGTGTGTGTGTGTGTTGTGTGTGTGTGTGTCTGTGTGTTTATGTGCGTGTAAGTATGCGTGCATGTGTGTTCGTGTTGTGTGTGTGTGTGTGTGTGTGTGTGTGTGAGTGTCTGTGTGTTTATGTGCGTGTAAGTATGCGTGCGTGTGTGTTCGTGTTTGTGTGTGTGTGTGTGTGTGTTTGTAAGTGCAAGATGCTCATGCATTTTACAATATTTCTGTTCTTCACAATTTATTTCTTTATTTGCATTTTTGGAAATAAAAATTAGCTCATCAAACAATCAATCAAAAAAAAAAGGAATAAAACAGAGCAAACATACAAACATAATAAACAACAAAATAATCAAACAAATAAAGAATTCTAATCAAAATGATAAGTTATGAATGAATAATCTTAATGTTCAATGTTTTAATGGTACAAATTGTTGCCACTCAATTCTACTGACCAAACTTGAATGAATGATCTTAATGTTCAATGTTTTAATGGTACAAATTGTTGCCACTCAATTCTACTGACCAAACTTGAATGAATAATCTTAATGTTCAATGTTTTAATGGTACAAATTGTTGCCTCTCAATTCTACTGACCAAACTTGAATGAATAATCTTAATGTTCAATGTTTTAATGCTAAAAATTGTTGCCTCTCAATTCTATTGACCAAACTTTGAGCACAGAATCTTTAGATCTTTCCATTTCATTTTGCTTCCAAATGAGATGAATTTACTTCAATTTCATCTATCCTATCTACACAACCTATGAGTGAGCCCACCTTGAGTGCTGCCTCCTCTTTCTCAAAGGACTCGATCTGCTGTGCCAGGAGCTCGGAGAGGTCCCCAGTCTTCTCCATGAAGTGCTCCGCCACAGAAGGAGGGAATGTCTGGCCTGTGATACAACAGTCACCACACACGTTTAAAGCTGGTCCAAAGAACAATAAAATATACCATGGTTTATGGTACAATCACACACACAACACAGATGACTCTTTTAAGAAACAAAACGCCACGAAAACTATGCAAGATGCAGACGAATTTTACTGACTGTTAAGGCTTACTCCTTCCCCCTCCCACATTAATGCAACTGTGTAAAGTTTTATATGCTTTGAAAACACACACACACACACACACACACACACACACACACACACACACACACACTCACACACATACTCACTCACTCACACTCACACACCACACAGAGTCCAAATTTCATTGATAAAATAAAAGTACATGAGGGCTGGTCCAAAAGTCTTGTCAGTCAGACAATCATTTCTAAACCATTTAAAGTAAACACTTTTAACTTGTATTGAGATAAAACATATTCTTTGTGTTATTAACTCAATGAAGACGTGGCTAAATGGACCCCAAATTTCCTGTGACGCACTATTTTTTAGCAGTTTAACAAAAATTCTGAGCCCCTTCTGTTTGCAATAAAGACATAAAGTTATACATTTTTAGAAAGCTCATTATGTCTACTTTTTAAAAATGAAACCAGCTTGTATGAGTAATGCAGGTAAAATTTCCAAAATGTCAGGTCAAAATGCCATGTAAATGCAAAAAATAAAAAAAGTTCTGAAGTCATATTTACACACATGCAACATTATAAAATCAGTTCATTGTCAAATATTTTCCTACCTTTACTATCTTTTTGGGTCAACTGATGGCAGGAGAAGCTTTGAACAGCAAAATTTCAGTCAGTTTGATCCTTTTCACAGTCACTTATGCCACAAAATAGAAAAGATTATCAGTCACAGTTGCTTACGGTACGGCAAAAACAAGCCTGATTCAGACAAAGAAAAGTGTTGGCAGACAGTCTACGGGAAGAAACTGTGCAGTGGAAGGTTTCAACTTGATGACTGGTTGATTTCCCTTGAATAGCAAGGCTGATTCACACAATGAAAAATTAATAACGTCCGCTGCTTCCCTGGAAGCAGCACGTCGTTTATGATGTCACAGACGGCCGCTTCCTCGGAAGTGGCACGGCGTCATTGAGTTAACATGCACGAAATTACAATAACATCATTTCTAGTTTAACTCTTTGAAGACGTAATATAGTGGCCTTGCACAACCACTGTGGACGCGATCAACGGGACCTGCCAGCAACCCTTGGTGACGCACGATTTTGGGGGTTTTTAAAAAAATTATCAAAAATACAGATTTCACAGCACAAGAACATATTTTATATCAAAATAATATTCAGTTTACGCTCTTTGAGCTGAAGCTACATACAAGGACAATACATCTATTCTACTTACCTTCCTAGAAGGTGAAATGGGGTAGGGTTTTGGCTCTGGGAAAAAAGTTTTTGACTGCAGCCGACGACAGTAATCCAACACATAATGTCAATGAAACACCCATTCTTGACCAGGTAATCCAGAAATCCAGGTAATCACAAGTCCTTGGTATGACCAGAAGATATAAAAGAACAAACAAGCTTTGTTTTCACACAGATGAAGCAGCAAAGTGATTATGACGATCCTTTGAAAAAGAAGAAGGCCTAAATGTTGCCATTTTGGTGCAAGGACTGGTCACTCCGGTTGGTTTAGATAAAGGCAAGAAACTGTGACTAATCGGGATAAAATCGATGCAAGGGAAGTAACAAACACTTCAGAAAATACCAAAGCGTGTTCCTATATGTGTAGTTAGTTCCCTTAGACCAGCGACCGGCTTGCATCTATTTTTAAAAACTGCAGCGGAATATCTGCTGTCACGTCTCTAATGGTTTGGCCAGCTGCAGCAGAATGTCCGCTGTCATGTCTCTAACAGCCTTGCTGGCTGCAGCGGAATATCCGCTGTCACGTCTACGAAGAGTTAATTGTATGACCTCATCGAAAATGTGATGTAGTTAACTGTAATCTGAAAAATGATATTACCAAAGTGGAGCTCAGAAACTGAGTCATCACAGGGCTCAAACTTGAAAATGTTCTGATCAACAGCACTGCATGGAGACAAACATGTGTCATACAGGACAGTAACGCGCCTTGAAAGTCTAGTTATGATGTGGACTCCAGATGAGGCCCAGTACAAGCAAACTTCAGCATGTAAAGAGAGCAGCTGAAGCAGATCCACATATTTCATTTCATGAAATACCTGAAACTTATGTTGTTTCATAAGGCACAGTTGAATAAATTTTGTGGTATATATCGAGATCTTCAGGAAAGTAGCAACTAGGTGGATACCTCACCCTCTGACAAAGGAACAGAAAAACACAGAAGGTTCCAATGAAATGTACATCACCTTCTATGGCATATCGAATAAACGGTCCAAACAAATGTGGGAGGGAGCTAATGACAGAAGACCAGTTGTACTGAGACCTGGTTTTCAAACTCACAACACACTTTTCTCCATTTTCTTTGACTCCCAAGGTTAACATTCTGCTTGAAAAGTCTACTCTTACTGCTAGATATCATGTGTTTTGTACACATTTGTGCTGTCCATCCATGAACAGCATTCCAACATGAGTACCAGCAAAACGTTTCTTCTTCATGACAACGCAAGCACCAAAAAAGCCAAGGTCACTGTAACTTATCAACAACAATTCAAGATTCCCTCACCGAGCCTTACAGTCCTGAGGTGGCTCCACCGATTTCTGGTTATTTTTCTTCTGAAGCAGAACCTGATTGGCAAGAAGTTTTCAAGAATCCAAGACTTGGGATAGGCAGTGAAATCATATCTTGCTGCCATATTTCAATAGGATATGAAAAAGCATTTGACTCTTGGCCAAGAAGACTGAAAGACTGTTGAGCAAGGAAGAGTACTATGAAGGACCCTATAATCTTTCTGCACTTTGGACTTCCCATTTTTGTTTTGAAAAGTAAATGAAAAGACTTTTGAATCAGCCCTTGCGATATATATCAACCAACAAGTTCACAAACACCTGAACACCAGAAAATTATTCTAAAATACAAAAATACATTTGAGTCATATGGGAATATCTGCTGCTTTCAGAACAACTAAACAAAGGTTTAATTTAAAAGAACTTACCTCGTTTTTCAGCAGTATCATTTCTAACTGCTCTGAGTTTCTGCAACCTTGAAACAGTGTCCAGCATTTTACGTGCTTCACGTATCTCTCTGCGAACTTTACTCAAGGTCTTGTCTGCTGTCTCTTTCATTCTTTTCATCTGGACAGAATTCAAGCAATGTTATTAAGATCTATTCAAGGTTTATCACTCCAAATATGAAAATACCCAAAACGAAACCCATACTGAAGTATGCAGACACTACAGAAACATGGAGCTCCTTGCACAGTGGAGGGAAACTTGCATTCAAGCATCCAAACTACAAGGAACATGCCAAAGATGGTACCTCACCACCTAGTGTGTGACCATAACTGAATGCAGAAGAAAAAAAAAGTGTTCTCTTGTTTTGTTATGTTTTTTGGTGCTTGTGGACCGCGATGCACCCTATATACAAATGATCTTTCAAGCGTACGGCTATTTGTTTTGTTTGTATGGGTTTTTCTTTTTGTTTGTTTTCGTTTTCGCACCAGCATTCATAAAACAAAATTGGGGAATTACAGAGCAGTTAAACCAGAACCTTCATTGTTGCCCTATCTTCCAATGATACAACAGGCAGAAAGTAATTGAAGCAGTCACACTCTGTTTTCAAGGGTGTAAATATTGATGTGTTTGTGTTTCCATACGACACAAAACAATGATATGGCTTCCATGATTTTTTAACCTTTTTTGACTCTTGCACCATATCCATCAACTGCAAAAGCTTAACTGTTTGACTCCCTCACTTTATCCACCAGCTTTCTGCAGGAAGCTGGAGTGGGTAGATCAGGGTGCAGGAGCTGTAAAGTGAGTCAAGGTTAAGTTTTTTGTTCCTGCAGGAAGCTGGTAGATAGGGTGAGGAGTCAAACGTTTTGTTCCTGCAGGAAGCTGGTGGATAGGGTGAGGGAGTCAAATGGTTAAGTTTTTGCTTTGCTAGCATGGTTGAAACTGCAGAATGCTGGTGAACTGGCTGTGGGAATGAATGTTCTCCAGCCTTTATCCACAAGATGGTACCCAAGTAAATCCAAACCCACATTTTCCAACCAGATGACCAGTGTCCTAATGATGTGACTGTCATGCTGGTCAAGAAATAATTATCATCAGCAACATATTTCTGATTCCAAATCAGCAACATCCAGCCTTCATAAAATCTTAACTCGCAAAAATGAAATGACAACACTTGCTTAAGACATGAGGACTTGCATATAGGCGAAGAACTATATTGATGTTACTCTTATCCTATCATAATGACATTTTCATTCGACTGATTGGCAAACAGAGTTATGCTCAATGCAAGCTCAAAGCAATGTATTTTGATGTGATGGAAGACTAATGAAAACTTGTAAAAAAACAGAAGAAAACCAGGCTGAAGTGTAACATTCTTATTTTCTCATTTTCAGAAAGTTTGAAATACATCCACAAGATGGAGAAAGTCAAGCATATTGAGATATTCAAAACTGCACTAGAATACATACATGATTTTTAAATATTTAGACTCAGTTAAACCTTGTGATAGTACTGTACTAAAGAGATCAAAATAAGGGCAGGAATAGCAAAACAAAATGATCCAATAAACATCAAATACAAGACAGAAAGATACCAACAGCCCTAAAATATCTGATCTGACTGGTAATGAAAATAACATCAAAGCAGCAGGAATGTGATTTTATAAGTGGCTTCTTAGAGTCAAATGGGCCAAATGAGCCAACACATTTCTGAACCAACCCATCAAAAAGGTCACATTCTTGACTGGATCATTTCTCGTGATCACCACAATTCAGCTACTGATAACTGCTTAGTTCTTTCTACCCATCTAACTTCAGCCCTTCCATCTGACCACTCTGCAATTCTCTGTTCTCTTGACATTCCTCCTCCTTCCCGTACCATGCGCACAGTGACTCGACGCAATCTCAAATCTATCGACCTCTCCACATTTTCATCTGATGCCTTCCGTCTCCTTTCTGAAAAGTCACATAACCTTGCCGATGAATTCTATACTACTCTCCACCATCTTCTGGACACTCATGCTCCAGCCACAACCCGTCTTTTACCTGACCGCCCCCCTACCCCTTGGCTCACTCATGAGATTGCCTGTGCAAAACGTGCCCGCCGCAGAGCAGAGCGCCGCTGGCGCAAATCCAAACTCACTGTACATACGCAACTTTTCCAAGCCTCTAAAACAAAAGTATCCACCCTCATTGCATCTGCAAAAACAAACTATTTCCAAACCAAAATCCTGATGCCTCTTCTTCAAAAGAACTCTTTACAACCATGAATCATTCTTGGCACACGAAAAGATTTACCTCTCCCAACAAAACACACAAATGAAGAACTCCAATCTGTATTCTCCAAGTATTTCACCACCAAAATACAAACTCTTCGTGACAGGCTCGACAGGACACCCTGTCAACCATGCCCACCTGACCCTTCCTTCTCTGGCACACCTCTTACTACTCTTACCCCAGTCTCACAAGAAGAAATCTCAACACAATCAGATCCATGTCGTTCAAAACCTGCGAACTGGATCCTCTTCCAGGTTCTCTCTACTGCTGTCTCCCTACGCTCCTCCCATTCATCACTGACATCATCAACACTTCTCTCCAAACTGAACTGTCCCAGATTCTTTCAAGTCTGCTATTGTTCACCCTCTCCTCAAGAATACAATTTAGACCCAAATGAACTGAAAAATTACCGGCCTATCTCTAATCTCTCTTTCTTGTCAAAACTGCTTGAAAAAGTTGTCCTCAACCAATTGAACTCTCACCTGTCTGCCAACAATCTCCTCAATCCTTTCCAGTCAGCCTACCGCCAGTGCCATAGCACTGAAACTGCCTTGCTACACATTCTCAACAATCTCCTCCTTGCAACTGATACTGGCAAAGTCTCTCTCCTCACACTCCTTGATCTGTCTGCAGCCTTTGATACCATTGATCATGGTATTCTCCTTTCTAGACTTCATCATACTTTTGGCATCTCTGACATTGCTCTCTTCTGGTTCACTTCTTATCTATCAAACAGAAAACAAACTGTTCTCATCAATGGCACTTACTCTCAGCCTGCATACCTGACCTGTGGTGTTCCACAAGGATCTGTCCTTGGCCCTGTTCTTTTCACTCTTTACACCTCCCCCCTGTCCATCATCATCAACTCCCACTCTATAAAACACCACTTCTATGCTGATGACACCCAACTTCAAGACAGTGACTCACCTGATAATATACAGCGCCTCCTGAATCGCACCACTGAGTGTTACTCGGACATCAAAAATTGGTGACATACAACAAACTTCAGCTAAATGATGACAAGACAGAAGCTATTCTCATTGGCACCCGTCAGAAACTTTCTCAGCTGCCTCCTCTTTCTCTCCCATTATGTAACACATCAGTCCCAATTTCTGATTCAGCTAAAAACCTTGGTGTCTGCATTGACTCTACCCTCTCCATGAACAACTTTGTTTCTCAAATTGCCAGATCTTGCTACTATCACCTCCATCGTATAAAGCCTGATCAGGAAGTATCTCTCTGTGGAAACAACTGCAAAACTCGTTCTCTCCTTCATAATGTCTCGCATTGACTATTGCAATTCACTCCTGTCCGGTCTTCCTGCCTCCACCACTCACATCCTACAGCGCATTCAAAACAATGCTGCATGCCTTGTACTCAAAAAGAAAAAAGCTGACCACATATCTCCTCTCCTGGCACAACTTCACTGGCTCCCTGTATCAAAGCGCATACAGTACAAACTAGACACCATGTGCTACAAAAGCCTCAATAACGCAGCCCCCGATTACCTGTCAAGCCTACTTGAGATCTATGTTCCCTCACGTACCCTCCGCTCTGCCTCCGATCCTCTGACTTTTCGCTTTCCACGCACTAAGCTCAATACCTATGGTCCACGAGCCTTCTCTGTTTCTGGTCCGCTCTCCTGGAACAAACTTCCTCTCTCAGTCTGTCAGCAACCTACTTTTGTCTCCTTCAAGTCCGCTCTCAAAACTCACCTTTTCTCCTCTGCATAAAATCCTGACCTCACTCAATCCCCTCTGCAGCCTGCCTCCACTTGGAGTGAAAAGAACAGGGCCAAGGACAGATCCTTGTGGAACACCACAGGTCAGGTATGCGGGTTGAGAGTAAGTGCCATTGATGAGAACAGTTTGTTTTCTGTTTGATAAATACGAAGTGAAAAAGGAGAGAGCAATGTCAGAGATGCCAAAAGTATGATGAAGTCTAGAAAGGAGAATACCATGGTCAATGGTATCGAAAGCTGCAGACAGATCAAGGAGTGTGAGGAGAGAGACTTTGCCAGTATCAGTTGCAAGGAGGAGATTGTTGAGAATGTGTAGTAGGGCAGTTTCAGTGCTATGGCACTGGCGGTAGGCTGACTGGAAAGGATTGAGGAGATTGTTGGCAGACAGGTGAGAGTTCAGCTGGTTGAGGACGACTTTTTCAAGGAGTTTTGACAAGAAAGAGAGATTAGAGATAGGCCTGTAATTTTTCAGTTCATTTGGGTCTAAATTGTGTTTCTTGAGGAGAGGGTGAACAATAGCAGACTTGAAAGAATCTGGGACAGTTCCAGTTTGAAAAGAAGTGTTGATGATGTCAGTGATGAATGGGAGGAGAGTAGGGAGACAATCGGAGTAGAGAGAACCTGGAAGAGGATCCAGTTCGCAGGTTTTGAACGACATGGATCTGATTGTGTTGAAAATTTCTTCTTGTGAGACTGGGGTAAAAGTAGTGAGAGGTGTGCCAGAGAAGGAAGGGTCAGGTGGGCATGGTTGACAGGGTGTCCTGTCAAGCCTGTCACGAAGAGTTTGTATTTTGGTGGTGAAATACTTAGAGAATACAGATGGAAGTTCTTCATTTGTATGTTTTGTTGGGAGAGGTAAGTCTTTTCGTGTGCCAAGGAGATGATTCATGGTTGTAAAGAGTTCTTTTGAAGAAGAGGCATTCAGGATTTTGGTTTGGAAATAGCTTGTTTTTGCAGATGCAATGAGGGTGGATACTTTTGTTTTAGAGGCTTGGAAAAGTTGCCTGTGTACAGTGAGTTTGGATTTGCGCCAGCGGCGCTCTGCTCTGCGGCGGGCACGTTTTGCACAGGCAATCTCATGAGTGAGCCAGGGGGTAGGGGGGCGGTCAGGTAAAAGACGGGTTGTGGCTGGAGCATGAGTGTCCAGAAGATGGTGGAGAGTAGTATAGAATTCATCGGCAAGGTTATGTGACTTTTCAGAAAGGAGACGGGAGGCATCAGATGAAAATGTGGAGAGGTCGATAGATTTGAGATTGCGTCGAGTCACTGTGCGCATGGTACGGGAAGGAGGAGAAATGTCAAGAGAACAGAGAATTGCAGAGTGGTCAGATGGAAGGGCTGAAGTTAGACGGGTAGAAAGAACTAAGCAGTTGTTAGTAGCTGAATTGTGGTGATCACGAGAAATGATCCAGTCAAGAATGTGACCTTTTTGATGGGTTGGTTCAGAAATGTGTTGAGTCATATTGTGATTGGACAGAGAGTTGATGATATGTCTTGTGTCATAACGGTGAGTGTTGTCATAGTGGACATTGATGTCACCTAGAATGATGAGATTTCCAGGTAAGAGGCAGTAGTGGTCAAGCAGTTGGTCAAAGTCAGAGAGAAACGTGGATGTGGTGAGTTTGTTGGCAGAGCTAGGTGGAGGTCGATAGACACAGGAGAAGGTGATGGGGTGAGGGGTGGATTGGAAGGATACTTCAACGTGCTCGAAAGAAGGATGGGAGAAAGGCAGAGACTGCGAGAAAGATAGGCGGGAATGGAGTGAGTCGTTGTAGAGGATGGCGATACCGCCACCTCGAGATGAGCGATGGAAAGAAGCAAGCCTGTAACCACTCGGAGTGAGGCTAGCATGTATAGGTTCATGACCAAGGGGGTTAAGCCATGTCTCTGTAATAAAAGCAATGTCAACGTGCTCATCAGCGATAAAATCGGCAATGACCTCGGCTTTGCCATCTTTGCATATTGATTGAGCGTTAAAAAGGCATAGTTTAAGTTTATCATATGGCGGCGGCCGAGGCGGCGAAGAAGGCGGCACTGACGGGACAAAAGACGAAGGCGACACCAGCGGGGCAGAAGACGAAGGCAGCAACGACGGAACAGAAGAAGAAGACAAAGGTAGCACCGGCGGGACAGAAGACGAGGGCAGCGCCGACGGGACAGAAGACGTGTGTGTGTGTGGTGTGTGTGTGTGTGTGTGTGTGTTGTGTGGTGTGTGTGTGTGTGTGTGTGTTGTGTGTGTGTGTGTGTGTGTGTGTGTGTGTGTGTGTGGTGCGTGGGTGCGTGTGGTGCGTGTGTGCGTGTGGTGTGTGCGGGGTGCGTGCGTGTGTGTGCGTGCGTGCGTGTGTGCGTGCGTGCGTGCGTGTGTGTGTGTTTCAGCGCTTAGATTTGATTTTATCAAGATTTTGCGCTATATAAATATTGTAATTATTATTATTATTATTAGAACAAGTGAAATCATTCTGAATGAACTCACAGTTCAATGTCAACTGCTGGCAGAAATCAACAAAATCAACAATCACCATGCAACCTGCAATATCAACACAACCCTAATGACAACAGTTTTGCATGAAAAACTTGGTCAAAGTAAATCTGGGCAGACCATCCACCTCCTAACTGAAAAAAAAACCCATCACAAACATCAGCAGTTTGAGGGTTTACAAAGTAGCACAGAGAAGTCAGGATCGGAGTGAATGGAGGAAAGTTGTCACAGCATCTGTTGCAGTGGCTACCACTGAACCTGATGATGCTGACGGGTGATGGGTAATAATCACACAATTTTGAAGAAAACAGTTGATTTATCTGCTGTTATTTATTACTTTTTTTTTCAGTTGTTCAGTTGTTCAGTGTTGCCATTCAAAGCACAGCTTCTTACCATTCAAAGTACTATTATTCAATAAAGAACTGGCCGCACTTATAACCTGGGTTTATTCATAAACCATGTCACATGAAGTTTTGATATGGCGTGTATAAACCATGTCACATTAACTTATGACATGGTGTGTATAAACCATGTCACATTAAGTTATGATATGGTGTGTATAAACCATGTCACATGAAGTTATGATATGGTGTGTAGAAACCATGTCACATTAATTTAAGTTATGATATGGTGTGTATAAACCATGTCACATTAAGTTATGATATGGTGTGTATAAACCATGTCACATTAAGTTATGATATGGTGTGTAGAAACCATGTCACATGAAATTATGATATGGTGTGTAGAAACCATGTCACATGAAGTTATGATATGGTGTGTAGAAACCATGTCACATGAAGTTATGATATGGTGTGTATAAACCATGTCATATGATATGGTGTGTAGAAACCATGTCACATGAAGTTATGATATGGTGTGTAGAAACCATGTCACATGAAGTTATGATATGGTGTGTAGAAACCATGTCACATTAAGTTATGATATGGTGTGTATAAACTGTGTCACATTAAGTTATGATATGGTGTGTATAAACCATGTCACATTAAGTTATGATATGGTGTGTATAAACCATGTCACATTAAGTTATGATATGGTGTGTAGAAACCATGTCACATGAAATTATGATATGGTGTGTAGAAACCATGTCACATGAAGTTATGATATGGTGTGTAGAAACCATGTCACATGAAGTTATGATATGGTGTGTATAAACCATGTCATATGATATGGTGTGTAGAAACCATGTCACATGAAGTTATGATATGGTGTGTAGAAACCATGTCACATGAAGTTATGATATGGTGTGTAGAAACCATGTCACATGAAGTTATGATATCTTGTTCCCCATTACATATAAAGTAAAAAGCAAAACAAACAACACCACCACTAACAAAAAAACAAACAAACATACACACAAATGAGATCAAAATGTGGTACAATTTAAGTTGTAATACCACCGCAGCAAAATACGTACAATAAATACCAAAGCAAGATAAAACTCACAAAACAGTAGGCCTACCTCCTGTTGATTCAGATATTCCTGATGTATTTTTGCCCGCCACTGGTCAATAGCCACATGTTTTTGAGTACGCTCAAACAACATTTGTTGTTCTGCTTCCTTATCTTCCTGTCTACGTCGCTTCTGCCTCTCCTGTAACCCCCCAACAAAAATGAGATGATGAAACAAGTGCACAGATTGAATAGGGATCATGAGGTGGACTGGTGGAGGGACTACACATGCCCTCCATATCTGGGGAGGGATGCTCACTTAGTCTTGCTCTGCAACTGAACAACTGTCACTGTTGGTAAGGAGCTAAGTAGGTGACTTTCTTAGCATACTGAATCTCAACAGACACTACTGCACTCTAACAATGAGACTCTGCAGCAACGCAGAGTCTTCTATGATGAGTGGTCTCACAGTAACTAAATGCTGATGGTTCCTGTGAGCTCCCCAGTATTTAGACTGTAAGAAATTAAGCTAGCAGTGACAGAGTAATGCTACTGAAACAATCTGGAAAATACAATGAAGAAATTAAGCAAGCAGTGACAGAGTAATGCTACTGAAACAATCTGGAAAATACTATGAAGAAATTAAGCAAGCAGTGACAGAGTAATGCTACTGAAACAATCTGGAAAATACAATGAAGAAATTAAACAAGCAGTGACAGAGTAATGCTACTGAAACAATCTGGAAATACTATGAAGAAATTAAGCTAGCAGTGACAGAGTAATGCTACTGAAACAATCTGGAAAATACAATGAAGAAATTAAGCTAGCAGTAACAGAGTAATGCTATTGAAACAATCTGGAAAATACAATGAAGAAATTAAGCTAGCAGTAACAGAGTAATGCTACTGAAACAATCTGGAAAATACAATGAAGAAATTAAGCAAGCAGTAACAGAGTAATGCTACTGAAACAATCGAAAAATACAATGAAGAAATTAAGCTAGCAGTAACAGAGTAATGCTACTGAAACAATCTGGAAAATACAATGAAGAAAGGTATTATCTTGCACTGTTGCAGGCTCTACTATAGAGCTGCTGTCACAAGCTTTCAGCTTCAGATTATCACAGAGCTTTTTTCATGTGCAGTTGGTCTCTCTTTTGTCAGCAGCAGCTATGAACACCACTTAAGTGACTTTAAAAGCCCAACTGCTGATCCAGCCTTTGGGAAGTGGGTGAGTAAAATTGTTTTTGTCAATGGACACACACATACACACACACACACATTTGCGTGTGCACATGTGCATGCATGCATGGGGTATATACACAGTGCTACTAGTGTTACGTCAACAGCGTGGCAAAGTGGTTTACACAGACTGGCCGATCAGTCTTGAACACTTGTTGTAGGACAAGGTTATACACACAGCAAGCTTGGCCTTTGGGAAACAACAATATGCTCAGGCAAAAAGGAAGTCACTATGTGTGGAAGTAGACTCTGTTTGCCACAGTATTTTACAAGAGTGAAAGAGAAGGAAGTGGGCAGGGAAAATAAACCGGTACATTATTGCTGAAAATTTGTTGCAGGCAATTCGTTATAGGTGGACTCCACTGTAGTGTTCTTCAAATCTGAAGCTGAGCTGTCTTCTACCTCAAGTTACTTGAGAAAACATTGCAAAGGTGTTATGTGCATTGTTGTAAATGCATCAACACTCTCATACTCATAGATTCATTTATTCTCTTTAAATACTACCGCTGAGGCTTTAATAGTTTAATGTCAAATGGAGTATCTCCTGGTGGACTGGGAGTAGTGTGTATCCAACCAAATAAAAACGTTTTGATCTTCTAAACCATCCATTTTTCTGAGTACATAACATGGACTGGTGCTAAATTAAACACTTCTGTGTGCACCTGCATAGAGTGTTACTCATACATATTTGCAGGTAAAACTGTATGTATAGCTACACACTAACATACACACCCAAATCTTTTAAATTCATTCGATCAATCAGAATAAAATTTATCAATTCAACTTGATCAAAATTGAATTTGAACATCCATCTGTCCATGCACATTATACTTACAAACATCCATCCATTCATTCAGACACATCTATAAATACATAAATACATAGATGAACACACGCATTATATACATACGATGTCATGTGTTACACATCTCTAAAATATACACATGTGTGGATGTAAGATTTGATATTTCAAGTCTGATCCCAGTCCACAACAACAACAACAACAATAACAACAACAACAACAACAAAAGCTGTGTTCATTGGTCAGTTTTGTGATAATACTAGTACTAAAAATAACAATGATGATGCTACTAATATTAATAAATCCTGTATAATGTAAAGAGGGCTATCCAAAGAATAGCAAGAATGTCCTAATAACATAAAAAGTATCCAATGAATAGCAAGAATGTCTTAATAACATAAAAAGTATCCAATGAATAGCAAGAATGTCTTAATAACATAAAAAGTATCCAACGAATAGCAAGAATGTCCTAATAACATAAAAAGTATCCAACGAATAGCAAGAATGTCCTAATAACATAAAAAGTATCCAACGAATAGCAAGAATGTCCTAATAACATAAAAAGTATCCAACGAATAGCAAGAATGTCCTAATAACATAAAAAGTATTCTCACAATGCTTTAAAACTTGACACACCTCTGGACCAATTATTCCATGATCTATTTATGAAGTTACATGCAAATACTGCGACATCGTTTGTTATGATATCGTGTTGGATATTGTTGCTGTTACTTAAAACCCAGCTGATTGCGCAGAGCCCTATCAGGCTATAACTATCTCAAAAAGTACACCATACCACACGGAAGATTAAAAAATAAAAACTGGAAAAGAAAATTAAGTATACATATCAATACATTCATGCAAATAATCTAAGGATATGCCCCCTGGTGTTAGACCATTCTGTCCAATTTATAACCCATGGATTCAGAAAACCATACCTGAATGCCATTTTTTTTATATAAACATAACAAAGGACACTAAAAAATACATATAAAATTGTGTCTAAATTACCAAAAATTGCTTCTGCATATCACACTTCCTTAGAACCAAAAATGTACCTAATATGTACCCAATTATCAATCTTAAGAGAAAGTGTGCAAGCCTTCATTGAACACATACAAGTGAATGGACCAGCAGGACAGAAAATGATAGGAAGAAATGACAGAAAGCGAAGAACAAGGCAGAAACAAAGAAGGTGATAAAAAAGAAAAATTTTCTAGCACAGAATTTCCAGAAGATGGAGATACTACTTATACTGAAAGAGTCCCCAGCATCCCTAATGGGGGCACAGTCATTCTAAGTGTCATGGTCACATTTAGTGTTGAGGACCCACACATTTACATTAAATTTTATAGAGGAGGTTCTGATGCAGATAACCAAATACAACCAAGTGCATGTGGAACATAGTCTTTCGCAAGTTGCAGTTTATAGATGGGTGCCATTCTGTGAAGATGGACGAAATGCTGTTAAAGGCAAACATAGTCTGGGGAGGCCAGCTGAAGCTATTGACAAGAAAAAATGTTCAAAAAGTTACTGAAATTTGGCTAATAATGAGTGAAGACAGCATTCATAACAATGATATTACTAATTAGTTCTGGATCAATATATGTGATTTCCACAAGTACATGTGGAATGAGATGTGTTGCAGCAAGCTAGGTCCTGCACTATCTTACTGAATATCAGAAACTGGCATGGGATATTTCTGCTGACTCTATGAAATAGGTACAAAAATTTAGTGATTGCCACTGATGAAACCTGGGTTACAAGCTATGAGAGACAATTACCACAGTGGCACACTCCTGCCTCTCCAAGGTCCATCAAATTCAGAAAAAAAGCAAGGAAATTTTATGATACGTAGGGAAGTTTCAACAGTTGGGGGTAGACATAATGCTACCAATTTTGAAGAACAAGGTCTCCCAACAGTGTAAAAATCGCTACTCACAGTTCCGTAGCTTTCGATGGCGTTCTCGCCATCTTCGTCAGCGCTCTAATGCTGTCTGCGTGAAAGCTACGGAACTGTGAGTAGCGATTTTTACACTGTTGGGAGACCTTGTTCTTCAAAATTGGTAGCATTAAATTTTATGATGATAATATGTGTCTATGATAACAACAGTGTACTGATGGCTCACTGAGTTTCTATGGGACAAAGGATGTTTCTGATGAAAATACTAAGACTTGCATTCTGTAAGAAACATAAAACACTGTTAAACGATTCACCACTGATATCACATGAAACCGCATCTCACCACAAAGCAAAGAGGGTAATGTCTCTTGTGACACTGTATCAATATCAATGGGTCATTCTGCCACACCCCACTTTTTCTCCAGATATGAGTCTCCCAGACTGCAACTTATTCCCCTTATCGCAACTGTTTCTGTAAATGGATGGGAATCACTCATTTGGAGAAGAGATGTTAAATCCAAGGAATACAGAAAGATACTGATCATTAGCTCATTCTTTTCATTTTTACACAAATATTGTATTTTTTGAATTCTTCACACTCATTTGGACCCACTGCAAATTGCACATCAGCAAAAAACAGAGAGTAACACATACAGAAGTACTGATATCTCTCTCTCTCACACACACACACGCACACAACACACACAAACACACACACACACACACACACACACACACACACACACACACACAGAATACATGTTAACAGTCTCACCATATACACACACACATATACACAGGTCATAAACACATACATACATGGATGATCACACAAAGCCACATGATCAGCATTTAGAAATGACAGTACATACTGGTGGAGGAGTAATTATAATATCAACAACACACACAAGGTGTGGACGAACAGCTGAGTCTTTTCTTTGACTTCAGTGACAAAGGGAGATCAACACTCATTATCATACAAACATTTATTCATGTACAATCAAACAGTTAGTAGAACAAGGAAATCTCAAGTTGTTAGGTGGACTGACTTCTCTCTTAATTTAGAATCTAAGTTACCTCCCCTCCCCAATCCAAAATTTCAAGACCCCACTGGCTCACAGTCTTATTCTACCAGATGACTTCTTGCAACTTTGAACAGACTAAGCATGGAGCCATCTAATTGTGATAAATGCTTCTTGAACAAACTTCCACTCCAAATACATAGACAAGTATAAACAATACACATATTTAAGTATATATATATGACATATATAATAAATTAGCACACAATGTACATATTCTTACAAAGTTCACATCAGCTGACTCAAAAGTAGAGAGTCAGCTTGAGAATAAAATTAAAAGGCAAAACAAACAGGTGCAAAACAATGATACGCCAAAAGTCATCAAAGTGTCCTCATGGTAACAACGCAAGGATACAGTGGAGCAGCCAAGGATATACAGAAGAAACTATTCCCTGCTAAACAAGTATCATAAAGGATATGTGTGTGTGTATCACATAATGAGAAGCAAATGGTAGCACTTTTTGCAATCCAGTCTTGTGCAGATGACTTACTGAAAGAAAAGAAAGCGGAAAACGATCAGATATATGCACACCAGCCTACCTGAACATTTTCATTATTTTGCTGTTAAATGTCCAAATCATGCTTCAATAAAAACAATTCAAATGTCAATGACTGTTCAGTGCTTGTTGTGTAAAGAGTTGTTGGACTGCTTTTGTTCAATTCACCTGTGTGCACTGGAGTTATCCCTGGGTCTCAAAATTGTGGTTGCATTTAATTTCAAAACATGGAAAGGATTAATTCTTATAAACATAAAACAAAACAAAAATATTAACCACTTCTTCTTCCATCTGTCAACGTGTACCTTCTTGAGTTTTGCAGGGAGATAAAAAGTTAATGGTCAGCAGCAAGCTGAAGGCCTCAAGAGGACTAATACTTTGTGACCTCAAAGTCTCTTTCACACCTTCAATCCAAGCCTTCCTTGGTCTGCCTCTTGCTTTAAATCCAAGTATCTTTTTTTTTTTTGGTATGCTTGTTGGGCCGGCTGGTGGGATTGTGCTCTGGCCAGACGATCCAACCACATGACAATGGGTATAATGATGATGATGCACAGAGTTCCATCAAGGATTCTGATTACATCACAGGGCTGTACTTTACGCTCAATTTCATACTACATCCTGGTTTGAACCAGACCAGAGACAAACATAGATCTGCAGTGCTGAATAGAAAATATGAGCAACACCCTCAATGACACGTTGCTAAGTGGATGGAACATAACTGTGTGATCCCGGTCTCCACAATGAGCCCACTGCATGCTCAACTCAGGGTAGAAGCCAAATGGGGCTGGAAAATCCAATTTTTTGACTAATGAGGGCTCGAACCCACAACTTCCCACTTAATAATCCACTGTGCTAACTACTTCAGCTCAATGACTGGTTTTAAAGAGAACATTTTAGATGGAATGTAAACAGACAATAAGGCAGCCTTAAGAAACTTTAGAAAGACAGAAAAGATATGAAAAAAATGAATCTGACAGAAGAAGTAGTGTTTGGAGTTTGTTCAAGAGGGATTTATCACACTTGGACAATTCCATATGTGCTGCACCCGAACCTGCCAGCAGATATTTGGCAGGCTCCCTGAGCCCACGCAAAATGCTATGTGCTAGCAGAAGGGATCTATGAAGCAGTAAGCTGACACCACCAGAATGATGGAAACATTAAAATGGCAGCGAACAGGTCAGTTTTTAATGTTGTGGGCCAGGATTGAGATATCAGATATTGAGTCCACAGCTCTATGAAAAGGGGAGAGAGAGGAGGAGGAGAAAGAGGAGAAGAAGAAGAAGAAGAAGAAGAGAGAGAGAGGAGAGAAAGAAAGAGAGCAAGAAAGAAAGAGGGAGAGACAGAAAAAGAGAAAGAGAGAGAAACTCAGAAAGACAAAGAGATAGAGAGAGAGAGAGAGAGAGAGACAGAGAGAGAGAGAGAGAGAGAGAGAGAGAGAGAGAGAGAGAGAGAGAGAGAGACAGAGACAGAGAGACAAAGAGAGAGAGAAGAGTTGTAATAAAAGAACTACTGCAGCTTCAGGAACAGAAGCATCATCAATTTTCCATCTGCAAAACCCAAATTTAATTTACAAACAAACAATAAACCACAACAAAACATAACACTGAATGTATATATTTCCAAGTAACAAAGACACTGAAATGAACGCATGTAGAGCATTTTGTATAGTATTAATACACAGTATAAGTCTTTGATATGAATGACGCAAGAGGTAATTTGCTCTCATCATTACAAAAAAAGTTTAGCAAGTGCACCAACAGCTACCTCCGATTTCACACATGACCTTTTCTCAGCCTCCATCAGTTACATAAGCAAAACATGTTTTGTACATCTGACAGCCTGCATCAGGTCCATGATAAACAGACAGACTAACTCACCCGTTTCTCTCTGCGCAGGTCAAGTTTCCGTTTGAGACATTTCACCTGTTGCATATCCACCTTCTGTTTGGTTTCCATATATTTTTCCTGGAAAAATTATATTAAAGTGTCAATGCAATTCAATACAATAAATATTGTTGTCCAAGAATATCAACATTTTTCTGTAAGTGTAATGCACACAAAAATACACAGAAATCAACACAATGCTCAACAAACACAAAACTGCAAGTATCATTAAAATTCTAAAAAAAATCTGACACAGACAAATTAGTCTGTTGAAGGTTGAAAAAGAAATATACTATTCCTGAAAAAGGATAAAATCACATTCCTACCTTCGGTAATTCCTATGTGTATGCCTACATCATTAACAAGCAGAAACTAAGACATGTATGCTCTGTTGAATCATTGCTCATATTCAAAAGACACTTAAAGTCTGGTACTCACACAGTGATAAAATGTATCATCAATTGTTATTGTTATTTTTGTTTAAAACCCAGCAGACTGCGTATGGCCATATCAGGGCTACAACCGTTTCAAAACATACAATATTTCAATAGGTAAAAAAAAGGAAAAGAAAATTAAGTACACATGTCAATGCATTCCTTCACATAATCTAAGGAGATGCCCCTGGCGCTGACCACTCCGTCCACAGGGGATTTAAAAAACAAACCTGAACACAAATTTAAACATAACTAGGGACACTAAAACATGTATAAAATCAGGTATTCATTACCTAAAATTGCATGTCTCATTTTCCTACAGCCAAAAACGCATTTAATACGTGTACCCAATTATCACTCCTAAGAGGAAGTACATAAAACTTTATTGAATACATACTTATCAATCAACAAAATAAATAAACTACTGGTAAAACATATCTTTAAAAAAACAGATGAAGTACAAGTTTCCTGTTATTACCACACTTAACATATATATATAATACTGATTATAATAAAATAACCCCATGATACAGCATCTGTAGCAATCAGAAAAAGATCTCTGTGCATTATCTTGGATCCAGTTCTATTTGTGCTGTAGTGTATGCATGTCCTGCCTGCTGTCATCATTCAATGTGGCATCAAAGTTTTGCTGAATACTGTCTGCTGGCACTGTGGTATGAGTTTATGTGCAACTGCAAATCATTTTTTGCTAGATGCATTTTGGTATTCACATAACATATATAGCCTACAACATTGATTCCATGTGTGATGTATAATACTTAATATTATGTGTATTGTATACATCTATTTTGTATCTTATCTTTTCTTTTTGTAAGGCTACTAAATAGAGCAGTTTTCTGGATAATGCGCTATTCTGGATAATGTGCTATATAAGTATCTGTTATAATTATATATTATTATAATATTCTTGTAAAATGGCATTATTATAATATTCCTATAAAATTAAACTGAAAAATGTCACCTTCAGTTGTTTGATTTTGCTAACCCTAGCTTCCCATGTCTGTGGGTCAGCTGTTCCCTGCAAATCTTCTACTTGCTGCAACTCTCCCTGCACTGCCGCCAAGGCATGAAGAACATCACGTAGCTTGTTCTGGGCTTCACCAATCTGAAAATAAGGTTGTTTCTTTTTAACGATGACATTAACCCTTTGACTCCTGCACCTTGTCCACCAACATCCTGCGTTGTCAACCATGCAAGTAAAGCAAAATCTCAACCCTTTGACTTTCTCAACCTATCCACCAGCTTCCTGCAGGAGGCTGGTGGATAGGGTGGGTGAGTCAAAAGGTTAAGTTTTTGCAGTTGTATGGTGAGGATCAGTTGGTAGATGGGGAGAGTCAGTTGGTAGATAGGGTGAGGGAGTCAGAGAGATAAATGAAAATCAGCACCAGCAAGTAATTGAGTCAGATAATATATAGTAAGAAATGGATGTGTATCAAGATACACTTAGCTGTGTTGTGTGTGTGTGTGTGTGTGTGTGTGTGTGTGTGTGTGTGTGTGTGTGTGTGTGTGTGTGTGTGTGTGTGTTTATGTTTGTGTGTGTGTGTGTGCTTGCATGCATGTGTGCGTGTGTGTGTGTGTGTGTGTGTTGTTGTTGTGTTGTTTAGTTTGTGTGTGTGTGTGGTGCTTGCATGCATGTGTGCGTGTGTGTGTGTGTGTGTGTGTGTTGTGTGTGTGTGTGTGTGTTTGTGTGTGTGTGTGTGTGTGTGTGTGTGTGTGTGTGTGTGTGTGTGTGTGTGTGTTTATGTTGTGTGTGTGTGTGTGTGCTTGCATGCATTGTGCGTGTGTGTGTGTGTGTGTGTGTGTGTGTGTGTGTGTGTGTGTGTGTGTGTGTTTTTGTTGTGTGTGTGTGTGTGTGTTTGTGTTGTGTGTGTGTGTGTGTGTGTTGTGTGTGTGTGTGTGTGGGGTGTGTGTGTGTGTGTCGTGTGTGCATGCATGTGTGAAACAGAGGTTTGTAGAGCTTTACTGTAGTCTAAATTACACACTGTTACCTATCTTGCATTTACCTAACCCGTAATATTTGTGTGCATTTGAAATGAATCAACTGTTAAACCCATAGTACCATTACCACTATACAGGGCTTTAACCCTTAATGCTGCCCAGCTAGGATAAAAACAAACATTAAATTTTATACCTACTGCTTCAAAATGTTTATTTTTGAACAACTCATTATCTATTTGCCTTATAGTTTTCTGTGAAATAGAGGGAAGTGGTTATGATTATTTTTCTTGTATCATTAAACTACAAACTAAAAATAATCTTGAAATTTGGAATATTCTGGGGGAAAAACTGAGGTCTTAAAAACATATGGCAGCATAATGATTAATTAACTGATAACTTGAAAAAAAAAAAAAAAGAGTAAGAATGTGTATTTGATACAACAAGACAAGACACTTGTTTTGAATAACTGACAATTTGATAAGAAAATTCAGGGGCATAGGTCAAACCTGCTAGCCTGACTTTGGGCATTGTATAACATACATTTTGTACAAAAATAGTATTAATACAAAATATAAAGAATACCAGTAAGACTAAGAGACTGTTCTGCTACTCTTACTCACAAAAACACAACCATTTCTAATACTGTATCTTTAAAGTTACAAACAATAAACAGCATACATACAATCAAGCAACAACAGACACAACCATCATATATTTATACATTTACAAGCACAAACACTAATCAAACACAAGGCAACAAGAAACTTACACTAAGCTTGTCATGTAGGTTCTTCTTTGAAGCTTTTCCCGCCTCTGCAGCAGTAGTTCCACCAGCCTTGTGACTGTTGTCTGCGTTTAATTCTCCACATTTCTTTGTCTTTCCCCTGGACTGAAGCCATCTGTCAACCTCTTTCTGGGCATCTGATTTACCAGAATCAGTCTGGTCCTCTTTTGTTGGTTTTGATGTGGACTGCTGTTGTGAGGATGGAAAACTGTTCTGTACTATGGGGAATGCATTAGTAAGCTGTGAATTTTGTGATGAAGTTTGGTTTGATGAAGGGAACTGATTCAGAAATGGAGGCGGTGGCACGAAGGCATTCTTTGGTGGTGCAGCAGCAAAGCTGCAAGATGAAGGTACCGAGCTGAATCTGTTTGGTGGCAGTGGCATTCTGAAGTTGTTCTGTGAAGCTGGAGGTCTGATGTTCGGTTCTGCTGCGGTAGCAGTACTGGCATTAACACCTGGAGACATTCTCAAATTCTGTGGCTGATGAGTCTGAAAACCTTGTTGGATTAAAGGAGGGGGAGGTGTCTGGAACATCTGACCTGAAATTCCTGAGCCGATGACAGGAGGAGGAGGCACATGATGAAATGGGGGCAACCCTGGTGGAGCGACAGAGGGGTTAAATGGTGGAGGTCGTAATGGAGGAGGGAATGGAACAGACACATTTGCTGGACCTGACGGAGGTTGCTGACCATGAAATTGTCCAGGGGACGGATCCTGCACACGCCACTATTCACTGATGTTCTTTGATGAGGAGAACAGCTTTCAAATTGAGACCAATTTTCTTGATCTCTTCCCGCTTTATCAAAAGATGATTTCGTTCTGATTTCTCTGAGATGATCATCTATGCTTTGTGATAATGATGCACCAGTGCCTGTATGTTGGTACATGCTGTTCTGGTTCCTCTGACTTTCAGAATATGAGGATTGAAGCGTGGAATTGTGCTGTGAGGGGAATGAATATGATGCTCCAAACATACTCTGTGACTGTTTTCTTTCAGAAGCATAATGAGTGTTATTACTGCCTCTTCTCATTTTGACTGATGACTCCACCAACAGAACTCACTCAAGCAAAGAGCTGGACTGTATCACTTGACTCTGAAAAAAAAATGTAGTGAATTATATAACCGTAGCCAATGCAAGGCTTCCAGTTACCATTCCATACTTTGAAAAAAATCTCAGGTTTATATTTATATTAATATCTATGCCCTGTCACAATGAAATTTCTGGTGTGAAATTCACAATACAGTGCACCCTTCACGGCTGTTTAAGAGTGATCACTTAGTTTCGTCCCGTGGCGGCAGCTGTAGCAGCGCGAAGCCCACTGAGTGCTGCCCTGACCTAGAAATACGAGCTCGTAGCTCGCCTTGTTACCGGCGATCTCGCTACGCCGTATAAGCGCAGTAGTAACTATTACAAACAAGTAACTTCAGTTTTCCACTAATATTCTCAAGAGCTTTGTTTGTATTGGTCTGTAATATGCATCATTAAAAAGATGAAATTTTTCTCAATAAAATGATATGTAACTCAACACGTTACGTGCATGTAAGTGTCTAACTAAACGCACAGAGAAGAAAGAGAATGAAAGACGGTGTTGACATGATTTTTCAATCTTCGACCTGAAATGATCAATGTTCCAACGCCGGTAAAATCCAAATGCCAGTTCTCGAATGAAAGTAAAGGCACACATTAGAAGAATGTTGTCTGTAGAGGACGGCTGTTTTTCATTTTTCATGTTTCGCAGCTTAGGGGCCACGTATAGCGTGTCGTAATAACACATGTGACAGCTAAGGTAAACAGGGATGCCGGCGAGGCCGTTGATGGTTACTGGTTCTGGCAGCTCATTAATCTTTAGAGTCTTCAGTGAATGTTGGTATCATTTCAGTCCTCTGGATAACGCTTACCATGTACACACTGTGGCAGAATTCCTCTGTGCTTGATAATTGTGTATAGTGTTGCCTTGGACATTTTTGTTTGAAATATCAGTGTACTGAGACGACCAGTCAGGTTTTTCATGTTGTAGTCATTGATTATCTCTGTTTATTTTCTTTTGTTTTTTGTTGTGTGTGTGTGTGTGTGTGTGTGTGTGTGTGTGTGTGTGTGTGTGTGTGTGTGTGTGTGTGTGTGTGTGTGTGTGTGTGTGTGTGTGTGTGTGTGCATATTTCATGAGTGAGACAATTAATAAGAGCCCAAAGACATTACATGATTAAGCGAAGTGCAAAGTATTCCTCTCTGTCTGTCTGTCTGTCTATCTGTCTGTCTGCTTGTATGTTTAAGTGTATACATTTCATGAATGAAATAAGTAATTAAAGACTTTTGAGTATTATTATCATTGTTAAGCAAAATACATAGTATTCTTGTGCGTGTTTGTTTTTGTTTGTGTGTGTGTGTGTGTGTGTGTGTGTGGAGAGAGAGAGAGCGACAAACAGGCAGACAGAAAGATTTCAGTGTAGTTAAGTGGATATGATATTTAGGAGTTTTTATTTCTTTTTAATACCAGTGAACCTAAAGTTCTCGTAAATGTATTGTTTTCTCTCCCTCCCCCCCCCCCCCCTCTCTCTCTCTCTATCGCTCTCTGTGTCTTTCCATTTTTTTTAATGAATAGTCGTCTCAGTATCGTGATCCCAATCTTGACTCTTGTACGGACATGTGTGTATACGTTCCTACTATGGCAGTAAGGAGATTGCGGTATACAAGACTATCACTATCAATGAAATGTTGGTGCTAGTGTGAAGGATAATGGAGTCTATGCCGTTATCAGTGATCTCGATTTACCCACCGTTACCTCCACAAGAAGCCAAAAAAGATCCGTCCGGTAAGTCAGTCTGTTAAAACATACTTTACTCTTCCTCTGTATGTGTTTTTTTCTGCTGTAATAACTGGTGAACTCTTGTTTTCGTTGTTGGAAGTTGGCTTATTTTTCTCATGAAACAGTGAAGGCGCGATATTTTCAGAATCGTTCTCCTCCTTTTCTGTGTAATCCCGTTACGCATTATGGCAACAAACCAGTTCGTGTTTGATATCTATGTGTAGGGGAGAGAGTCTACTTTTCAGTAAGATTGATAATTACATATATGGCCAAATGACCAAAACAGTATTGCCGGAAATGTAGAAACAGTAGTAATCACGTCACACAAAGGCAGCCACACAGTACCGCTTGCCTACTGATGACTCACAGCTCAAAACCGCTGACGGGCTGTGTAGCACAGCGGGTAAGCAGGAAAACACGCCTCTCGCGTGCGAATCGCTGACACCGTGTCCGAAAACTAAGTGATCGCCCGGCGGCCGGTTTAAACATCCGTGCCTTCCTTACATTTTTGTTTTGTTTTGTTATGAATGCAAGCAGTTTTACCCAATAAATGTGTATTTTTCTTCAGAATTTTTCCAGGGAAAACTTTTACATTATCATGGTTCTTTTACGTGGGTTAAATCACAAGTTTACACACACTGCACAGGAGATCATGGTTTACTGTTTTATTTGAAAGACTAGCAGTAGCT
Source organism: Monoplex corrugatus (assembly GCA_030674185.1). Taxonomy (NCBI): domain Eukaryota; kingdom Metazoa; phylum Mollusca; class Gastropoda; order Littorinimorpha; family Ranellidae; genus Monoplex; species Monoplex corrugatus. The sequence goes on along the minus strand of JAPXFY010000016.1, from coordinate 58,230,055 downwards.
TACAAGACTACCACTTATGGTTTGTTAGACATGGGGAAACATATTCACATGACCAGGAATCTGCTACTGGCCACCACTAGGTTTTATACTCAGAGGGCTAGATAGGTTCTCATAGGATGGATAATCAAATTCTGTCTTCAAAGTCAAACCAAAGAAATGTTACTGAATACATCCTCTAATGTTCTATCATACTGGCTGAAAATACTGGTTTTTGTACAATCATGGTTTCACAGCAATGTTATGCCTAATGCTGGTATTTGGATGGGTGATAATGGTAATGATGATGATAACAGGAATAATGATTGATACATGATAGCAATAATAACAACAACAACAAAATGATGATAACAATACTTACACTAAGTTACAGATTTATCTAGCAGACCATTCTATTTCTAGGGCGCAATCTCCTAAGCACTTTATGTTTTTCAGAAAATGTATGCATAAAAATGTAAAGAGTACCATGGACAGCAAAGAAAACAAATGAGACAGTCTTGAAACAAGTAAACACAAAAAGAACATTAATGAAGAAGATGAGAAAAAAAAACAAGTAACATTTAACCCTTTAACTCCTGCACCCTATCCACCAACTGCAAAAGCCTAACCCTTTGATTCCCTCACCCTATCCACCAGCTTCCTGCAGACATTGGAAGAAAATACCAGACAGTCTTGCAGAGTGGGTGGGGATGATAACGGTAGGACTAGGAGATACGCTTGCAGCAACAAAAGATAGATTCGTATGGAGGACCATGATTGCCTTTGTCATGTGGCAAGGCACATCATGATGATGATGATAAGGTCCATATAAAATTACTGTTTTATTGTAGTTGCTTTTTACTAGTGTGGGTTTATCTTTGAGGTAGACGTTTGTACTGATCTCTGTTTCTTTCATTTCAAGCACACAAACACACCATATACAGGCATGCACTCATCGATGTATGCATACATTCACACAGACAATACATATATGTGCAGAAAAATATGCACACACATACACATAGTATACATACACACATAAAACATATTGCTATGCTATGCTAAGCTAAGCTAGATCTAGTCGACTAGCGCTTTTCAGTTTCAGTGGGAGTATGGTTTCTAAGAAGAATGTCGAGAGTTCCATGGACAGCAAAAAAACAAACAAACGAGACAGTCTTGATGGAGACAGACACAAGTAGATCATTCAAAAGGAAGATTAGGAAAAGACAGGCAACATTCATAGGCCATTTTATAAGGAAAGGAGAATTGGAGCACCGGGTCACAACGGGAAAGCTGAAGGGAAAGAGCACCGGGTAGACCCACTCCCAGGTCTCGGCAGGTGGAAGATACTAGACGGACTTGCAGAGTGGCTGGGGACAAAGAGGATGGAAGAGATGTTTGAGGCAACAAGTGATAGAGACAGATGGAAGTCCATAATCGCCAACGCCATGCGTCAAGGCACATGATGATGATCATGATGATGATGATGATGATCATTATGATGATATTATCATATTATATAAAATATATTATTTCACCTGACCCTACCGGCCTTCATGCAATCCGTATCATAACAAATACTGAGGAAAAGGTTGCTAAATGTTGACGATTACAGGTTCCGAAAAACACACATAAATCTGTCGTACCATTATCTAAAAAACATTTATAATACTAACACTTTGTAAGAGTATCACATTATACAGGCATGTCCAGCGGTTTCTTTTTCCACCTTGCAAATGGTTTACATTCTTAGTTGTCTCCCCTATCCGAAACCTTTATTAAAAAGTAACATCGGAAAGAATGTTCCTAAAAATTCTAATCTCAGATTTCATTTTTCATATGTATCAAAATTCTCGTGCTTAGAATCTTGTTTTTCGATCTTTAACAGTGGTAACATTTTAAACTCGTTTTGTGTAAATTCGGATCCACTTAAGACAAGTAGTGTCTATGTATCATGATAGAAGTCACATGACCAAAACATACAAGATGGAGGACGCAAGGGGACGGAGGCTCTTCACTGATATTAATCATGCATTCAAAAAGGATCCGTCAATGTATGTAGGAAACATTTGTTGATTTGGATGAATAACGTTTTCTATGGGAGTTCAAACTTCCTGTTGTAGAATTTGTGGAACTGTTTAGGTTAGGAATCTGTCTGTTATTTTAGAATGTGTTTATCCATCAGAACAGCAGACAGCCAACTTTGGCTGCAGCCACGCACACAGTGCGCGCGCTCACACAGACGGATATAGATAAACACATTAAGATACAAACAAACACATCACACACACACACACACACACACACACACACACACACACACAGAGGAGTCAAAGTAAGAGTGACATTAATATCCACTGACTCATGAGTCAGTTATAGATATTACACGAGTGACACAATCACTGACATGACTGAATGAGTGATGACACAGTCTCACACTACAAACAGACGTACAGTCACAGTGACACACACACATACATGCACGCGCGCGCGCGCACGCACCACTTTTGCAAACCACACTTATTTGGGTCTTATTTTTGTCATTTTTTACTCCCACTTTTACTTCGTGGCTGCCCTGTTGTTAAAGATTCATATATATCTGCCATTTTCTCCTGCTGAACGCCGTGTTTGGGAAATTGTCTACAGTTTTTTGTGCTAAGTGTTTTGCATTTGATCTTTTGTTGTCTTTGTGTGTGCTTGACAAAAGCCAGGTGGCCGATTTTTGTTGTTTTTTTTTGTTTTTTTGTTTGTTATAGTAAGTAGGCCTATGTGTTCTATTTCTAATTCCATTTGTGTTTTTTCGTAGAACTTTTTAGTTTTAAACCTAAATGAATTGGGTTTGAGGGAGTGAGGAGATGAATCATCGGAGAATAAGGAGGATGAGAGAAAATCATAAAACTTGTGTTTGAAAACAAAAAAGAAAAAGAAGTAGAAAAATTAATTAATTAATAGACTAGATGTGTGGGGACAAAAGCTTTCAACAAAAGTTTCAAACATATCTCTACCACCCTCCCAAAGACTCCCCCATCCTACCCCCCAAAAAACCCTTCCCACCCAATGTTAATAATGCTACTGCTACTACTACCACTACTAATATTCCTAAGGCGCCAAATCTTGATTGAAGAATCCAACCAAGGCGCACACTCTTCTCATTCACCCAACAATAACCAAACCTCCAGGGCATAAAGCAGACACAAACTGGGAGAGGGAAGACAGGAGGAGAGTAGCCAGTAGGGCATGTGATGTCTGACCCCAAAACAAAAACAAACAAAACAAACAAAAAAGCCCAACAAACTCCCAAAACCAATCAGCCAGATAGACATGTTTTTTAAGCAAATAAAGCGTTTCTTTTCTTTTCTGTTGTTGTTGTTGTTGTTGATGATGATGTTGTTGATTTCATGATTAATCAGTTAAGCCACAGTTTTCAGAACTTCTCAGAGAGTTTGAATTATTGTCATCTACCATGGTCTTGTCACTGTGCAGCTTTGAACCCATTCTAGCATATTGCTCTGATTTAACAGAGATGAGTACGACTTCTTGCCTGTTAGTGAACCTCGGCACAATGCATCCCCTTTGATACTTGTGGATCACAAATTGGGTCTGGAGCTGTGGGGAGTACGAGTCCTTTTTCGTTACGCTTACAACCGCCTCATGAACTGGAGAGACAAGAGTCAATCTTCAAAGTTCATTGGTAAGGTTGATGTTAAAATAACTAGCATGTTAATCCTGTTTCTTTTAGGTAAATATATATGTATGCCTTTGTTGCATGTACAGCTGATAGAGTAACAAAAAGTATATGTAATTTTTTTTGTTTTTTGTTTTGTTTTTTGTAAGACTGGACCTTAACCTCTTCCCTGCTTACGCTGTGTCTGCTATGGAGCCATTTGACATGTCTGTAGGCCCGTAACCGTGGCTGCTACGGTGGATTTTGGTCTTCAAACTTTCAGGGGAAAAATGGGAGATAACACTTGAAACATGGCCAACGTCTTGTGGAGTTGTCAAAGTGCAGTTTTTTCCCCTTTGACCGTTCAGAGAATTGAATATTAGCATCGGAAAGTATGGAACCCGATAAGGCGATTCAAGATAGCGGAACAACTGCCTATTCTGTCTCTTCCTCCACTGTGCAACACCCAAGAACTTATTGAATGTTGCATAGAAAAGCATTCACAGAGAGTACTAATACTGTAATAGTAAGACAAGTTTTTCACTTGATTTTTATTATATATACAAAAACTAAATTTTGCTGTTTTGTGTGGTTTTATGTGCTATGTTCCGAAAGCATTTTTTGTTAGGAAAAGGCTCATTATATCAGCTCAAATCATACTATTTTTCAACCAAATCAAATTACTGTAACATCAAACCAGAGCCAATGGTATAAAGAAAAAAACACGCAGGTCCAGCTCGCTTTTCACCCCCTTCCAGAGGACTGGACATTCAGTTTGATTTTCTAGTCAAACTGAGGGGAAAAGTAGAGGCCTCAATGGGAAACGAACTATGGAACCTTGAGTTCAGTTATTGGCAGGTGAATGCCTGAACCATTCTGACACTCTTTTTCCCGGAGATGGGAGCCCACCTCTTCCTTGCTGCTTTGCCTTCTTCTGACCCTTAATAGGTTCAGGCTTATTTATTCACAGCTTCTCTGAAAGAGGCAACATGGGCAAAGTGTTTCTTGATCCAACATGACATACAATATCTGACTGGAAGGCCTGTATGCTACATAAGAGTAAGTCTAGGCCAACCAGGCCTTTTTTGAGCTAAATCTTATTTCACCCCACCCTATTTTGTCTTATGTTTATTGTGTATTGTATACATGTGTGTGTGTGTGTGTGTGTGTGTGTGTGTGTGTGTGTGTGTGTGTGTGTGTGTGTGTTTATTGTGTATGTGTGTTTGTGTGTGTGTGTGTGTGTGTGTGTGTGTGTGTGTGTGTGTGTGTGTGTGTGTGTGTGTGTGTGTGGTGCGTGGTGCGCTGTGTGACAGATGGCCAGGAGTTGAAATCACCTTAGCCGGGCTGTACTGCTGATCAACCCAGACTGCTACACTGCCTGGAATATAAGGTTGGATACTTTAGGTTCTCTTAAATGTTTGCATAATTGGTGGTAATCAAATTGTTGGAACATTTTTGGTAGTTGATTGATGTTTTGTAGAATTATATGCTGCCTTCAAACAGAATTCATAGGAAACCAGTAGGTATTTATACTGTTAGTTTCTATTTTAGTTTCTCAAGACAGCATCTATATGGTCCAAATAAATTCCATGTGTGCACTGATGCCATGTGATGGACAAGATCCAAACGATCATGAAATAAACCTTATACCTGCTTATAAGCCCTATGTGGCTTGAAGATCATGGGGTTCTCCTTAGCATGTTTTATATGTCTGTCCTTGTTAAAAAAAATGAAAAGGGTGTGACTGCAATGTATCAAAGCTTCATACATTCACTTGATAGAAATCCATCTGCGGGCAACCCAGCATACAGCTGCTTCTTGCTTTCTAATACTGTTTGTCATCCTCATCACCATTTATCACCATAATTCTCTTAACACATCCTCTACCCTTGATTCACAGAAACAAAACAGATGCACATGTCTACCAATTTACACACACACACACAACACACACACACACACACACACACACCACACACACACACACACACACACACACACACACACACACACACACACACACGTTCATGCACAACACACACACACATGTTCATGCACAACACACACATGCATACACACATGAACACGCACATGCACACACACATGCACACACGCATTTACCACACCTCGCACACACACACTCCCACGCATGCACGCGCGTGCACACACACACATGTATGCATTCATACATAATCTCTTTCTCTTTTTATGTCAGTTATACTTTGCCTACTGCTTTCTTCTCCAATCTCTGTCTTGTTTCTTTCTTTAATTTTCTTTGATCTCTGATTCAGAAAAATCCCACAAAGTTCTTATTCCATGCTGCAGCAGTCTACGCAGGGTTATTTCTGAAACAGTACCAGTGTTTGATTGTTGATGACTCTTGTTTTTCCTTTCATCATGGATTTTAGTTCACTTTTTTAACTACTCCTTTGTGTGGTGGAGAAGAGCCTAAAAGAAACCAGAAAAAAACGAAAAAAGAATCAGAACGTGTATTTAATAAACCAGACAAGACAGGCACAAATTTTATGATTTTAGGTGCCCAAGGACTTCAGATCTTTCAAGGTGTACATTATTTGTTGTGTTGCAGGTTTGTCAGCACATTGATTTCCTTTCTTACCAGAATTTTTGTATAGTGATATTGTTATTTCTTCATGCCAGTCCTGTTCCACTTTCCACTTTTTAAAGTAGATTCATCAAGTTAGTAAGCATGGTGGCTTGACAGTTTTTCATGTATCATGTAGTGAAGTGAACTATTTCAAAACATGCAGGCTGCCTCAGTTTCCATCATTAGACTTGATGTTGTGATGTTGCATACAGGATTTTCTTCATGAATGGTGCTTCCATTCTGTTTGGCAGATTTGTTCTCGGTGACCGAGTCACCAATGTATATGATTACTACTACAATGTAGTGGGTTGGCATTAAGCTTTCTAAGATAATTGAATCTGTTTTCTTACTTGGGAAAGTTAAATTGTATGAATATATATTTACACGTGTTGAAGAAAAAAGGTCATTTGTGTTTGTGTTTGAATTAAACTTTAACCTCATTGCTACCAAGTGTGAGCGTACTCTTATCGTATGCCAAGGAATTAGTTGCTTATATTTCATTTGCAGTGTTCACTTCTATCAAAAATGATTGGAAAATACTCTTGATATTTTGCCCACTGATTTGATAGATATTTTAGATAGCATCCAAACAGTCGTGGAACATTTATGATCATATTTCACTTCAAAAATAGTCAATAAACAATAAAAAAGATTTTCTTAATGCTTTATTTAAGACAGTTTTCAGATAGTGATAATTCATAAAAACAGCACAAATAAACAGAAACAGATGATGTGTAAAATAGATGATTGTACAGAACGATATGGTAAATAGCATACTTGTACACTTGCCTCCCCTGACTGACATGATTGTCTGTGAACCAGCTACAATCCTCATCTCTTCAACAACAGGGATTGATAAGAGACAGATGACTTCAGTGACATTGTACTGCACACTGCGACTTCCATGGCTTTCTTAATCTCGTGTCAAAGTTCAGAGAGACATCACTCTTTCCAGGAAAGCTGACTTGTTTACATCATGTCATCATCCCAGAAAATTTCCTGGTTATGTGAGTCGCATAGAATGCCTGGAAAATTTCTGGGCGGGTTGGTGAAGGGGTTAAAAATATGGTCTTGGTAGGAATGACAGGTGTTTGAGGAATTGATTAATGTGTTTGGAAGGGAGGTGTGGTGATAAGGAATTATATAACAGGGAAAAGATGAAATCTTTGTCATATAAACATGTCAGTGTGTTGTAAGAGTTTGTAACAAGATTTTTTTGAAGTTTTTCAAGAGGGATTCTTTGCACTTAGACAGTTTCATTACACTTCACCCAAGTCTGCCAGTAGTAGTTACCTCACAGACTTTGTTAGTGTGTGCAAAACCCTATATGTTGGCAAGGTCCTCAAATGAAGAAAGGAATGTGATCTGTGAAACACTTGACACCACCAGACTGATTGAAGCATTTAGATGGGCACCAGCCGGCTTCTATGTTACAGGGTGGAATTGAACTCAAGACACAAGATCTTCAGTCATGACTACTGTACTAAATGCATCTCTTAGTAAAATGGCTACTCACTTGCGTAGCTTTCATCGGCGACCCAGCCGACTTCAGCGCATCTGCTGGGTTGAGAACTGGCTTCAGTGCACACCGCCGTGAGCGAACTCACGACAGTGCGACTGAATGAGTGAGGAGTACACCGATGGCAGGTTGTGTCGGCCCCAGTCTCGGTTGAGGGTGGGGTTCCTTGCGGCGATGTAAACTGCCTCCTTTACTCCCCTCTGGAACCATCCTGCTTCTTTGTCGAGAACTTGCACATTGTCCTTTTCAGCGTCTCATAAGATCTTCAGTCTATGGCTTTATCAGAAGAGCCAGCCGGTTTGCTTAAAAATGTAGCCTGCCTGAAGTTTGAACCCATGATCTCTGGATTATCCAAATGGCTTCTAACCAACTGACCGAATGGGCCAGGATGAAAATTGTGGCGTGCCTGAGAGTCGAACTCGTGATTCCTGCATTATGAGCATGGCCTCTAATCAACTGAGCTAAAGGGGCATGTTGTTTCAAGAGAGATATAGTAGCTAAAATAATTCCTTAACCACAGGCAGTAAAACCATGCCCTCTGTAGTAAATCAGTGGGTTTCTTTCACCGCTTAATCTATCTGCTTGCTTGTCAGCATTATAGTCTGTCACAACTTTAATTTCAGTTCCAGACACTATATTTTGCCAACTTAAAGTGAAATGATGGTAACCTGAAGACTGATCAATATAAGTTGGGGAAAGTAATTCATTCAAGTTTGATGTTGCTTAGTTCAGTTAAGTTAGAATGTTCCTTAGTTCAGTTAAGTTTTATGTTCCTTCCTTCAGTTAGGTTTGATGTTCCTTATTCAATGTTATTTGTTATATGTATCTTTTCTTTTCCAGAAAGGAACTAATTGAGAATGGAGAATTATCCATGGCAGAAGACTTGAAGCTAGGTCAACTTATACTTACAAAGTTTCCCAAAAGTGCGGAAACTTTCATCCATAGGTAAGCAGTGTGTTATGACTTGTATTTTGACACAGACTGTTCAGTTCTGCACACTCTGTGTGACGTATGACTACTGGTCGCTTTTCCATTGTAAAAACAAAAGAATTTTGAGAACATTGTCACAGAAATGTTCATAGAATTGTGTGACTCTGTTAATAATAATAATAATAATAATTACAATATTTATATAGCGCAAAACTTGATAAAATCAAATCTAAGCGCTGAAACAGACACGCACGCACACACACACACACGCATGCACACGCACGCATGCACGCACACGCACGCACGCACGCACGCACGCACGCACGCACGCACCACACGCACGCACGCACACACACACACACACACACACACACACACACATGGCTATAAATGGGGAGAAAGAATAAAAGCAATGGAAAATTATAGAGAGCATATTATATACAATTATATATTACAATGTGATTCCCCTCCGAGTGGAGACAGGCTGCAGAGGGGGTTGAGTGAGATCAGGATTTTATGCAGAGGAGAAAAGGTGAGTTTTGAGAGCGGACTTGAAGGAGACAAAAGTAGGTTGCTGACGGACTGAGAGAGGAAGTTTGTTCCAGGAGAGTGGACCAGAAACAGAGAAGGCTCGTGGACCATAGGTATTGAGCTTAGTGCATGGAAAGCGAAAAGTCAGAGGATCGGAGGCAGAGCGGAGGGTACGTGAGGGAACATAGATCTCAAGTAGGTTTGACAGGTAATCGGGGGCTGCGTTATTGAGGCTTTTGTAGCACATGGTGTCTAGTTTGTACTGTATGCGCTTTGATACAGTGAGCCAGTGAAGTTGTGCCAGGAGAGGAGATATGTGGTCAGCTTTTTTCTTTTTGAGTACAAGGCGTGCAGCATTGTTTTGAATGCGCTGTAGGATGTGAATGGTGGAGGCAGGAACTACTATTTATATCTCCAGGCCTGTATAAGAGAGAAATAGTGTGCATATGTGTGTGTGTGTGTGTGTGTGTGTGTGTGTGTGTGTGTGTGTGTGTGTGTGTGGTGTGTGTGTTCCTTGTTGACATGGAACTACTTCTTACAGTCTGACTTGAGAAAAACTTGGTATATTTGACCTTCAGCTTTTCCTGTTGTGAATTGGTACGTGATTCAGTTCACATTTGGGTTGCTTCATAATGCTGACCCCAAGTATTCCATCATAATGTCGGCCTCAACTCATTCCTTTATGGTCTGTAGGTTATGAGACAGCCAGTACATCTCTTTGTGCGTGTGTGTGTTTTAATAGGTATATATGCTTGCCCCTGCATGAGTGCTTGTGTGTGAGTGAGTAATAAACTGACCTACATGACACTTGACAAATGTGCATGTATGTGCCATTTTTGTTGTCCATTCAACAATCCTCTCGAATTTTTTCAGACGCTGGCTGTTCCAGCGACTGGTCAACCAGTGTTTATCATCGAGCAATGACAGCTGTGGTAGTTCAGACAGTTATCAGGACAATGGTGGAGCCCTGTTGTGTATGGATGGCATTGATATCGCTCTGGGGCCTGATGCCAGCAATTGTGTTGTTAACGGCAGGGGGGCAGAAGTGGCCCCACAGCTCAGGGAGAACAGGCGAGCAAACGCTGCTGTGCCACTAGAATCCACACGGTTACTAGCAGAGAATTTGCATCGGGAGCTACGTGTTTGTGATGGAGCTGCGGACAGCTATGCCAGTAACTATTACGCATGGACACACAGGGCCTGGGTTGTGCGGTACTGTTTTAATTGCTCTTTACAGGTGGGTCTTTTGCTTGCTTTATTTTTTTTCCTGTCCTTTGTTCAGGGAGGAGTCACGGGGATTCAGGGAGCAGTTACGGGGAGTTGAATGTGTTGGTGTTAATTAGACGGGATGTGTGAGGTAGTCATGTTGTAAATGAAGAGTGTTTGCTGTCTCCATCTGCCAGCACTGCCAGGGTCTTCATCTGGCTCTGAAGCTTTAGCATCTGGTGTTCTAAGCTTGAAAGGTTTGCTGCTTGACTGGTATTCTGGTCATGTGGCCCTTGCTGCTTGATTGGTATTCTGGTCACATGGCCCTTGCTGCTTGACTGGTATCCTGGTCACATGGTCCTCCCTTGACTAGTATCCTGGTCACATGGCCCTTGCTGCTTGACTGGTATCCTGGTCACATGGCCCTTGCTGCTTGACTGGTATCCTGGTCACATGGCCCTTGCTGCTTGACTAGTATCCTGGTCACATGGCCCTTGCTGCTTGACTGGTATCCTGGTCACATGGCCCTTGCTGCTTGACTGGTATCCTAGTCACATGGCCCTTGCTTCTTGACTGGTATCCTGGTCACATGGTCCTCCCTTGACTGGTATCCTGGTCACATGTCCTCCCTTGACTGGTATCCTGGTCACATGGTCCTCCCTTGACTGGTATCCTGGTCACATGGTCCTCCCTTGACTGGTATCTTGGTCACATGGCCCTTGCTGCTTGACTAGTATCCTGGTCACATGGTCCTCCCTTGACTGGTATCCTGGTCACATGGTCCTCCCTTGACTGGTATCCTGGTCACATGGTCCTCCCTTGACTGGTATCCTGGTCACATGGCCCTTGCTGCTTGACTGGTATCCTGGTCATGTGGCCCTTGCTGCTTGACTGGTATCCTGGTCACATGGTCCTCCCTTGACTAGTATCCTGGTCACATGGCCCTTGCTGCTTGACTGGTATCCTGGTCACATGGCCCTTGCTGCTTGACTGGTATCCTGGTCACATGGTCCTCCCTTGACTAGTATCCTGGTCACATGGCCCTTGCTGCTTGACTGGTATCCTGGTCACATGGCCCTTGCTGCGTGACTGGTATCCTGGTCATGTGGCCCTTGCTGCTTGACTGGTATCCTGGTCATGTGGCCCTTGCTGCTTGACTGGTATCCTGGTCATGTGGCCATTGCTGCTTGACTGGTATCCTGGTCACATGGCCCTTGCTTCTTGACTGGTATCCTGGTCACATGGTCCTCCATTGACTAGTATCCTGGTCACATGGCCCTTGCTGCTTGACTGGTATCCTGGTCACATGGCCCTTGCTGCTTGACTGGTATCCTGGTCACATGGCCCTCCCTTGACTGGTATCCTGGTCACATGGTCCTCCCTTGACTGGTATCCTGGTCACATGGCCCTTGCTGCTTGACTAGTATCCTGGTCACATGGTCCTCCCTTGACTGGTATCCTGGTCACATGGCCCTTGCTGCGTGACTGGTATCCTGGTCACATGGCCCTTGCTGCTTGACTGGTATCCTGGTCATGTGGCCCTTGCTGCTTGACTGGTATCCTGGTCACATGGCCCTTGCTGCTTGACTGGTCACATGGCCCTTGCTGCTTGACTGGTATTCTGGTCACATTGCCCTTGCTTCTTGACTGGTATCCTGGTCACATGGCCCTTGCTTCTTGACTGGTATCCTGGTCACGTGGCCCTTGCTGCTTGACTGGTATCCTGATCACATGGCCCTTGCTGCTTGACTGGTATCCTAGTCACATGCCGTTGCTGCTTGACTGGTATCCTGGTCACATGGTCTTTGTTGCTTGATTGGTATCCTGGTCACATGGCCCTTGCTGCTTGACTGGTATTCTGTCAATTGGACCTTGCTGCTTGACTGGTATCCTGGTCATGTGGCCCTTGGTGGTTGACTGGTATCCTGGTCACATGGCCCTTGCTGCTTGACTGGTATTCCTGGTCACATGGCCCTTGCTGCTTGACTAGTATCCTGGTCACATGGTCCTCCCTTGACTGATATCCTGGTCACATGGCCCTTGCTGCGTGACTGGTATCCTGATCACATGGCCCTTGCTTCTTGACTGGTATCCTGGTCATGTGGCCCTTGCTGCTTGACTGGTATCCTGGTCACATGGCCCTTGCTGCTTGACTGGTATCCTGGTCACATGGCCCTTGCTGCTTGACTGGTATCCTGGTCACATGGCCCTTGCTGCTTGACTGGTATTCTGGTCACATTGCCCTTGCTGCTTGACTGGTATCCTGGTCACATGGCCCTTGCTTCTTGACTGGTATCCTGGTCACGTGGCCCTTGCTGCTTGACTGGTATCCTGGTCACATGGCCCTTGCTGCTTGACTGGTATCCTGGTCACATGGCCCTTGCTGCTTGACTGGTATTCTGGTCACATGGCCCTTGCTGCTTGACTGGTATTCCTGGTCACCATGGCCCTCGCTGCTTGACTGGTATCCTGGTCATGTGGCCCTTGCTGCTTGACTGGTATCCTGGTCACATGGCCCTTGCTTAACTGGTATTCTGTCATGTGGACCTTGCTTCTTGACTGGTATCCTGGTCATGTGGCCATTGCTGCTTGACTGGTATCCTGGTCACATGGTCCTTGCTGCTTGACTGGTATCCTGGTCACATGGCCCTTGCTGCTTGACTGGTATTCTGTCATGTGGACCTTGCTGCTTGACTGGTATCCTGGTCACATGGCCCTTGCTTCTTGACTGGTATCCTGGTCATGTGGCCCTTGCTGCTTGACTGGTATCCTGGACACATGGCCCTTGCTGCTTGACTAGTATCCTGGTCACATGGCCCTTGCGCTTGATGGTATCCTGGTCACATGGCCCTTGCTTGACTGGTATCCTGGTCACATGGCCCTTGCTTGACTGGTATCCTGGTCATGTGGCCCTTGCTTCTTGACTGGTATCCTGGTCACATGGCCCTTGCTTGACTGGTATCCTGGTCACATGGCCCTTGCTGACTGGTATCCTGGTCACATGGCCCTTGCTTAACTGGTATCCTGGTCACATGGCCCTTGCTTAACTGGTATCCTGGTCACATGGCCCTTGCTTGACTGGTATCTTGGTCACATGGCCCTTGCTGCTTGACTAGTATCCTGGTCACATGGCCCTTGCTTGACTGGTATCCTGGTCACATGACCCTTGCTTAACTGGTATCCTGGTCACATGGCCCTTGACTAGTATCCTGGTCACATGGCCCTTGCTTGACTGGTATCCTGGTTACATGGCCCTTGACTAGTATCCTGGTCACATGGCCCTTGCTTGACTGGTATCCTGGTCACATGGCCCTTGCTTCTTGACTGGTATCCTGGTCACATGTCCTTGCTTCTTGACTGGTATCCTGGTCACATGGCCCTTGCTTGACTGGTATCCTGGTCACATGGCCCTTGCTTGACTGGTATCCTGGTCACATGGCCCTTGCCTAACTGGTATCATGGTCACATGGCCCTTGCTTGACTGGTATCCTGGTCACATGGTCCTTGCCGCTTGACTAGTATCCTGGTCACATGGCTATTGCTTAACTGATACCCTGGTCACATGGCCCTTGCTTGACTGGTATCCCGGTCACATGGCTCTTGCTGCTTGACTAGTATCCTGGTCACATGGCCCTTCTTAACTGGTATCCTGGTCACATGGCCCTTGCTTGACTGGTATCCTGGTCACATGGCCCTTGCTTAACTGGTATCCTGGTCACATGGCCCTTGCTTGACTGGTATCCTGGTCACATGGCCCTTTCTTAACTGGTATCCTGGTCACATGGCCCTTGCTTAACTGGTTTCCTGGTCACATGGCCCTTGCTTGACTGGTATCCTGGTCACATGGCCCTTGCCTTGACTGTATCCTGGTCACATGGCCTTGCTTACTGGTATCCTGGTCACATGGCCCTTGCTTAACTGGTATCCTGGTCACATGGCCCTTGCTTAACTGGTATCCTGGTCACATGGCCCTTGCTTGACTGGTATCCTGGTCACATGGCCCTTGCTGCTTGACTGGTTTTCTGGCCCATGATGGACCCTGGCCTGGCCTTGCTTGTATTCTGGTCATGCTTGGACTCTTGCTGGCCTTGGACTGGTATCCTGGTCACATGGCCCTTGCTGCTTGACTGGTATCCTGGTCATGGCCCTTGTGTGACTGGTATCCTGGTCACATGGCCCTTGCTGCTTGACTGGTATCCTGGTCACATGGCCCTTGTTTCTTGACTGGTATCCTGGTCACTGGCCCTTGCTGCTTGACTGGTATCTTGGCCACATGGCCCTTGCTTGACTGGTATTCTGGTCATGTGGACCTTGCTGCTTGACTGATATTCTGGTCATGTGGCCCTTGCTGCTTGACTGGTATCTTGGTCACATGGCCCTTCCTTGACTGGTATCCTGGTCACATGGCCCTTGCTTGACTGGTATTCTGGTCATATGGCCCTTGCTGCTTGACTGGTATCCTGGTCACATGGCCCTTGCTTGACTGGTATTCTGGTCAACTGGCCATTGCTGCTTGATTTGCATATATATGATGGAATGATTGATGGGTGTCATTCTAACAATCTCTTGGATCTCTTTGTTTCTAATCGTGTCTCGTTTGTCTTTACTGTTACTCTTCTGAGACCTGTCATCTCACAAGTTGTGATCTTTAACTCTTTGACTCCCGCACCCTATCCAACAAATGCAAAAACTTAACCCTTTGACTCCCTCAGCCTATCCACCAGCTTCCTGCAAGAAGCTGGTGAATAGGATGAGGGAATCAAAGGGTTAAGTTTTTGTTTTGCTAGCATGGTCGACAAATTAGGGTACTGGTGGACAGGGTGTGGGGGTCGAAGGGTTAAAAGGTTTTGTTTTAAGTCCAAGCCTGGCACAGGTAAGTCAGTTTGAACTTAAAGGTTGTACTGAAAAGACCAGATTTTGTTTCCACATGGGTGCGTTTGTGTTCTAGAAAGAGGGAAAGTTTGTAGCTTACAGCATTTGCCTTTTCGGATTCTAGGTCCATTTTCTCTATTCATATGTCCATCTTTGGAAATAAGTTTTCCATGTATTTAATTAAATCCTGTACTTTTGGGAAGTCTTTCCCTTTGATTATTTGTGATGCTCAGTGTTTGTTCTGCTGACATAACCTCTTATTTTTTTGTAGGTGTTTTTTAATTTGGTCATATGATTTTTGCATTTTTTCATGCTTGAAATAAAAATGAGAAAAGGAAGAACTTGAAACCGGGTTTTTTACTGGCACTCAGTAATACTTCCAGATTAAAGGAAAAGAAATGAATCAACACACAGCTGTATGTGAATTCTTGCTGACATGTTTCATTCTCTGGTAAACTGATGAATTGCATACCTACAGGAAGAGACACTCTCTCTTATTTTGTCCTTTTGCTTTTCAGGTGTATTAAAGATCATGCAAAAAGTGTCCATCTGAAAAGTTCATAGCTTAACCCTTTGACTCTCATACCCTGTGTACCAGCACCCTGCATTGTCAACCATGCTAGCAAAGCAAAATCTTAACCCTTTGACTTCCTCACCCTATCCACCAGCTTCCTGATGGAAGTTTGTGGAAAGGGTGAAGGAATCAAAGGGTTTAAGTTTTTGCAGTTGGTGGATAGGGTGAGGGAGTCAAAGGGTTGTTTTTGCAGTTGGTGATAGGGTGAAGGAGTCAAAGGGTTAAGTTTTTGCAGTTGGTGGATAGGGTGAGGGAGTCAAAGGGTTAAGTCAGATTAAGTAATAAAGCAAAGTGTGCAGTGAGTGCTCATCCCTGTATTGACAGTCTCACTATCAGGTTGTCAGAATATATCAGTGTAGCAGGCTTTTCGAGAAATGATACACCCTGTAGGGATGCCAGGGGCTCTTTCAGTTTAAATGGTATCCCCACCTGGAAATTCCATGATATAAATTTCCTGTTTTCTGTCACCGTCTTTGTTTCTGCCTTGTTCCTTTGCTTTCTGTCATTTCTTCCTATCGTTGCTTTCTGTCATTTCTTCCTATCATTTTCTGCCTTGCTGGTCCATTCACCTGTGTGTGTTCAATAAAGTCTCACATACTTAGGATTGATAATTGGATACATATATTATGTGCATTTTTTGCTCTTGGGGAAATAGATGTGCAGAAGCAATTTTAGATTTTTATATGTTTTATTGTCCGTAGTGATGGTTAAATTTGTATTCAGTTAAAATTTGTATTCAGTTATGTTTTTTAAAATTAAATCCCCGGTGTGATGAATTGGACGGAATGGTCTGCATCAGGGGTATCTCCTTAGATGATGTGTGCAAATGCATTGATAGGTTTAATTTTCTTTTCCTGTTTTTTTTTCCCTGTTGAAGTATTGTGTTGTGTGTAATTTTCTTTTTCACTTTTTTCCTGCTGAAGTATTGTGTGTTTTGAAACAATTGTAGCCCTGATAGCCTTTTTTGCAGTTGGCTGGGCTTTAACAAAAATAACAAGAAATGATGATAAGTGATGATTATTATTATAACTGTGATAATACTGATGATGATGTAAATGGTAATAGTAATGATTACAATAATGATGATAATGATGATGATGATGAGGAGGAGGACAACGACGACGATAATAATACTAGTAATGTTATTATCATGTATGCTTTTAATATGACTGTATGGGTTCAAGTCTTCCTCAAGAAAAATTTTGTATTGGTATGGGAAAGTTACATATTAAGGGAAAGAGAGAGGCACTGCCCTCATTATGCTGACACAGAAAAAAATTGAAGTCTCTACCACCTCACTTCCCTATGACTGATCAGGTTATACTCTGGGACAACCTTCCCCTTGACCTTTACACCCAGATAGCGCTGCAGATTTACGTCAATGAAAATTAACCTAGCGCTGCCATGATCCTCACAGGTGTTGTTAAAGGAATTGGACAGCACGCAGGCGTGGACCAGAAAGCACATCTCAGACCATAGCGGTTTCCATTACCGTCAGTTCCTCCTGTCCAACATTTCCCAGCATGCCACGCGCCTGCACTGCCAGTATGGCAAGTCGGTGTCAAACCTGGTTGACGCTGAACATGATTTCATCTGTGACCTCTTACACACCTACCCAGCCCATGAGGCGCTGTGGTATCACAGGTGGGCTGATCTTGGGATTTTGTGGTGTAGCGTGCTGTGTAATCTGTTGTAATGGAGTATGTTGTTGTGACATGTGTTGCAGTTTGCTGTGTTGTACTTACTTTTTGTTCTGTGGGCTCTTTCAGTATAAATAGAATCCCCATGTTCTGGAAGTTCTGTGCTAGAAATTTCCTCTTTTCTGACTGTGTTTGTTTCTGTCTTGTTCCTTTGCTTTCTGTCATTTCCTATAATTTTCTGCCTTGCTGGTCCATTCACCTGTTTGTGTTCGATAAAGTCTTACATACTTTTTCTTAGGATTGATAATCGGGTACATTTGTTAAGTGCAGTTTTGGCTCTAATGAGGTGAGAGATGCGGAAGCAATTTTAGGTAATTTATGTCTGTTTTTATGTGTGTTTTGGTGTTCTTAGGTATGCTTAAATTTGTATTCAGGTGTTTTTTAAATCCCCTGTGCGATAAATGTGAGGGTGTGGTCAATGCCGAGGGCATTTCCTTAGATTATGTGTGCGAATGCTTTGATATGTGTACTTAATTTTCTTTTTTTATTCCTGTTGAAGATTTGTATGTTTTGAAATAGTTATTGCCCCGATATGGCTCCACACAGTCAGTTTGGGTTTAAATTATAATAATGATAATAATAATAATTATAATAATAATAACTATAATAATGATGATGATGATGATGATGATAATAACAGGCATTGGCAGGTATTATTCTGATCTGGGAGATTGGAAAAATCACCACCCTTTACCCATCGGACAGTACCCAGACATGTTTAAACCCAAACCATCCAACTAAAAAATCATCACCCTTTACCCATCGGACAGTACCCAGACATGTTTAAACCCAAACCATCCAACTGAAAAATCACCACCCTTTACCCATCGGACAGTACCCAGACATGTTTAAACCCAAACCATCCAACTGAAAAATCATCACCCTTTACCCATTGGACAGTCCCCAGACATGTTTAAACCCAAACCATCCAACTGAAAAATCATCACCCTTTACCCACCAAACAGTACCCAGACAGGTTTAAACCCAAAGCTTCCAACTGAAAAAATCACCACCCTTTACCCACCAAACAGTACCCAGACAGGTTTAAACCCAAACCTTTCAACTGAAAAAAACCAGTGTTCTGATCACTTAACTGTTATGCCCATCCAAGTGCATAATAACATTTTGGACTTTTTTCTACTGTGTCCACACAGAAAACATAGAAGTTGTTTAACATACCTTATCCGTTGTGTATTTTCTTCCCGTTTTGTTCTTTCAGAAAATGTGTATTCCACATGATGATGACCTCAGCCAAGACTCACACCACAAAAACTTCTGAGGCATCGGCAGGATTCAATGGAACTGCGCAGGCTCCCTTGGCCACTGTATCCAAGAACGAGGGCCAGAAACGCTCACGGTTGGAAAGTCATTCCCCCCACGTACTACGACAGCAAGAAATGGATAGCGTGCAGAAAGTAGTGCGAATGACAAAAGACGCTTACCAGAAAACGTTGGCGACCAAGTACATGGAATGGCTGGATAAAATATTCCCTGTATCGAAAGAGAATTAGAGCATGTTGATTTCTCAGGGATGTTATGTTGTTCATTTTTGAAAAGTTCTCTCTGCACTTTGCTCATCTCAGCATTGCTTGGATTTGTTAACCTCTTCTCTGCTTGGTACGAGTAACGCTCGTAGTAAAATCGAAATTCACCACGCCCGTATACGAGTGCCACTCGTAGTAAACTCGTCACGGAAAGCGAGCAAATCTACACAAGAAATGACTGCGCAAAATGTTTCCAACTCTGTTGCTGATATCAGCGAAGAGCCCCATATCCTTCACGTCACCAGTAACTGACCACAGGATATGCAAATCGCGAGTTGAGAGGTTACAGTGATTAGCGAATTCAAGATGGCAGCGAGACCTAGTACGTCGTCGGCTCGACCTGTTTTCAAGCGGTACACTGCGCTTGATGTGTTGGACGAGATATTCAACGATCAAGACAGTGGAGAAGAAGACATGGGAGGATCGGATCCTGACATCAGTGATGAGGAGGAGACGGATGGGAACCAGCACCATCCACTTTTATCGGAGATAGGTGCTGGTGATGACGTGGATCCTTCGTTCGCTCCCAGTGAAAGCAGTGGGGAAACCAGTGCTAGCGAGGGTGAAGAAGAGGAAATGGGGGATCCTCTACCATCAACAAGCACTGCACACCCCCTCCTGTCAGGAGGGGACGGGGTCGTGGACGTGGTAGGGGGTCTGGACGACGGCGAGGGCCCCGTGGAAGCGGCAGGGGGCGTGGCGTGAGGCGTGGTCAGCAACAGCTAGTGAGAGAATGGCGAGAAGCTGATGCACAGCACCCCAACCCTGGTGTAGTTTTCACTGGAAATCCGGGGTTGAAGGTCAGCTGTGCTAATTTTAGGCCGGTTGACTATTTGGAATTATTTTTTTCTGACCTAGTCAACCATCTCGTCATTCAGACAAACCTGTATGCTGACCAGTTTCTCGAGGCACACCCCAATCTTCCACAGTTTTCCAGGGCCAACAAGTGGGAGAAAGTCGACTGTGCAGAAATGAGGAAGTTTCTGGGCCTGGTTCTGCTGATGGGCATTGTGCGGCTACCTTCAATTGAACTGTACTGGTCTAAGAAGGTGCTGTACAGAATTCCAGTCTTCAGCTCCATCATGACAAGAAACCGGTTCCAGGCAAGTAGCTCTATTTTTTTTTCTTTTCTTTTTTTCACTACTTGATTCTTCATCCCTCCACTATTCATTTTGTCTGTGTGTGTGTGTGTGTGTGTGTGTGTGTGTGTGTGTGTGTGTGTGTGTGTGTGTGTGTGTGTGTGGTTTTATATATTCAAGTGTGTGTGATACTGTCAGTGTGTGCTTGTGTAAATGTGTGTGTGTGTGTGTGTGTGTGTGTGTGTTATGTGTAGGCTGTGTGTGTGTGTGCGTGTGTGTGTGTGTGTGTGTGTGTGTGTGTGTGTGTGTGTGTGTGTGTGCATGTGCGTGTGTGTGTGTGTGAGTGCACATGTGTACATACGCATTATTTATTTCTGTTTGCAAGTTTTCCATACAAGTTTGCTGATTTTGTAAAACACAAAAGCACTTTTTTGGTACACCAGTGTGGTGTTTTTATATTCATGTGTGTGTGATACTGTCAGTGTGTGCTTGTGTGAATGTGTGTGTGTGTGTATGTGTGTGTGTGTGTGTGTGTGTGTGTGTGTGTGTGTGTGTGTGTGTGTGTGTGTGTGTGTGTGTGTGTGTGTGTGTGTGTGCGCGCGCGCGTGTGTGCATAAGCATTATTTATTTTCTGTGTGTAAGTTTTCCATGCAAGTTTATTCATTTTGTAAAAGACAAAAGCACTTTTTTATACCAGTGTGGTGTTTTTATATATTCAAGTGTGTGTGATACTGTCAGTGTGTGCTTGTGTAGTGGGTGTGTGTGTAGGCTGTGTGTGTGTAGGCTGTGTGTGTGTGTGTGTGTATGTGTGTGTGTGTGTGTGTGTGTAGGCTGTGTGTGTGTGTGTGTGTGTGTGTGTGTGTGTGTGTGTGTGTGTGTGTGTGTGTGTGTGTTGTGTGTGTGTGTGTGTGTGCCCAGTTGTGGGTCTGCTTACTTATCTTGAAAGTTTACTCTGTATTTCAGATTCTTCTTCAGTTTCTGCACTTCAACAACAATGCAGCCATGCCAGTGCCAGGTGATCCAGCGTACGACCGGCTCTACAAGATCCGTCCTATTCTGGATCATCTGCATGAGAGGTTCCAGGAGGTGTATGAGCCCCGGCAAGCGGTATGTGTTGATGAAAGTCTACTTCTTTGGAAGGGTAGACTGATATTTCGTCAATACATACCGTTGAAACGTGCCCGGTTTGGCATCAAAATATACCTGTGCTGTGAGTCTGACGGCGGTGTCAAGGGAAGTGGTGGCTACTGCTACCGCTTCAAGGTGTATGCTGGAAAGGAGGACCCCGTCAATGAGGTGCAGCCTGTCCTAGAGTCCGTAAATGCAGACAACCCAACTCTCTCGGCCAGCGAGAAGATGGTGCTGTACTTGGTAGCCCCTCTCCTGGAAAAGGGCTACCATGTCTACACGGACAACTGGTACAGTAGTCTGCGGCTGTACCTCTACCTCCTGGAAAGGAACACCTTGGCCTGCGGCACCGTCCGGGAGAACCGGGGTATTCCAGAGGAGCTACGTGGAGTGAAGCTGGACCCCGGATCATCAGCTGCTCTTTGTGGTGACAACAAGATCGTCGCCACAAAGTACCACAGCACAAAAGTGGTGCACCTGCTGTCCTCTGTGCATGGCCACACTGAGGCACCCATTCCACACTGGGGACGACGGGGTGTCAACATGCGTCCGTCTGTTTCATCGAATTACAACAGGAATATGGGTGGAGTTGACAAACAAGATCAGCTGCTTCACCCATATGACTGCTCACGTAAGTCGATGAAATGGACAAAAAAACTGTTTTTCCATTTTCTGCAGGTTGCAGCCTGCAATGCATTCATCTTGCAAAAGTCAAGAGGTGATGACTCCTGTAACACTTTCCTAAGTTTTTTGGAGAGTGTCATCACCTCTTGGATTTGGCCAGATCAGGTGCCAGCTGTGGAAGAGGGAAAAACAGATGACGAGGTGAGGGTGGGTGCACACCACTTTTTATTTCCACTGCCACCGACACCAAACAAGTCTAACCCCACCAAGCCGTGTCGGGTCTGCACGAAGAAAATAAAAGTGCGGAAGGAATCCCGCTACTACTGCCCCTCCTGCCCATCCAAGCCTGGATTGTGCTTAGGCCAATGTTTCAAGGACTACCACACCAAGTTTGTGTATTGGCAGTAGGGTGTTCTGTGTTAGTTTTTTTTTTTCCCCTCAGTTATATATATTTCATTTTCTTCTGCTTTTTTGTGCTTTTGTTTTTGTGTTCTTAGTTTTCCATTCTACAGTGCATTTTTTTTTCCTCACCTGTGTGTGTGTTCACCGTTTTGTGAACGCTGTGACAAGACTGAGTGCCATCAGTGAAAGAAGACCAAGTGGAGTATAGAATGAATCCCCTTGTGTGTTTCTTTGAACCACAATTTGGACAGACAAAAAAATGAACACCATCCCCCAAAGTTATGAAGTAACGAATGTAGACAACCTGAGGATTATGTCCAAGCGCAAGTGCTGGATTCCTATAGAACAGTATGGCAGTAATGTGAGTACAATATGTTCAGAAACACTAACACAGTTCCCACAGTGTTTTATGTGATAACAAATGGATACCAAGTGTGTGTGTATGTGGGGGGAGGGTCTTTCTTTTTGAACAGACAATTGTTTATTTTTTTCTTCAGACTTTTTTTTCCCATAGTTGTCATTTTGAACATTTACCAATATGTATAATATTATACTATAACAATTTGGACCATACTGTGTACTTACAGTGATGTTGAGTAAACACTAACAGAAGTTTTTGTCAGTGTTTTACAGGTTTTATGTGTTGTAACATGTGTATGTTTTTAGAAACTTTTATTTTCTGTAAAACCACCATCCGTTATATCCCTGGCCATCTTCCCAATGGCTAACAAAATTACACTATTGTTATATAGCATTATAACTTGGGGTAAAATGAAAGAGAAGCCATAAAATCTAAGTCATATGTCAACAAATGAATAAGCAGTGATTGCGGTACTGAACCTACCCAAATAGTAAAATTATGCCCCTTTCCAGTAGAATTGGGGTACCCCCAGTAACATACAGATTGTTACACAGAGGGACATTTATTGACATCAGTTTGAATCCCAGGTGTTTGTAATATTGCTGAGCAAACACCAAAAGGTATTTTGCTTTGTTCAGTGGGCTTTTATGTGCTGAATTGTTCTAAAACTCTCAAATTGAAAACAAAACAAAAACTGATTTATCACATGTTATTAGTGTGAACCATCATCATTACCAACAAAATCAAATTAGAATGATGTGAAATTGTAAACAAGGGTATAAGGAAGAAGTCCACAAAAAATCTAACAAATAACTCAATAAGTGGATGAGTAATGTACATGTTAGTGAACATACTGCAAAAAGCATGATTATGCCCCTTTTTTCCTAAAAAATAGTACTCCCAATTATGAGCAGATTATGATCAAGAGCAACATTCCTTGGGATTTATATGACTGTCATGTGTTAGTGCTGATGTTGAATAAATAGTAAAACCACTTTTCCAATGTTCTGACTCATTTTGTGTGGCACAGTGTATTTGTGTATACTCGAAAGCTGTTATTTTTTGGTAATTTTTTGTAGTTATGTCAGTTTCTGCTATACTAATTATCAACATAATCAAGTTATTTTGACAGGACATTGTAGACCAATGCATAACAACAAAACATGCAAAAAATCTGAGAGATCTGTCAAGAAATAAATAAGCAGTAACCATTTTATTGAACCTACCCTAAAAAGCTAAATTTTACCCTGGCAAGCAGTTATTCGAAAGTGCTATTATACTGAGCAGTTAAGGGGTTAAAGTATGGTATGGTGAAAAAGTCCATATGGTCTGAGAGAGAGAGAGAGAGAGAGACAGAGAGAGAGAGAGAGAGTGTGTGTGTGTGTGTGTATGTGTGTACACATCCACATGTCTGAGTGTGTGTATGCGTACACATGCAAGTATGTATGGATATGTTTATTATTTTATGTAATGATAATTTGCAGCTTTTTGTGTGTGTGTGTTTGTATAATATGTGTGTGCGTGAATGTGTCTGTGACAATGTATGTGTGACAAAGTGTGTGTGCACACAAATATGCATGTGTATTGGTGCTGTGCTTGTTGCATGCATATTTAACTTGTTCATTCTGTCAGGGTGAATATATGGCAATGTGTACAGCTATACAGCGAATCATTTTCTTGAATGCATTTATCTAATAAAGGAGAAAATGTCTTACATCACCGTGTTCATGCAAGATTGATCATTACAGAAGTTGATATTGATAGATTGTTACAATGTAATTGATCATTACTGAATGATAGATTGTTGCAAACTTTTTGTGTTGAATGTGACATAGAGAAGGTGACAGGAATAGAATAGTTGTTTAAATAATTTTGGGATCAAGACGGTATGGGTTCTTATTATAAATATTTTCTTTGCTTGGTCAGTTTGGGTGAAAACTGCCTTATAATCAGTGATCATGGCAAAGTGGTCAGCATAACAGACTGCTGAAATGGAGGTCAATTGATTTGAACCCTCATCGATCTAAAAAGTAGTTGTTGGATTTTTCAGCTCTGACTGACTCTATCCACAGTTGAGCATGCTGTTGGTTTGTTGGGATAACAGGAACCACATGGTTGTGAGTCTCGTGTAGTCAAGGGACGTGTTATTGAGGTTGCTCCAATTTTCTGAGGAACAATGGAGCTGTCTGTTTCTCTCAGGCCTGAGTTGATGCCAGGATGTGTTAGGAAAGTAAGCATGGACTACAACCCTGTCATGCAGTCTCAATATCTAACAGAGCATCAGTATCATCCCCTTTCTTTTTATCACAGCATTTTGAAAAATTGTTCTTGATTCTGTGGCCCCTCATGCCCTGTAGTGATGGTGATCTCAGTTATAGCGTGTTTGGAGGTGTGGTGGACAGTTTACATGAGCAGCCTGGAGGTAGTAAAATTTGTATCGCATGGAACTGGGGAAGATAGTTTGCAAGCATACGTCAAGTCTGTACATACGTCAAGTCTGTGCATCATTAGTCCTGGTCGTTAGACTAGTGGGGACTGGCTGATGTAATGGTTCTGCCTGTCATTTCTCTTTCCTTTTCTCATTCATCATCACATTTAGGCTTGAGTCTCAAGTGCACCCACAGGTTCAAGCAGCTTCTTCTGCAGGCTGATATAGCTCTACACTGTCTTAAAACAAGAGGTAACAACAACAATAACAAGCTAGGATGAGAGATGTCACAGGGTTGGTCAGGAAATTTTGAACAGCATCCCCACTGACGCGTCTGTAAAATGGATGAGACTTGATTGTGTGATCCCTGTTTTCGCAGTGAGTCCACAGCACACTCAGCTCTGGGAAGGAGCCAGCCGGGACTAAAATCTCACAGTAAGTTTTTAGGCTGATGGTAGTTTGAACCCATAACCATAACCTCCTAGCCTGTAGTCTGTTGCATTAATTATTTTGCCATGTTGATGACTGGTAGACTTAAGGTTCGGTATTTATACCTGGACTAAACAATCACTGTGACTGCAGGTCTGTACACACATGCTGAAGTCTGTATAAAATGGAAGAGCTGTTTTTCGCAAGATAGGAACTAAGTCACAACTGAAATGCTTACTCAAGTTACTCCTGTGGAAAACAAACACAACAGGGAATTGTGCCCATCCTATTGATACCATTTGTGATTTTGAAATAATGAGATACTTTTGAGTTGATATCAATGGCAATATTCATCAATATTGAAATCTACACACTCATGTCAGTTTTTGTGTGTGTTTTTCGTTGTTGTTCTTGTTTTTTATCATATTTTGCTGTGTTTCTATTCAGATTGTGTGCTTGTGTGTGTGCCTGCACACATGTGTTATCATGGCATTTCTTGTTGGTATTATGATAGTGTGCCTTAAAGCTGAACCCCTCTTGTATATTATTTTGACTTTGGTTACCTTGAATTTGATCTCAGAGGAAAAGTGAATTTTAAATTTGAGCTGAATATTTGCTTTTCTAGATTTTATTATTTACTGGTTCTGTATCGCCTTTTTGTCATTATTTGTAGTACCTTTTCATATGTATATAATAAAGTAAGGTTCTGGTTTTAGATAATTGTTTACAGGATCCATTTATAAACCAGTCCAGCAAAAGGATCGGTATGTCTAGTATGTATCTATTAAGCATTCCAATTTTCCCTGTGGCATGTGTGCATGTTGCTTTGTTCACACTGAGCAGGCAGTGGTACATTGTTGCGCAGTTGCATACTCCATCCTTAGAGGGTGTGCATGATGAGTGTTTTCATGTTTCTATAAGCCATTGGACACCAACATTACTTAACAAAATCTTAAATGTGCATATTTTATGTTCTGCTTGCATGTATACATGAAGCAGGCTTATGACTATCAGGTCTGAACACAACTGACCTGGGATAACAGAAAAATATTCAGTCTTCAGCCTCCGGGTGGAAGGTATCCAGGTGAATCAAACCTCACACCTTCCAATTGGAAGTCTGATGTCATACCTACCAGTCCTGCCTGTCTAGCAAGTCTTTTTTTTTTTTTTTTTAATAATTTTTTGTTGTTGTTGAGATTCAGACGTCACTGAAAACGGCAGTTTCTTAGTTTTCATTTGATGTATGATTTATAGCTGCAGGTATTTCCAAACTCAGTTATAGCCATTTTGATATAAGGTAGAGCTTTAGGTAAATGAAGAAAGGGTTTTTGAAATTTGAGATCGGAAATGGATGTTTTTTCAGCAACAGCAGTTCATTTTTAAGAGACAAAATTAGACAGTCATGCTTTTACTCTGTTTTTTTTTCATTGATACGTAAAAGTGTTCTTGGTTGCTGAAGTTTGATCTGCTGTAATTCATGTGAAAGCAAAACTCAGCCGTTTTCAGCAATAATTTCAATATCCTACTGCATAAAAAAAACAAAACCCAAAACATTTTAGGCTGTTCAGACTTCTTAAACCACTTAAGCTGTCAGACTTTTTAAACCACTTAGGCACACACAATAGAACAATGGTTCTAGATGCTGAAAATGCTAATATCTCATTGTCAAAATCAAGGTTATATGGTTATAAGCCTGAAATGTTTTGAGTCCATTGTGAAAACGGGAAGTGCAACTTTTTGACCTCTTAGTCAGTAGGTCACATTTCATGTTGGGTCAGTAAGTTTTATGTTATCTTTTGGTCAATATTCGTACATTGTATTACAACTTTTCTCGTGAACATATTCCATTTCAACTCAGTTCTCTACAATGTCATCTTATTCAGTTATTGTAAAATACAATCCACTGTATACATGTGTGTGATTTTCACTTCAACAATTTTTTGATGATCATGGTATCAAGTGTGTTGGTTGTTATTTCCTTATCCATTCTCCTTACCATAATGTGAATGTTTGGTAAGGAGGATAATGGTATTATTATTTTCTGCCCCTCCCCCTACTCACACCCCAGCTTTCCTCATCCGGTACCATTTCCTTAATCAGAAAGATATTATCAAAGGAAATAAGAGGGAAACAGGGAGAATATTTTAATATTTACCAAAGAACATAACTCTTGAGAGTCGCGTAGGAATTATTTCCCATGTTGTAGAACTCCTCAAATCTAACACAGTTTGCGCTACCCATTCAGCTAGCATAGAAGCAGCTACAAAGCACAAAAACCACAAGCTCAGAATATTCGAATCTAACAGTTTGCGCTGTTCTGAGCTTATGGTTTTTGTGCTTTGTAGCTGCTTCTATGCTAGCTGAATGGCTCGAATGTTCTGAGCTTACAGTTTTTGTGCTTTGTAGCTGCTTCTATGCTAGCTGAATGGGTAATGCAAACTGTGTTAGATTTGAGAAGTTCTACAACATGGGAGATAATTCCTATGTGACTCAAGAGTTATGTTCTTTAGTTAATATCAGATAGTTTCAGGGGAGGGTTGTCTGTCCATGCACACGTGATATGTTATTTAAGCAGAGACATTTTTCAGTAATGTTCCATTTATCAGAGTATGCCTGAATTTTGCTTACAATATTTATGAACAGACTTATGGATATTTGATGGCAAAACATTCAAGGTTGTATGGAAGGGTTGTGGTGCATGTTAAGCAAATTGAAGTGCTGGTGATGTGATCTTCATGTAAGCATGGGTACTGCTCTTTGCTGTTGCTTCTTTTTGTTCCTTTTTAAAGGATTTTCAATACAGATATTACGTGGTGGTGAATCAGATTGTGAAATTCACCTTCCTATAGGGAGTGAAACATCTTGTTCTTTTCAGCTGAATTTCGTTGTTGCAGCTAACTAGGTCTGCCATACACGATATGTACACACGTACCTACTCATTCATATTTACATTCACGCAGTTGCTTGCGCATGTATGCACACCACGTGTGTGTCCTATTTTTGGAATGATAAACCTCAGTATTATATTGCATTTAATTCCACTCATCTAAGAGCATGTTGATGTCTTTTTGTATTTTTGTTGTCTTTTTAAAGTCTTGTCTCCTTCTTATCTTTTTTCGGACATTTTTTCAGAGACTCTTTGTGAATCATATAAGAGCAACAACAACAACAACAACAACAACAACAACAACAAAGATTTGAGCAAAAGTTAATCTTTTTGCCACTGTAAGTGACAGACTGGTTGTGTCTGATGGAAGGATTCACAATTGTAGTCAGTGCACTGTCTATACATGTCAGGTTGTACAGTTACCATTAACCCTTTCACCCACACCATCCCTATCCCCCAGCTGAAAAAACTGGTGGATAGGGTGAGGGAGTGAAAAGATTAAGTGTTTGCTTTACTGTCATGGTTGACAATGTAGGATGCTGGCAGATAGGATGAGGGAGTCAAAGGGTTAATTTCTACTTTTTTCATTGCTTTGCAAGTACTGTGACAAACAATCAAAATGCTACGCGAAGTCAGAAAAGTGTGTAAAAAATATGTTTACAATATTTAAGCACAGCAGTGTGAAGCTGTCTTGTGAATTCATAGGCGGTTTATTTTTCAAATATTGTCTGATTCTCACTCTGTCTAAAAGGAGAGATCAATAATCTTTAATGAATATATAAAGAATGTCAGTAAACTGAGTTTTAAAGAAAAAAAGAAAAAAACAGAATCAAAAGAAAAAACTTATTACGATTTTTGGTCTAATGCTACAGTATGAAAGGTGTTGTTACTGTGGTGTGACTCAAATAGTGGTTTGACATGTACGACCCATCAGTGTGACTCAAATAGTGGTTGACATATACGCACCATCAGACAAGGAGGAGGATGCAATTTTGTTTGCATTGCTCTAGTCTGTATAAGGTATGAACAACATGGATGATGTAATTCAAAAGTTTGATCAGTTTTGAGTGTTGATTCACAGACTGTTCAGTGCACAGTTTATATTAGCAGTGCTCAGCAGTACACCAACTGTCTAAATCTGGTTGCAGCCTGGCTCAAAGAGCAGTGGTGAAAGGGTTAAAAAAAATCCTCTGATCTTTTATTTGCAGATGTATATCATTTAATTTGCTTTTGTTAACAAGGCACAATTTGTTTCGCCTTTTGGTTACTGCTTTTTGGTGCTTCAGGTCCATTGGTATGTGATGCAGCTGTAATGTTCAAATATTCATGTGTATAGATTGTTATCCTTTATAAGATTGTCATCCTTTATAAAAGGGAATTTTCAAAGAAAATGTTGGTGTTTGAAATAAATTTGTGTTTGAAATAATGTTTTTTCTTTGAACCAAACATCTTGTATCAAGAATAAGAAGATTTTTGGATTAAAGTTTCTTCTGTTTTTATGTATCTATTATATGTATATAAAAAGAATTGTTTTATTTCTTTTGTTTGAAAAGGCTTTATTTCTGTAATAGCTTTGTTCTGTCATGTATCTACATTATTTTCATTTCTTTGTTGAAATTGGTGTTATTGGTAAATAATGTACATCATTAATGAATATTAGCATTGTTGATGAAGCACAAGAGAAACATGAAAAAATATTGCCATTTCAGTATGAGGCATGTAGAATTCAAAAAATAAGCTGCTGAATGTTTACTTGTAAGGTCTGAATGATCTGATCATAGAAGTACATGTGAATTGTGGAAACTGCAAAAAAACAAAATATCATGTTGATATGAGATCATCTGTAAATAGCAAGCATTTCCTACCAACTTAACCCTTTTATTCCTGCACCCTATCCATCAACTACAAAAACTTAAGCCTTTGACTTCCTCACCTATCCACAGGAAACTGGTGGATAGGGTGAGGGAATTAGAGGGTTAAGTTTTTGCTTTGCAAGCGTGGTTGACAATGCAGGATGCTGGTGGACAGGGTGGGGAGTCAAAAGGGTTAAAAAGTAATCATCACAGCACTTTGAAACTTAACACACTTTACGCCAATGATTCCGTGATCTAATTACGAAATTACATGCAAATCTGGTGACGTCATTTGTTATGTGTCATGATGGATAGATATTTTAAGAATCACAGCCATGTTTAGCATTGAAGAACAAACAGTGTTTTTACATTGAAACTGAAGTTTATGAAGTAAGTTGTAGCATAGATATATTAGAAATACTATTAACTTGTTAATTGCTTTTGACCAAATATTCAGTCAGAAGAAACATACACCTCCAGTGCCACCGACTGAATATTCGGTCGGCGATCTTTCCTATTTTCAGCCAGAAAACCCCAACACTTTCAGTGACGTGTGAGATATCAATGGAAACTTCAGGATTCCCTCTATAAGTAGATGCTGATTATGTATGTGTGACTTTTACGGTCTTTTCTGCGCTGTGCGATTGAAAAGGTGACCCCCTACAGCTGATTACTGTTCAGCGACTGCAAACAATGGCGGATGAACTTGCTTCAACACCGAGCAGTTGCTTGGACCTGAAAAACAACTTATACAGCAAAAGAAGTTGCAGAAATCATTGCTTGTGGAGCTGATTCTGATTTGCAGTCTGATGATTCACTTGATAAGAGTGAAAATGATGATAATCTGGCGCATGCAGGCGACATTTTGATGTTGATGTCCGAAGTCGGACTTGACCCAGATAAGAGTCGGAGTGACATTACTAGCACTGACAATCGTAAAAATGAAAGTACTGCTGCTCCCGGTGTGTTGTAAAGTATACTGAACAAGAAAATATGTAGTATTGTGGGGTTTTCTGGGCTGGATGAAGAGATATGAATTTTTTTAAATTTTTAGTCAAGACGTTTAAAATTCCAATGGCACTGGCGATTTACCGCTTTATTTACACTTTGGCACTTAAGGGTTAAGTGTATGTAAGACACAGGATCTTTTTATAGGCTGTAGTTTACAGGTGGGTGTCAGTCTCTAGAGATGGATTAAATGATGTTAAAGGCAAGTATAGTCCAGGGTGGGGTCCACTTTGAGCTACTGACAAAAAGAATGTTTCAGGAGAAGTTTTGAATGAAGACAGGTGAGTAGCGTGTAAAGAAATTGCTCATGGTGCTGGTAATAGTCACAGGTAAATTTGCAATGTCTTGATGAAAATCAAGAATGGGCATGATGACTTGCAGAGACTGTTAACCCTTTGACTCCTGCACCTGTCCAGCAGCATTCTGCATTATCAACCACACTTGCAAATCAAAAACTTAACCCTTTGATTCCCTCACTCTGGATAGATAGGGAATCAAAAGTTCAGACATTTGCAGTTGGTGAATAAGGTGCAGGACTCAAAGGGTTAAATGGGTGCAGAAATGATGGTGACAGCTTTTTAAATTGAGTAGTTGCTGTCAGCAAAACTTGGGTTAGAAGCTGTGAACCAGAATTAAAGAGATAATTATCAGAGGGGCACACTGCAACCTCTCCAAGGCCCATCATGTTCAGGAGAGAGCAAGGAAATAAAGATTATAGTATATGTGTGGACAGCATGTTGCATTCCAGTGGTACAAAAGTTAACCAAGACAACCACATGTTTCTGATGGAAAGATTAGAAACCTGCAATCCAAAAGAAACGTAATATACATTTATCTTGCCACAAGGCAGAGGGGGTGTCACTGATGACTTGTATCAATGGGATGTTATACCGCACCTTGTCTGTGCCCAGGTACAAATTCCTCGGTTAATGGTCTGTTGCCTAAGTTGCAAGAACCGTTATGTGGTGTACAATTTTATGGACTTGGAAATGGAGATGTCCAAGCAGGTACAATATGATATGAACTCCGGTTGCCTTGCAGCGGTCATTTGAGCCTTCCCAGCCAGGAATGAGTTATTTGGGAGGTGGATGTTACATCAAAGGAATGATTATAGAAGGCAAGATACACAGATACACATGTCATTTACATGTAACCAAGATTATCACAGTGGTAGGCTGATAAAATACCAGTATAAAGTATAGCTAGGTAAAACATAGTGTAGGTAGGGCCTTAGGACCTGGCCAGCTCATGGGTTTATGTGCAGGCTTAAGGCATGTGCCACGGTCACTATACACGTGGCACCTGTGACGTTAGTGCATATGGAATTCGTTCCGAGTGTGGAAATGACATCTTGAGAACTGAAACTGAAACTGATCATTATTTTATTTTTTAACATTTTTTTAGACACATTCACATCTATTGGATGGCCCTTGTATGAAAGTGTTATTCTTGTTTGTGCATTTTTATTTTTCATGTGCATTTTTATTTTTCATATTTCATATCTGTATCTCATCGTCGACGTGTTTTATTAATGTATTTATTATGTATGTAAATCTGTTTTATTTATTTATATCTATGTGTTTTATCCTTTTATTATGAATATGACCAGTGCAGAACGACAGTTTTTATCTTGATTTCAAATGTAACTTTTTTCCTCAGAGATGGTTATGGATGCATGATTTGATGAATATACATTATCTTTTGTAGAATCATGTGTATCGATATTTCTGTGTGTATTTAATCTTTATATATAATCAAGAGGTAATTTGGCATTTTGAATAGTTTTTGATTCAGTTATTTATTTAATCAGGAGATGATCACTATTTAAAGAAATGTGTCATTTTGTTATTAAATTTCCTTTTTCTGATTGAAGAGGTCCATCAGCAACGTGTACATTCTTCATTCAAGTTGTGAATACTGTTGGCAGTTCTTATTCTTTGTGCTAGTTATAACGCGTTCCACACATGAAGATATAAGGGAAATTTGAGCTGCTGTGATAGTAATATCACAGATTATGTGATTTAATGAAATGGATTGTTATAAGTACGCATTGTAATAAGGTTTTTCGCTCTCTTTTCAACTGTGCAGAGTCTGTAAAATGCCTTGTCTGAATATGAAAGCCCTTTTTGCTATACAAATCACATGTTTCAAATGTTGTTTTATGTAGGTCCTTGTTGGTGGTGGTGGTGGTATGTTTTGTTGTTGTTTTTCTTTGCAATAGTAGGTGTAACTAAGGCTGCGTTTGTCAAAATGGAATGAGAGTTTAACCCTTTGATTCCCGCACCCTGTCCACTAACAGTCTGCATTGTCAATCGTGCCAGCAGAGCAAAAACTTAACACTTTGACTCCCTCACCCTATCTGCCAGCTTCCTGCAGAAAGCTGGCAATTAGGGTGATGGAGTCAAAGGGTTAAGTTTTTGCAGTTGGTAGATAGGGTGCGGGAGCCAAAGGGTTAAGGAGAAAGAGTTCAAGACCTTGCCAGTGCGTAAAGTTTATGTCCAGGCTTATGGCTTGAGTCATAATCATTTTGATTCCTTTTCTGTCCCCATTACCTGGCATTTGTGGTGTTATGCATATGTACTTTCTGACTTGGTGTTAGTGCATATGTACTTTCTGATTTGGTGTTAGTGCATATGTACTTTCTGACAATGGAGTGACAGTCTTGAGAAAACTGATACTAAGGAGAGGTAGACAGGATTACAGTTTTAAGAGCGTGTACTACAGCATTGCCTGCTGTTCAGAAATAAAAGAAAACAGTCATTACCACATGGGGCAACTGTAAGACAGAGGATTTGATGAACACCACATCCTTCATCCAGATCACTGGACTGATGATTTGAGGTGTAACCATGCTTGAATGCCAGAAGTGGACAAACCATGCTTGAATGCCAGAAATGGACAGACAGAGAGAGAGAGAGAGAGAGAGAGACAGAGAGAGAGAGAGAGGTCAAGTTATTGTTTTATAAATGTAAATTTCTGAACAAGAGTAAAGGTTAGGAACTTAGCAACTATCAATCAGTTAGACTGTGTTTGTTAAGTGAATACGCTGTGTCTTGGTTCATGCTTTGTATTTTTGAACATACTCACACATTTATAGATACATTGTATGTGCATGTATGTTTTTTTTATACTTCTTTTGTGTATTTCCTTACTGGAAATAAGCCAAGCAGTCTGTTTCCTTGTGTGTGTGCCTGTTCCATTTCCAGTCCATGGAAGTAGAAAGCAATCATAAAATCCACCTCAATACTGTGTCACAATGAGAATAATTGTGTGCAGGTGTATGCATGCATACGTATGTGCATGTGCATGAGAGTGTGATCATGAGGTTATGTTTTGTTTTATCAGCATATTTGTTTGTTTTTTCCCAGCATGCAAGCAAAGACAACGAAGTGTTGGTGATAGTTCTAGCTGGAATGGTACCTGGCAAATTTGCAAAGACTTTTTTGATGTAAGATGTTTATATACCTGATTTGTTTTCTCCCAGTTATTTACATGAATTTGGATCCTTGATTTTCTTTCCCCACCTCCACCACATCCCTTTTATTTTACGAATATAAACACTTCGTTCATGTGGCGTTTTAAGTTCCCTGAATCATTAGCATTCTTTTGATACTGCACTGTACTGTCTGTACTGTACTGTACTATCTCTTAGCATAGATGATTTTCTGTGGCAAGTTTGAGTGGTCTTCCAGGAAAGTGTATCACCATTGTCCAGCATTATCTTTTTCTTCTTTGTATGAGAGCATTACTGTTTACTGGTCAAAGTGCATGTCATTTGAACAGAGCAAACATATTTCCTGTCAATTTTTTTTTCCACTGGAAATATAAATTTGCAAGAGGAAGTAAAATAAAAACTGTTTTAGCTGCAAGTCAGTCGTGTAGGTTGCTGCATTTTGATTGAAACAAAAGTCTAATCTGTGTGCATCTCAGGTTGTGATCATCGGCTGAATTTTTGATAGTGTCATAGCTGTGTGGTTTTTTTTTTATTTTACAATCTTTTCACTCCCAAACCCTTTCCACTAACTTCCTGCAGAAACCTGATGGAAGGATTGGGTAAGAAAGTGAAGGGGTGAACATTTGAATTATCAGTGTATGACAAATGTTTATATCCCTGTTCACTTTGTAAATTTCAGCATCATTAAGGGCAACACAAGTTTTTTATACAAATGTGTACATGCCTAATTTTAAAGTATATTGCATTTGTTTGCTGGAACCAAGTTTTATTGCTAGTTTATGATAGCTTTAAACAAGCATATAAGTTTGAAAAAGGTACTGCAGCTATTTCCTGGGACTGAAATCTTAAAGCTAATGAGGACAGATTTTAACAAGTGTATGAATTTGAAAAATCTATTGCAGCCATTTTCTAAGACTGATTCTTAAAGCTAAAAAGTTTGAAATACATAATATGTATTACATTTTCTGGAACAGATTCTTAAAGCTAATGAGTGACAGATTTGAACAGGTATGTAAGTTCGAAAAAGATATTGCAGCCATTTTCTGGAACAGATTCTTAAAGCTAATGAGTGACAGATTTGAACAGGTATGTAAGTTTCGAAAAAGATATTGCAGCCATTTTCTGGAACAGATTCTTAAAGCTAATGAGTGACAGATTTGAACAGGTATGTAAGTTCGAAAAAGATATTGCAGCCATTTTCTGGAACAGATTCTTAAAGCTAATGAGTGACAGATTTGAACAGGTATGTAACTTAGTAAGTTCGAAAAAGATATTGCAGCCATTTTCTGGAACAGATTCTTAAAACCAGTGAGTGACAGATTTGAACAGGTATGTAACTTAGTAAGTTCGAAAAAGATATTGCAGCCATTTTCTGGAACAGATTTTTAAAACCAGTGAGTGACAGATTTTAATAAGTAGGCCTGTATAAGTTTGAAAAATGCAATACAGGCATTTTCTGGAGCCTATTCTTAAAGCTATTGCAAGGCAAATTTTAACAAAATATGTAAGTTTGGAAAACATATTACAGCCATTTTCTGGAAAAGATGTTTAAAACTCTTATGTGACTGATTTTATTAAGTACAAAAATTTAAAAAAATAGTACTGCCATTTTTTTTAAAGCGATTGTGAAAGCTAGTGTGTTTCAGATTTTTACAAATATACAAGTTTATAAAACGTGTTACAGCCATTTTCTGGTACCAATTCTAGTGCACGACAGATTTTAACAAATATACAGGTTTGAAAAACGTAATACAGCCCTTGTTTTTAACTTGATACTGGAAAGTATTGAGGACCGATTTTAACAAAGTATTGAGTTACTATTTTTAACAAAGCTGTTGAGTGACAGATTTTGCACCAATACATAAGCAGAAAATGACGCTGCTGTTGATGGAAGGATATTTTCTATCGCATGCATATTTTTGCACACTTTTCTGGGCAGAAGTTTAGTTTGATACTGCATGGCAAATTTTTTTTAATTTCAATTTTGTTGATTGCTTTTTCAAATTAGCCTATACAATAAGGAATAACAGGTAAAGGTACAGTGTATAACAGAATGTAATCAGCTGTGGTCACTTTCCTTATCCTGAATCGGCCACATGATTTGTCGTATCATTCTGTTTTGTCCACATTAAAGAGTTTGTGTCCTACCTCACTAATTTTTGTCTTGTGTACTTTGTTGAAAGATACCACATCATGCATAAAATCATATATTCCATAAAGCAAGACTTACCGCGTAAGGTGAAGCATGTTGTAGAATTGTAACGAATTTGTTGTAGACTATTTTCCAGCAGATGGAGATTTTGATTCAGTGTTTATGACAAAGGTGGTTTGTGTTGTGACTGAACAGAAAATACTTGTGAGAAGAAAACAGAAACTGGGTGAGCATGTGCACTCTGTGCTGGTCTTCGGTAAATAAGTTTTTCTTAAGAAATCACAAATGTTTCACCTTACTTGATAAGCCTCTCTTTGTTATATACAATTCTCACTCATTTCCAGTCTCCCTGTACTTCTTTGCAAGTGAGACTTGAGAGTAATAGTGACTAGGAGGGTTAGTTTTACTAAGTGTGACAATGTTAGCCATGATGGTATGTGATGAATTCGGCTGACCTCAGTTTTCATGGAGGTAGCTGACCTCAGTTTTCATGGAGGTAGCTGACCTCAGTTTTCATGGAGGTAGCTGACCTCAGTTTTTTTATGGAGGTAGCTGTATATGGTCCTTTGCAGTACCAGTGATGTTTTTGTTTGGTAGCACTGACAAAACTTTGCCATACTTAGTCCATCCTACAGCCTTCATAATTGTGTCAATGGATGCCCCTGTCTTTATAATCAGTGAGTTGCTGGCTGACCGTATGCTGTGTGCGGTTTACACATGTGCAGGCAGAGGTGCTTGCATGAGCCAAGGTTCACTTCAGCCACTGTGCAATAGTGTCTGTGCTGATTCTCTTGTGTGGGGCTTGCAGAGTTGGAAATAGTCGGTTTGTGTATTTAGTGTTCGTTTTCTATAGACATGTGTGCAGCGCGACTGTGATCCACAACGATTTATTTGCTGCAAGATGTGCACAGAAAATATAAATTTTCGTCTGTCAGCTCCATGCTAGCTCCTGGCGTTATTCTCAGCGCTTATGAAGTCTGGAATCTTTGACCTGACAACATAGCTACTGAAGTCTGGAATCTTTGACCTAACAACATAGCTACACCTATGCAGAATTTCATAGTTTGCTCCTTTAACGTTAGTTTGTGAGTAGAAGTCCAAAATTCTACCTCCTTTAATGCAATATCAAATCCAAGTACCCTGGTACTTGGGGAGTGGAAGTTTTCTTTCATACACTCCCTGCATAAGTCTTTTCATATTACTTTGATTTCCAAAAAGGTTCCATCAGGAAAGTGAGGGACAGTTGAGTGCTGAAGGAGCTGTAGCCAATCTAGAAATTTCCTTTTTTGTCATTTTCTTTGTTTCTGCCCGGCTCCTTTGATTTCTGTCATCTCTTCCTATCATTTTCTGCCTTGCTGGTCCAGTCACTTTTATGTGTTCCATAAAATCTTACATACTTAGAATTGATAATCAGCCTGAAACATTAAAATCTGGCCTGTTCACAGCTCGTCTTGATATTTCCATTATTCTGGTGGTGTCAGCTTAGCGTTCCCTTCTCTCCCCTCCCTATT
Source organism: Monoplex corrugatus (assembly GCA_030674185.1). NCBI lineage: Eukaryota > Metazoa > Mollusca > Gastropoda > Littorinimorpha > Ranellidae > Monoplex > Monoplex corrugatus. The sequence continues at coordinate 58,191,618 of JAPXFY010000016.1, read as the reverse complement.
TCAAGATCTTGCCAGCACATAAGGTTTTGCAAAAGCTTAGAAGGTCTGCCAGACAACTGCTGACAGATCTGGGTAGAACACATGTAGGGACTGTCCGAGTGTGATGAACCATACTTGAACGAACTCCAAACTTCTGTGAATCAGCGTGATATACAAACAGACCAGCACTGACAGGCTGTGTGATCGAAAGCCAGCGCAATCCAGTGAATTGTAGACATTTTACGCAGTAGAAGCGCCACTGGTTTTTATCTGGCTGATGAGTTGTGAACATGCATACATACAAACGTTCAAACATAGACACACATTTCAAAACTGGTACTCTGCATACTGACATGTGGGTTTCTATTTATCTATTCTGTTAAAATGGTTTGAGAGAGATAGAGAGAGACAGATAGAGAGAGAGACTTCAGAAATTTTATTCAAGAAAGGCAATAGCCCCTACTGAAGGGGTGCTTGTAAGTACAATGAAATAATCAGATATCATATCATAGGATTAACAATCAACAACAAAATAAACATATGACGAAAAAGCAATTTCTCTGATTTTAGCTGCTTTGAGCAGGAACAAACCAAAATTCTTAATATAATTGAAACGAGTTGAACACATTAACAAACACAATTTAAACATATTCGGGCATCTAAAATACTTTTCAGGGATAAACCTTGAACGGATTTCATCTAAAGCTGGACAACACAGGACACAATGTATTTTGTTTTCTTCAGCTTGCATACACAAGGGACAGAGCAAATCAGACTGTGTTGCTTGTATCTCAATCGATGGACTTTAAAAGTTGATAGATCAAGCCTAAATTTTGCTATTGTTTTTCAAATTAATATCCAGATCAAGGCTTATGTATGGTTTAACACTGTGAGAATCTATGCTAGTTCTGTAAAAATCATATCTTCCACTTGCCTGTTTATGTGGTCATTCCACTTTTGCCATCTACAATCAATCAGTCTTTGCTGAAAATCACGAATAAACTGTCTTTCATTGCCAGCTCCTTGGAAAAACCGAACATCACCAAACCCATATTCATTCAGACACATATGTATACTAGTTACCCAATTCTTCTTACCTTTAAAATCTAGATCAAATAGCATCTTACACGATTTTTTTGGCAGTCTATCATCTGCCATGTGCAATAGTTTAAACCAAAATTGAATACATCGTAAAACTGAATGAACAAACAATGGGTATCTGTTTGTTTCTCCATATACTAAATCATTTGATGTGCGTTTATCCAGTCCTAAAATTCTTTTCAAAGCAAATAAGTGTACAGCTTCACAATGCATGACTGCCTTATCTAATCCCCAAATTTCTGCTCCATACAGCAAAATTGGCTGTTTTTGTGAGTCAAGTATTTTGACAAGTAAATCAAATGAATTATTATTCAATATATTCAATCTTTTCATCACACATAATGACATATTAATGCATTTTCTTGCCCTGCTAGCAATATATTTACAAGCCAGAGTAAAACTCAAACGTGTAGAAAAATAAATTCCCAGATACTTATATGCATTTACAACAGGCATAAATATATCATTGTACACCCATCTCTCTCCAGCAGAGAGAGAGAGAGAAAATCACACTTTAGGCTTCAGTCTACAGTCTAACATTGCATAGATCTGACAGTTTGCATTATTTCCTGAGAAAAACGTACTCTGTGTCTTGCAAAACCAAAATGGCCAGACACATTAAAAGCAATGTATTTTAATCTCATTATAGTCTAACCGTGTTGAGGTGACTGTAAACTGCACGTGTAATATTTGCAACGTTAATATCTTATATACAGGCAATGTAACAAAACACAGAGTGTTAAAGAACTGCCTTGCACTCAAAATTCCTGTACATATCTGTAAAAATCACATTTATTATTAGACAGCATATTAATATGACAATTTTTCGTGATTAAAAATGCACAAAAGGAAAACCTTATGTGGAACCTGGACCCTGTTTCTGCAATTAAAACTTCAGAAATTGCCACCACCACCTTTGTAGATAACGCTTTCTTGTCTGTTTAAATATTATACACACACCATTCTGATAAGAAAAGGGGGAAGCTTTTCCCCATCACCTTGAGGTGACAGGGGAGTGGAATGGTGAGACTTCACTCTTCTCCAGCACCGCTCTCACTGCTTTATCATCCCAAACCTTCAAAAGGATCAGGTACCCAATCACACCAGGGTAGACAGGAAGCCACATGCATAAAGTTTTTACATTTCAAATGTTTTCTTTTTCAGTTTTCACGAGTAGCTTTCATTCTTTATCACAAATATGACTACTTCATCATAAAAGGCAATATGTAAATCATGAATATTCAAATCTGCTGGTCTTTGCCATTACTTTAAAGCTATGAAAAAACATATTAAGGATATGATTAGAACACTGAAATATATAGCCACACACACACACACACACACACACACACACACACAGAGAAATACATATACAGACACACATGTACATACACAAGTGATAAATCACACTTGAATTAAAAAACTAACATCAAGTAAAAAATACAACATGATAAACACCTTGAAATCAACTCACTTACCCCTTAATCCCCAACACATGCATGCCACTAATTTACCAAAATTAAAATACCCATTCCACCTTACATGTTTATATCTGACACAGTGTTTTACATATATAAAATATATATACATATGTATATGTACACGTCTACAATACTGGAATCACCCAATAGAATGATAGGGCCTCACTTCAGCTTCAGTTATAGCTGCCTTTGCATATGTTGGTGGAGTTTTTTTTATTTCAGTTGGTTTGGCGGCATGTTTCTTCAACAAAATAAAGCATTGTTCATCACCATTTGTGTTTGCCTGATTTTTTATTGATTTTATTTTGTTTGTGGTTGTGACAAAAAAGGCGCCAGAAAGTGGGACATGGTTTGGGTTGAAACTTGTACAACAGTGTAACTTAATCAGAACAAGCAACACAAAAATGAATTGTGTGTGTCCTGTTAGTAAATAAAACATTAATCCCACCCACAATAAGCCATTGCAAAACTTCATGCAATAAGTTGCGTTTGGTGCATCCAAAAATATGGCGATCGTGCGTTTCATTAGTTTTCACAGATAACGCTTGCATTCCATTCTACCCACACAACACAGTTGTGCTTCAACTGATTCAAAATCACTCCAAAATGCATCTTTGGGGATCATTCTTCCTGCTCACGATTCAGTTCGTTGAAATATGAAGCTGAACGCAAGTTTCTCTGAAGGTGCTTACAGCGTGGCACGTTTTGCTTCTTAGTGTAACGCACACAACCTATCCTTGCTCATCATCAAAGCCAATTAACTTGGCCCCATCCTCTGAATCTAAAGTGTTTGAGAACAAACAAAATGTGTACGTGACATGTAGCACATGGCCTATACATGATCAAACACAAGCTCAACATTGGTTGACTTGTCTCCACCCGATGTTTTGAAACGCACATCACATCTGCTCGACGTTACCACAAGTGTCGGCATCTCCTGTCTGGTGTGTGTGTGTGGCAAGCAAACTGAGGTAAGGATACAATTTTGCTTTTACTGTTTATTAAAAATAGATAAGATTTTCTGGATAAAACTCAATAAAAGAGTAAATAATGATCGATTCTCTCTAAACGCAAATCAGATGTGGCCATTTGCAATTGTTTCTGTAGTAACACACAAATGTTTCAATACGATATCTACTGTGCATGAAAATGTGGAAACTTTCTTAAGTTTACAGTGTACAGGCAAGTCTCTTTTATTTCGCAAAACTCAGCATGCATTCATGATGTTACGTGTACAACGAATCATAGTGTGGGATTCTGCAGAAACGAAAGCGGTAATTTCTTGTTTCTTTGTAGCGCACATAACGAATATATAAACGTTATATGGAGCATTTTCGTTGACACTTTTTGTTGATACAAGCTTTACTGCGTGTGTTGTGACTGTTAAAAATATTGTGAGCCCTACTGTTTGTGTTTCGGAAAGGAACGCTCTCAGCAAAAAGGAAATTTCATGGAATAGTTTTTAAGTGCCACTGGTTTTAGGATTCCACTGCAAGGAACGCTTGCTGAATCATTGTTATCAATTACTGTTTCGCAACAGAATGATATCTTTGGACAGAAAGCAAACGATTATGGTATTCCAATTACATGGTCCAGTTAGACATACAGCTGTTGAAATCTACAGAGAATTTTTAAAGTCGGCACTTTGTGAGTGTGAGTTACTGCAGAGAGAAACATTGTTGCAGATCTTGTTTCAAGATTTGCATGTCACAGTCTTTAGATATTTTGTTTCTTTTTCCCACCAGCACTGAATTGTAGATCTAGATCTATTCTTTCTTTGAAGATGAATACTCCAACTGCAAATTAAGGGAGAAGGAAAGTCATATTAGCTATCTTGCCAAAAGAAAAGTTTGTTGGTTACAGTGGAAGCGATTCAGATCTATTGAGATGACAGTTGTGCTTCCTCCTTTTGATCAGGCTTATCTGAAACTGGCTCAGCATACAGATCTACATTGTGCTTTTTATGCCTTACTTTCGAGTGGCTATTAAAAGATTACTTGTTAAAACAACGGATTGGATTATACTTCTTGTTTGTGCGCTACAGAGAAACCACTCTCACTCATTGTTATTATCATTATTCCTATTATCATTGCAAAAATTAATATCAGTATTATTGGTTGCTATCATTATTCTACAATGGATTGGTAAGGATACATTGTTTTGAAGACAGTACCATGGTCATAATTTTGTCCAATAGGGCAATAAGTTAAAAAAAAAATTCTGCTGCAGTTTTAAAAATGTACATAGGCATAAGATCTGATCAATACAATGTCGCTTACACTTCTTAATGTTGAAACTTTTAGTTCATCTTTTCCACATTATACAGTAATCAAAGCATTTATTCAGGGCTCTGTGTGTGTGTGTGTGTGTGTGTGTGTGTGTGTGTGTGTGTGTGTGTGTGTGTGTGTGTGTGTTGTGTGGACTTCCAGGTTCTGAATCAGAAGGTGGTGAGACACTGGTGAAATTTCTGCGAGACAAGAGGTGGACACTTTAGCTTTCCAGATATTGATGACATTGCTTGGATGGCCAATGACAACCTGAGTCTCCTGCAGCCACTGACCATTAAACAATGCGGGCACCATATTTTCACAGTTTAAAAGCTATACCAATACAAGTGACTTTTCAGCTCAAGTTGTGAAAATAAAATGTGACCAAAAATGGAATCTCAACATGAACTGATGAACTAGCCACAGCCTCAAGTAAAACCCATGATTAACACCTTAAAATCAACTCACCCATTAATCCCTCAACACATGTGCATACCACTAGTTCACCAAAATCAAAATACTCCTGCCACCTTAATGTATATATTTGATGCATTGTTTCTAGTATTAAATAACATATATATCTATATATATACATACACATATATCTATATACGTACATACATATATATATACATATATACACACACACACACATATGCATACACACACACACACATATACATAATACATATATATATGTGATACTCATTTCTTCCTCACTGTCCACTCTGTATATACTTAAACAAAAGAGAATGCAGACTGAACTTCTGAATCCCTTCGTGCAAAATGTTAATCCACACTGTGAACAACCAATCTGCACCACCAAGGCAGCACATCTCTAACCTACGGCACAACCACGTCAAAGGTTAGCAGTGCGTTTGGCCCATGACAACATGAGCTGGCAGGCTATGGCATTGGGGGGAGGAACGAAGAGACCATCGGGGTGCTGGCCCGCCAACATCTGAGTGACTTCTGCTCTGGAAAACCAGCGTACATCCTCCAGCTCTTCTGGGTCCATCTGGGAGGGCATTAAATCTGATTAGTGTGATATGCATAATTATTCATATTGGTGTTATTGTTATTTTTGTTTAAAGCCCAGCTGACTGTGTAGAGCCTTATCAGGGCTATAACCATTTCAAAACATACACAATACTTCAACAGGAAAAAAAAAGGAAAAGAAATTTAAGTATACATATCAATGCATTTGCGCACATAATCTAAGGAGATGTCCCTGGCGCTGACCACTCCATCCAATTTATCACACAGAGGACTTAAAAAATATACCTGAATAAAATCTTAAACATAACTAAGGATACTAAAGCATGTACAAAAACAGGTCTGAATTACCCAAATTTGCTTCCACATCTCATTTCCCTAGAGCCAAAAATGCACTTAATCATCACTATCATCATCAGATGCCTTGCTGCATGGTGTTGGCTATCATAGACCTCCATCTGTCTCTATCTCTTGTTGCCTCAAGCATCTCTTCCACCTTCTTTGTCCTCAGCCACTCAACCAATCAAAAATCAATATGGCAAAAACAAAGTCCACCAAGTGAAAGATCACATCAAAAGCAGGGGTTCTGGCTGTCAACCTTTGTATACACACACACACACACACACACATATATATATATATATATATATACACACACATATATATATATATATATATATAAAACCACTCACTGTGATATCTTCAGTGCGAGCATATGCAATACAGCCCAACATGAGTGTGGCAGGGAAGGGCCAGGGCTGACTGGAATGGTAGTCCACCTTTCCCACCTTTACTCCACTCTCCTCCTGCACTTCACGTCGACACGTATCTTCTATACACTCACCTGGCCACAGAAGACAGGTACATTGTTAGTTTGTTTGGTCAGGTACATTGTTGGTTTGTTTGGTCTGTTCCTTTTGTCAGTTTTACTATTTTCATTTTTTCCATGCTTTGATTGTTTTCTTTAGTTTGTTTGGAATATCGTTTGTGACCTCCCAGCAGGAAATCAGTCTTAACTAGCATTTTGGGTATTTTGAGATATATACAAATCACTGGAAAGTGTACATTTTGCTGATTATTTTGGTACTTGAATAAAGCTTGTCCTAAAAGATGTTGCGGTTATGTATGTTTAAAGCCAATAAGTTGTATGACAGCCACTTTGAGAAAATGGCCTCTAAAGTTTTTACGTACTCTCCTACACATTTTTTAAAATTTCTTTATTTGGTGGCTTTGACCCGGTTTGTTTCTGATTTAAGCTGTCATTATCCAAAAGGTGCACCAAAGGGCTTTCTGTCAGTATATTACATGTGGGGGTCTGTACAGGTTACAGTTCGCAATAAGAGACAAAAAGAGGTACTTTTGGTAAGAAATTGTGTTCTTTCTGCTACAATCAGTGCATTAAAATACCATTTTAAATTGCTTAATCATAGTTAATGATATTTTTCAAGAAAATTTTTTTTGTGGGGGATAGATTATTATCCACAGAAATCAATTTTGAGAAAAAGTCAAAACACCCCAGATAGACCCTCAGTCACCTTTTCAGCTCCTAGTGCTGTTCGATTGACTGCGAGTTAAGACTGACTTGGTGGTGGGAGGTCACATTTGAACTCTTCATATACAGCAGATGAAGACAAGAAGGTGATATGCATTTGATCAGTCTTCTTTCCAGCTGAACTGAGTTGGATGGAGATAATTCTGTCTATGACAGGGCGGACACAAATGCGACCGCGCATGTGTATTTGACTGCATATATACATGTGTGTGGGAGGATAAGTGTGTAAGCGTGCATGAATTTTCGATCTTGTTCAATGCTAGCAAAATTGTTTATCTATAAATGCAAAGTTTTCAAATGTGTTCCAACCTACTTTCAAGACTACTGAATATGAGATTCAAAACTGAAGAATATAATGCCAAAATAAATTCTGACTTGTCCATTTTTAATGCTCAGTGGAATAACTGTACACCAATGTTTTCTAAATAGAAGAAAAGTTCTTTATGACATATATGTTTACTCTGAAACCTCCAATGTCTAATCACTGTTATATATGTTTTCTATGTTATTTCAAGCAATCTAAGTATTCTGCTTTTACTCCACCTGGTTCCATGAAACCAGCGAGACAGGAATACATCTTGGGAGGAAAGCGGGGTGCACGGCCCAGTAGGCATCGCTTGCCATCAGGGGACAGCACCAGCATGATCAGAGATGGGTCAACACGTGGATAACAAGTGTTATGTACTCCTGAAAAATACATGACTGAACATTAAAATCATTTCTTACCGGCCATAATTTAGATATATCATTCAAATAATATCTTCACTGCCATAATGCTATTAAGAACTTTGCAATGTACTTCACATACCTGTAAAACTGAATCATGAATTCCCAAAAGAAAAAGGAAAAACAAAAGCTCTAAACAACCCCCTGAAGCCCCCCCCCCCCCCCCCCACACACACAAAAAACCCAAACAACAACAACAACAAAACACAACAACAACAACAAAAACAAACAAATAAACCTATTGTTTTTGAATAAAACAACTCGTTTTCTGTAACTTTTGAAATAAAGAAAACTCCACTTGACAGTGGTTGGTTTTGCATTATAACGCAATGCTATTCCTTCCAAGCGAAGAAGAAGAGCAGTATCTTTAGAGTGTATTGATTAGCAGCGTAAAAGGATCACTTTATATTGACTTTCTACTGATAAATGAGTTTGTCAGAAGCAGTCATGTGGTTAACAATGGGTACAATAATGAGAGTCCAGTAACCACCTGTCTCACCTCACCTGTCGGTGTCACTGGGTTCGGTGTTGGCTGCTGCACATTTTGACACCGCCATCTCCCTCTATGCAACTTTGTCCTGACTTTTGTGGACAATTTCTTGAATATTTAGGCCACTAATGTTGGTTATGTTCTCAATGTATGAGATTGGAGGTCTGCCTTTCTTCCTTTTTTCCACTGTTTTTCCTTGAAAGATGGTTGCCATGAGGTCCGTGTTCTTGCTGCGTGACACAGGGCCAATGTATTTTAGTCTTCTCTTGTTGATGTCTGCTAGAAGTTTTCTGGTGGTATCAAGTTCTTCCAGGACACTTTCATCAGTTCTTCTATCTGTCCATTTGACACGAAATAGTCTCTGATAAAACCACATCTCTGCTGCCTCAATTCTTCTGCAATCCAGACTTCACAGCCATAAATCATGACTGGTCAGATCAAACAATTTAAAAGTCTGACTTTCAGGCCATTTGGTATGCCTGTCTTTCCAGATGTAGTTGAGTTGGACCATTTTTTACTTTGCCATGCCAATTCTTATTTTGTCTTTGAAACAGGTTCTATCAACAGTTTTTACAGAACCAAGATATTTGAAATCCTTACCATTTTCTAAAGGAACTTTGTTAAGTAAGATGTCATGATTGTTTTAAATGTCTTTGTCTTGATATGTAGCACGTCTGTTTTTTTGGCGTTCAAATTTAGGCCAGCCTTTTTGCCTGCTGCATCTACCCTGTATAGAATAATACTAGTCTCATATCAACACACAACCAAAATCAGTGACCCAAAGTGAACTGCACTATAATCTCTACAGTATATACAGAACATTGTTCATTAAATTCTATAGATATTGCAAATGTATATTGATACACAACCAAAATCAGTGACCCAAAGTGAACTGCACTATAATCTCTACAGTATATACAGAACATTGTTCATTAAATTCTATAGATATTGCAAATGTATATTGATACTTGCCCAACCCTATAATGAATAAGAAATTCTAAATAAACCCAACAGAAAAAATGAAAAAAATATAGAGAAAAGCTTACCCTGGTGACTGCGACACTCCTTGTCATCACAGACACGTTTGTACCCTCCATCAGCAATCTGTGTGGAGCTACCACAGGTCGGACAAAATCGATAACGATCCAACCATTGAAGCACTGAGTTGGCCTCCGCAAACAGTCCTGCACAAATGTATGCATTTATGTTTGTAAAATCAAACTAGTCAACCTTTTCAATGTCACCCTATCCACCAGCTTTTTTTCTTTCTTGCCTGTTCTTCAGTGTTTGTGGACTGCTTTATTATACGGCCGTTTTATTTTTATCATACTGACAGTCATACAGTAATTTTCAGCCTATTAGGGGCAACCTCTTTTCTGAACTCTGAACCTTATCAGCTGACAGCACCTTATCTGTGTACAAAAGCATAGCTGCCAACCTATGAAGTTCAAAAAACAGGAATCATCAGTCGGGGGGTCCGGGGGGCCGCTTAGGTCCCCCTGACGGGGTCAAGGGGCAGAGCCCCTTGTGGGGGTGACCCCTGAAGCTATTGATTTTTCACCAATTCAAAGTACAAAAATGGCCTCTCCTGGCATATTTAAGCATGAAAAAGTTTTTTCCATTAGACTTTCAAAATCCGGGATTTTTTCTGACAGATCCGGGATCGTTTTTCAAATCCGGGAAATTCCTGGGAAATCCGGGAGGGTTGGCAGCTATGCAAAATACAGAAACACAATGTGGCCAACCACTGAAATAAACAATAACTCATGACAAAAGACATGGCAATAACAGCAAACTACAACATCAACTCCGAAAATGACGTCACATCTTAGGAAGCAACTTCCAGAACTTCCACTAGAGAGGTTCTGATGTTGTTGTTCCTGTCTGACACTGAGGTGTTGAATTTGTCAGGATTTTCAGTCACAGAGGATGCACGAAACTATGAATGAGTTGAAATTGGAGAGTGCTGCACCCAAAGTTACCATCACTGATGCTGACTTCGCAGCTTGTAATTTCTTTCTTTTATTTCATGTACCTGACGTGTGCAACTGCAAGACAGTGTGACATTTGAATTCTCACATATTTTTTTCATTTCAGTTCATATGTACTGTATCAGATGTATAACCTTATCTCTGTCAAATTTCAATAATTAGGGTGTGCACCTTATCTGCTGTGTGGTATTATCAGCAAGAAATTATGGTACTCAATTTTTTGGGAATGTGCATGATGGGTGTTTTCATATTTCTACTGGTTGCTGAACACTGACATGGCTTACAAGATCTTTAATGTATGTATTTGATGTTCTCCATGTGTCTATGCATGAAGAGCATTCAGACCATATCTGCACAAATTGTTATTGCTGTTACTGTTGTTTAAAGTCCAGCTGACTGCGTAGAGCTATATCAGGGCTATAACCAATTCAAAACATACAAAACTTCAACAGGAAAAAAAAAATTAAGTACACATATCAATGCATTTGCGGACATAATCTAAGAACATGCCCTTGGCACTGACCACTACATCCAATTCATCACACAGGGGATTTAAAAAACACACCTGAATACAAATATAAGCATACATAAGGACACCAAAATATACATAAAAACAGGCGTAAGCTATCTAAAATTGATTCCGCATATCTCACCTCCCTAGAACCAAAAATGCGCTTAATACATGCACCCAATCATCAATCCTAAGGAAAAGTAGTGTAAGACTTTACTGAACACATACAGGTGAATGGATCAGTAAGACAGAAAATGATAGGAAGAAATGACAGAAAGCAAAGGAACAAATCAGAAACAAAGAGAGTGACAGAAAAGAGGAAATTTCTAGCACAGAATTTCCAAAAGGTGGGGATACTATTTATACTGAAAGCACTCCAGGCATCCCCAAGGGTATTTGCGCAAATGCTGACCAGGGACACAGAAGAATCTCCACCATTTACCCATCAAGTGCTAGCTGGCCAGGTCAAACACAGATTTTCTGAGTGAAAGCCTGATAAAGGAAACAAGTGGAATGGTGAGGGAGTGAAAGGAGTAAACATTTGCCAGTATATGACTTGCAGAAAGAGGTCATAATCAAATATTTAGCCCAATAACAACATCCACCTTAAAATCATGTTTATTATTTCGTGTGCATAGGTATTTGAGTAGCATAATTTATCCCTCTCACACATTAATGTACGTACCTATGCATGGATGTTAGGTATGTATGGATGTATGGACGGAAGGATTAATGTACATTTTTTGAAATGTACAAAATCGATTTTAAAAAAACCCAGCTGACCTGCATGAGCATCCTCCAACATCATCACATCTCGCCCGCGAGGAAACAACTCTGCAAAATAGCTCTCAGGATCATATCCCTTGCATGTTTCTTCTTCTCCAACAGGGAGTCTCACAGCAAACCAAGCTGAAGAGTGAGGGTCCCATGTTTCTAAACCAAGGAAAACTACTTCAGGCTTTTTGGCCAGAGTAGAAGAAAGCTGCGTGTAGTTCATGGTAACCAGTTTCAACTTCTTCCCTTGCCCCTTGGTAAACAATGGCTTCAGCTCTGAAGAAAATATGACAAACTTAGTGCTGTCTTTTTTCATAGATGTTTCCAACCATTCAGAATTTTTGCGCAAGTCAGAGGCTCTGTACAGAGGGTTCTGGGAGTAGTAGTTGATGACCTGGTCAAAAGGGGAGTGTGTGCTATGTTTCTGAAGATATGTGGCACTGTCTGTATGGTTCCAGAATGATGCAATGTCCAGTGCTGTTTGTCCTGAGGCATTCATGATGTTGACGTCACATCTGCTGACAATCACATCAATATATAGGGAAAAAACAAAACAAAACAAAACAAAACAACCAAACAATCAAAAAAAAACAAACACAAGCACACACAAGTATATGTAAACATACAAATCAAAAATACTTGCACATTTTACAAAAAATGTCATGATAACCCTAACGTCTCCAATGTGTTATGTTTGAATGGCCACACATAAGCACACACATAGACTTAAACCCACAAAAATTGTACAGTACCGATTACTTTTAATTCAGAATCTGACACTATATAAGATGAACACAAGGGACAAAAATTGCAAAGGGGTTCATTGCAATGCAGGTAAGCAGTTCAACTTCCAATGTTTAGCTCTACTTCTGGGACACACACACCTTACAAAAATCCACATATGCAAATGTCTTCAGCTTTTATCTGACACATACACAGTTGCTTTAGGTTAAAACACTTTCATAAACTTGTAATCTGAACTCAAGGAGTAGCCAGTGTTTCATGAAAACCAGACTTACAACAAACTCAAGCAGAATGATCACTTAACTTGCGAGACATATCTATTAAACTCATTCAGCCCAGTGGGTCTTTTTGTCTTTTTTTCCTGCAGCCTTATGTCTATGCTGCTGTAATGGCGTTGATCCTGCACCGCTTATTCCCATTCTTCAATCTCTAAACCAAAGTTCATTCACTGTTATGAAAAGGAAATCATTGTACTAACCTTAAGACTGGGACACTGTTCACACAAACACAAAACAGGATATATATATAACCTATCGCTTTCAATCTCTAGGTCTTCAATAGGGCCCCCCCCCCCACACACACACACACCACGCACGCACGCACACACACAAAAACACAAACGAAAATGTAAACACACTGACAGGACACAGACAGAAAAATGGTACAGATTTACAATGCCTGGTAGATAATGCGTATGGAAAAGGGGATGTACAAATGAGCTGGTACTAACTTATGTGTTTGTGTGGTGGCAAGATGGTTTTGGTTTTGTGTTTGGGACCATAATCAAAAACAAACAAAAAAACAAAATGGACAGGGAAAGGTCTCTTCCATTCTCTTTTGGTCCGATGACTGGACTGGACCTGGTTGGTGTACATTGTGTGCCTATGTCCCAGGGTTTGTCATCTCCCCACCTTGCCATTCGGTTTGTAAACAAGGTAACTGATGACTGGGTCCAAATGGGTCTTGCAACGCACAAACAGCCCCCCTTTGCTTGATGAAATGGCTATCAAGTGGTGTCAGGAGCTTGAAAGGTGATTGTCCAGGGAGCTGTGAGGCATTGGTACTCTGGGTTTATACAGCACCCTCAGGTATTTCTTGTTAATTCTGACATAAGGGAATCAGGCATGATGACCGCAGAAAAGGACCTACTGGCAGCTTGAAAAGACGGCAAGCTTGGGCGTATCTTTAGCTGATTTCTAACACTGTGACTCTGGTGTGGTCATTCTGGCTGACTACAGATACACTGAATTGGACTGGACAAGACACTGCTGGTCTTGAGTGCTAACAATATCAACCATGTTTTGCCGAGGGGAGACACTTTATGGACTAAAAACGTTTGTCACACTAGAAAAGGACTGGGAGTTCTTTCTTGGATTAGCTTGTGGAGAAAGGGAATGAGGAGGGAAGCAGTCAGGATTTCCGGGAGAGTTGGGGTCGGCCTGTGGGAGGGGAGCAGATTCACAACCAGTTTACCTTTGGCATAAAACACATGCTTTCCTTGTTCTCTCAGTCGCTGAATGGTGTTTCTCTGATGCTACATCAAGTCTGCCTCCATCCTCAAACCATCTTCATCATACATCCTGTCCCTCGCTTCCCTGCTTGTCATTATCAACATGATATCATCCCTCTTATGAACATTTACAATGACAGGTTGAGATCTGTCAGACACCCTGGAACTGGAACCCAATCTGTGCACTGCTTCTATGTCCCTGACATCCCATTCTCCCTGCATGTAGTATATGTTTAATAATAATATGGTGACCATTTTTGCTGAGATGTCTAAGCCTTCATTTTTATATTCTTTGATACCATAAATAAATATACTGAAATGTCTTGAGTACTGGTTTTGGCTCTCAGTTTTTAATGTCTCTTACGGCTTAAGATATGATCTTGGTCTTCCCGAATTGTGCAGATCAGCTTCTCCGTTTCATGCATGTTTTTTCAAGGGATTTGGTTTTGCTTGATCAAATGTGAAAGTTGATCGCGCAGTTTGATTGTTTGTATCATGAAGCATTCTTCTAGAGACAACAGTGTATTTTCCAATTGTACGTTTAGATTTTGTGCAGTTGTCATGATGTCAATCAATTAGTTTAGTTTACTTTCTATCACTTTGTTCTGCTTGTCCATTTTCTTTTCCAATGAAAATATCGACAACTCTGTAGCAAACACTTTATCAGAAACATCACAGTCAATATTTCTGCGTTGGAGGTCTGCTTAGATTCTATGTCACCACAGGTATAAATCCGGTCAGAAACACAAAGGCAAAGCATGTTACAGAAACATCAGTCCACCCCCATCCATGCACTGTAAACACATACCTTTTCTAGAACATTTGCACGGGGAGTGTTTTCTTTGTGTATGTGGATGTTGCAATCATGAGTAGCGAAACTTGGAGGGACGTTGCAGAATGCATCATGGATTCAATGTCATCTGTTGCATTGCTGCATTGCGTTGCCTTTTCATATCAATCCAGAAATTCCATGTAGCATCCTCTGAGTAAAACCAGTATCACAGTGTAATCAGTCTGAACAAAACTCAGTGGCCAGCACATTTTGATAACACAGCTCCTAGCATGCATAACATCTGCTGTCTTTGCTCCCTTAGTCATGACATCAATGAAAGTCCAGTAAAAAGCACGCACATGTTTCTGTGTGAGTAGAGTGTCATATCGGCATGTTCATTACAGCTTTACCAAGATATCTGTATCAATTACAATGACATTAATTAACCAGACCCCAACTTGAATTTACCTCAGGCACAACAGTAGTGGAGGAAACCAAACCTGAGGATTGCTAAAGAAGGATGAAGGACAACAGAATCTGGAACAATTTTCAAAGATGCGATACTGACTGATGATTTTATAAGGGTGGAGATGATCATGATAGTCGGCTACAGAGATTCAAATAGGATAGAGACTGCATGAGGGCTTTATACTATACTTACCTCCATAATTTATCTTGGAATCAACCAGGCCAGAGAGACACAGATATCTGCAGCGCTGGTCAGGAAATTTAAGCAATACCCTCACTGTTGTACCCGCAACGGTAAAGTGGATAAGACTCAACTGTGCTGTCCCAGTCTTAGCAATGGGCCCATTCCCTCCTGCGTTACCTTACCAACCCTGAACATGATTATGAACCCAATCACAGCTAAGTGCACATGGTTATCTGAGCCAGGCTAACATATACATACAGATGAGAAAGAGGAACACTACCACTATGCCTTGGACAAAAGATAAGAACAAAGCCATATATCTTTCACACGTAAAGTGGTGAAGTGGTAAGCGCAATGGACTAGTAACTTGGAGTGGAAGATTGTTTGTTCCAACCCCATATGTCAAAAGATATATCAAGCGTTTTTTACCCTGACAGACCTTTACCCAAAGATCAACATGTCTTAGGATGGGGCAGCCAAAATAAAAAGTGTTCTCCACTTTCAAACAGCTTACCCTTTCTCCACCAACGCCTGAATAACTGGCAACTGTCCATTGCGAGCAGCAAACATCAAAGCGGTCCATCCTCGTTCATTTTTGGAGTTTATGGCCACTGCACCTGTTAGAAACCACAGAAAACTTGTTAATCAAACTGTCTGTGTTATCAGTTGTGATGCCTGAAAAGTGTGCAGAAGGCTCTTGGTCTTGATCACAATCTTATGCAGCAAAGACTTGAACGACTGATAAACATCTTCATTTCAAAATTATACAATGGCAAAAGCAGGAATAAGTCTATGTGGGGGTTCGCTCACTCAGTCTGGCTCTGTGACTAAATGATTACTGTCATTAGCAGGGGGGATTATTAAGCAATTAAGCAATGTCCTAAGTACAGAACAAGAACAAGTACTGTTAATTCTACCACAGTAACCAGCAGCAGTGTATACTGTCCTCTGGGGGGTGACCCCTTTGGCTTCCAATTGCTATCTTCCTAGAATTGGAATTCTAATTGAAATGATCTCAAGTTGTGTTAAAGAGACAGAATGAACAGTGTGGAATCAGTGACTCTGAAACAATGCAGGAAATGGCACAGAAAAAAAAAAAGAAAGTCTCTATTTCAAAGAAATAAACATTCAACAGTCAATAGTTTTAGATAACATTTTTTGTAAAATTTCATCAATAATCAAAAGATATTATAACCTAATACATCATCTTTAAAAAAGTTCAACTTATTTCTAAGTATCTTCAAATTCATTTTTATGTACCGCATACTACTGATAAGAAAAAGACATGATTATACATACACACACAGAGTGACACACATACACACACTCTGTACTAAACTCCCATAGGCATGCACATAAATATTTTATCACACACACACACAACACACACACACACACACACACACACACACACAACACACACACACACACACTCTGTCTCTCTCAACCATCCACAAACAAATGTACACAGATACCTACCAAACAATAAATTTTACAAACAACCCCTTCCCCCAGTCCAGAACACTGAAACAAACATAAATATTCCCTCCCCAAAATAAGCAAACAAATATCAAATACATTGAAGATAAAATGAGCCAACTGACCCCCAAGGAAAGACTTGATCTGTTCCAAATTGCCTATGGCAGCACTGTCAAAAAATCTGTCAGTCATCTGCTGGGTCAGAGTATCTGGTTTTTCCCCTGCCACTGTGGAACTCATTCTGTTCAACAATAATCATTTTTTTTACTCTTCAGTGATAATCTACCTATAAGTATAATCGTGATTATTGAGTTTTAACAAGAGTCTTCAAAGATACTAGTTTTTACATTTTATTTTTAAGCATTCCAAATTTTTTCTCAGATTGCAGATGCATGTTGTTTTGCCCACTTTGTGCAGATGGTATGTCACTTCTAGTCTGCATATTCTGTCTTTGGTGGGTATGCATGCTGGGTGTTTTCCAGAAGTTTCCATAAGCCAGCCACTGACATGAATTACAGGATCTTAAACTCTTTGACTCCCACACCCTGTCTACCAGCATCCTGTATTGCCAACCATGCTAGCAAAGCAAAAACCCAAACCCTTTGATTCCTTTACCCTTCCTATAGGAAGCTGGTGGATAGGGTGAGGAAATCAAAGGGTTAGGTTGTTGCAGTTGGTGGATAGCATGCAGGAGTCAAAAGGTTAACAAGCATAAGGGGTTTAGCTGGTGGCAGGTCTGCAAACATGTGTGCTGAACTGGAGGATAGGAACAATCTCCACCCTTTATCCATAAGGTCAAGGTATCTAAGCGGACTGAACCCAGACCTCCCAATTTATCCACTTGACTACCACGTCTGTTTCAAGAATTTGTATCTAGAGTATAACCCTTGTCTAATATATGCTGTGCTTAATTAATTTTGTTTATGTTCATGTTGTATATATATGTGTAAATATGTATGTATACATACATGAGCATAATTATGGTGTGTGTGTGTGTGTGTGTGTGTGTGTGTGTGTGTGTGTGTGTGTGTGTGTGTGTGTGTGTGTGTGTGTGTGTAGTGATAATTTTGGAACAAGAACATTTCCATTTTTGAGCGTAGCAGCTTTTATTATAAACACATTAATGTTTTACATCCAGCTCTTGGCCATGGAGGATCTACACAAATAACATCATAATGCTCATAGAGAATATGTATTAACACAAAACAGACTATATCAAAATACTACAAAACTGGAATATCACAAGAGATAAGAGTAAGAAAGATCAGTCTCTACTTCCAAGCGTAAACCCAAAGCATTATGAATATCACAACTTTTTCGATCCAGCCCTCATCCCATAGGGGACTAAAGTAATTAAATGACAAAACATTGGTGCTTCTTGTTAACTACTACTTGCATGATTGAAAGAGTCTAAACAAGAGGTAAATGTTAAAACATGACGTTGGAACCATTACAAGTACTATTATTATTTATTCTGTTACCAATCCACCTCCACACAAGAATAACTATCCTGAAAACACAAGTAAGGATATAAAAGAGTATGCCTCATAAATGATAAATATACAACATTGGTAATCTAACAGCATTATAGACTGAATCAGAAAAAAAAGTAAAGCTAATATTAGTGTACAGATGCAGTGCATTATGTTTGTTACTAGTGTATTTGTGAAACGTAAGAGCCCTCTTTAGCACATTGCTGTGTTCTGAGGGTGAAACACACGGTTAACAGGCGTGCACGCTGTGTGTGTGTATGTGTGAGCAGGAGAATGGCAGGATGTATGGAAGCGTGGAATGTGTGGAATGTGTGACTTCGGGGGCAGTCTTGAACAAAGCATAGGCCTACCTGAAGAAGGCCTACAGAAACACAACAACAAACCCTTCTGGCAGAATATCAAGGCGAGGAGGCAGGACAACATCGGTATCGCCCCGCTGAAAGAAAAAGGCCAGCTTTTTAGTGACAACAAGAGCAAGGCCCGCATCCTACTAAATCAGTTCAAATCCATCTTCACAAAAAAACTCTGACACTCCCATCCCTCAGATCAGGAAAAGATGCAAGGAAGACATCCCCCCATCACCATCAGTACAGAAGGCGTCTGTAAACTACTCAGACAGCTACAACCCCACAAAGCCTCCAGACCAGACCAAATTCCCAACCTCATCCTGAAAGAATGTGCCAACAACCTTGCCCCTGCTATTTCAACTATGTTTCAACTATGTTCCAGCTTTCCCTCAATACAGGAGACCTCCCGTCCGACTGGCTGAGTGCAAATGTCGCCTGTGTATACAAGAAGGGGGATAAGCACGCAGCAGAAAACTACAGACCTATCTCTCTCACATCTGTCACCTGCAAACTTCTTGCACACATCATCTACCACTACATCCTCACCCACTTTGAGAACACAACAACCTGATCACTCTCAACCACGGCTTCTGCAGCGGATTCTCTTGTGAGACCCAACTCCTGACCACACATGACCTCTTGAACTCCTTCGATCAGAAACACCAAGTGGATGTCGCTATTTTAGATTTTTTCTAAAGCATTCGACACTGTTCCCCACAAACGTCTCCTTCACAAGTTGCACGAGTATGGAATTAGAGGTCCCCTCCACACCTGGTTATCAAACTTTCTCCAGTGCAGGAAAATGGCCATAGTGATAGAGGGCGTCACATCCGAAGAGACCCTGGTGGATTCCAGAATACCCCATGGAACAGTGTTGGGCCCGCTCCTCTTCCTGTGCCACATCAATGACCTCCCTGACATGGTCAAGTCCCAGGTACGCCTGTTTGCTGATGACTGCCTCCTTTACCGTCAGATCAATTCCCTACAAGACCACATTCAGCTTCAAGAGGACCTCAACAAACTCGAAACCTGGGCCACAAACTGGTGTATGAAGTTTAACCCCAACAAGTGCTACATCCTCAGTGTACAGCAGTCTACCACTATATCTACTCACTATGCAACACCCCCCTTCAGCACGTCCACACAAACCCCTATCTAGGTATTCAACTCTCTGATGACCTGAAATGGAGCACCCACATTGCCCACACCTGCAAGAAAGCACACAGCACCCTTGGCTTCCTCAGGAGAAAATTGCGTTTCTGCCACCTCCAATGCAAGAAAAATGCTTATCTATCTCTCATCAGACCAGCCCTCAAGTATGGCTCTATCATATGGAGTCCCTACCTCAAACAGGAGATTGACAAACTAGAAAAAGTGCAGCGCCTGTCTGCCCGGTTTATAACCGGCGATTATAAATCCAGAACACCCGGCTCCATCACCAAGATGCTTCACAATCTGCAACTGCCAACACTCCAACAGCGCAGACGTGATCTATGCCTCATTTTCTTCTACAAGGTGGTTGAGGGGTTAGTACCGGCCATACCATCTGCTGAGTATTTAACTCCACATAAACCAGGACGACTCATAAGGCCACGAACATCTCTGATTATGTGAGAAACAACACGAGAACATTCCAAGTCAGCAGATGCCAGACAGAGCATTTCAAACAGTCATTCTTTGTTAGCACAGTAAGAGACTGGAGCCATCCGGATGAAAACATCGTGAGAGCACCAACTCTTGAAAGCTTTAAAAGACTGTTAATGGTGAGTGTTAACATCTCAACAGTAAACCTGCTAAGCTGCGCACACCCCCACCCGTCGCGATAATTACATAAATCTTGGCGACAACGACGTATTTCACAGATTCTGATTCAGATTCGTCACCTATCATTTGACGATTTGATCTCATCTATGATCTTCTGTCCCTCGACTGGACTTTGATCCATTCCTTTACCGATGAAATAATCCGAGCTATTTCGGGAAACATGTTAATCGGAACCAAAAATAACTACTAGACTGTGTTTTATTTGCTTTTAGCACAATTTATTACATTTCGGTGATTTCCTCCTTGCACTGGTAATCCGTGCTGACGCTTGCACGCGCATTTCAATCGTAAGGAAAATAATTTGTCGTCTGCTTCAGACATAGATCTAGGCCTACTCGATTCTTTTTTCTCTTTTTTTCATTCGTTTCGCATCATTACTTGCAATCATTAAAAAAAAAAGACACACCGTCTGAATAATTGCAGTAAAACGCCAGTTCTACCTTAGAAATAAACGTAGGCGTATTCCACAATATGCAAAAGCCTTTGTCAAAGTAATTGAATTCATCTGACACTGCAGAACGCTCTCCTGTTCATTGGCATTGGAAATGAAAATAAAAATCAACAAAGAAGTAACAGTGACGTCCCCTGTCACTGTGTTCCCCCTTTCCCTTTCCCCCACTTCCTTGGGATGGTTATTCACGTCGGCCGTATCATCTGAGGCGGGTGTCGACGTAAAAACTGAACCAAATCAATCAATCAGTCAGTCGCCTGACCATGTAGACGGCAAAAGAAAGAAAAAGATGAAGAATATACAGACTCTCACATCTGATGATGATGATGATGGTAGTCCTTCGTTGCCGAAGATGACGATGAAATCCTGCAGCTCATCTGTGGACGCGCATGTGGCTGTGCAATCCGATCTTGGATGTACAATGTCTGTTGCAGTGGGGACACTGGAATGTCGTGGTTGGGGTGGTTGGATTATGTCTCCTCTCTCTTCTGATAGTCAGCTTCTCCCTGTAGTTGATATCGCTGTTTCTGCTGGCAAGATGGACGGCCCTTCGCCAGACGTTCCTTTCGGTGGCAGTTCTTTCGAGTTCTTTGGGGGTAACCTGTGCAAACTGGAGGTTTGCCTTTATCGTGTCCTTGAAACGCTTTTTTGGCCTCCCGAGATTTCTTTTGCCACTTGTGAGTTCGCCGTACAGCAGTTGTTTGGGCATTCGGTGGTCTTCCATGCGGATGACATGGCGACCCATCTCAGTTGGGCTTTGACAAGCAGGCTTTCTATGCTTTGTGAGTTTGATCGGTTGAGGACCTCAATGTTGGTGATGCGGTCTTGCCACCGGATGCCAAGTATGCTGCGGAGAGCCCTTTGGTGGAACTGCTCTAATTTGTTGATGTGCTTCCTGTAGAGTGTCCAAGTCTCCGAACCGTAGAGGAGGGAGGAGAGCACAACGGCATTGTACACTTTGATTTTTGTTGACAGCCGGACATTGTGCTGGTTTAGTACCTTGTTTTTCAGCCTACCGAGAGCCTGGCTGGCTTTGCTGATTCGTGAATCAATTTCCTGATCGATGGAGCCGTCTGCAGAGATGATACTTCCAAGGTATTTAAAGTTCTTGGTGTTCTTCAGACTGTTGCAATCGATGGTGATGTTTGGAGACAGTGGGTTAGTTTGTGGGGCAGGCTGGTGAAGAACTTCAGTTTTCCCGATGCTTATTGTAAGTCCAAAGAGCTTTGAGGCTTCTGCGAAGTGATTGAGCATTGTTTGCAGGTCCGCTTCAGAGTGAGCATTCAAGGAGCAGTCATCGGCGAAGAGCGCCTCCTGAAGGAGTTCTGTGCTGGTTTTTGTCTTGGCTTGCAGGCGACGTAGATCAAAAAGGGAGCCATCCAGGCGGTACTTTAGGTATATTCCCTTGTCAAGATCCTTGCAGGCGTGGGAAAGCATGGCGGTGAAGAAGATATTGAAGAGGACTGGTGCCAGGACACAGCCTTGTTTGACGCCATTTGTAATTTCGAATTCGTCAGTCATGTTGCCACTTGCAAGAACTTGCCCACTCATACCTGTGTGGAAGAGCTGGATGATCTTTAGGAATTTGGGAGGGCAGCCAATCCGTTCTAGGACAGTCCACAGGGCTTCTCTGTTGACCGTGTCGAAAGCCTTGGTAAGGTCAACAAAGACTGAGTAAAGAGGCCTATTCTGTTCTATGCACTTTTCTTGAATTTGTCTCATAGCAAAGATCATGTCTCACATCTGATCTGCAGAAAAGACTACATGCCTAGGAGTTTACTGCAAGATGATGAAGATGCCTCGTATCTTCTACAAATGTCACATAACCAGCCAGCCAACATGACAAAGTGGCTAGCGTGACGGACTGCTGACAGGAAGCCGGTGGATGGATGAGGGAATATCAAAGGGTTAAATTTTTGCTTTGCTAAGAAGGTTGACAATGCAGGATGCTGGTGGACAGGATGCACGAGTCAAAGCGTTTAACGCCTGATGACAGAGTAATACATATCATCATCATCATATGCCTTGCCGCATGGCGTTGGCGATCATGGCCCTCCATATGCATCTATCCCTTGTCGCTGCAAGCATATCTTCCACCCTCTCTGTCCTCAGCCGCCCTGCAAGTCCGTCCAATGTTTTCTCCCTGGATCTACCTGGTGTTCTCTTTCCCTCCAGCTTTCCTGTTGTGACCAGGTGCTCTAATTCTCCTTTCCTCATAAAATGGCCTATAAGTGCTGCTTGTCTTTTCCTATTCTTCCTTAGCAATGATCTTTTTGTGTCTGCCTCCATCAAGACTGTCTTGTTTGTTAATACATAATCGGACATAATTTTATGTAGGCTATAACAAGATAAAACATAATTGAACATAATTGTCTTTGTGTGGACTCTCTAAGCGCTGACAGAAGCAGTCACCGATCGGTCCCGGGACTGCTGTATTCGTCCTGACAAGCCTGGTTCACATCTGAAGGTCATTCAGTATCCGTCACCTGCGACCTGTCGGGTTGGGAACAGTCGACCCACTCCCAAGTTGGAGGTAGCCTTTCCCAGGTATGTCTCTAGTAAAATCGAGCGAAAACTTTTCCAAACACAGACCTAAGAAAGAGGGTCTTTAACTCAATGATTGCAACCTGCCCCCTCACCTGACACCCGCCCGCCTTCTGACCAGCGCACTGACCCTGGCAACCGCGCTTGGGTTGTCACCAGCAATGTATGGAATTATATAAGTTTAAAACACGGGAATGTCAATATTTTGTTCAAAAAAATTCACAGATAGTTATAGAAATTGTTTGTAAAACAAAACACGGGAAATGAAATGTCGAATGTTCTTAGATGAGGAAGTAGAAGAAGAGAGAGAGAGAGAGAGAGAGAGAGAGAGAGAGAGAGAGAGAGAGAGAGAGAGAGAGAGAGAGAGAGAGAGAGAGAAAAGTCTGAAATTGAAGTAAAACGTGGAATTTTATATAACATCTTCTAAAGATGATGGGATATGTCAATTTTTTTCTATAGGAGAAAATGATATAAAGATAATGAAAAATCTTATTTTTGTTTGGGGGAAGTAGGGGTGGAGGGGTGGGGATGGGGGTGGGGTATGTAATGCGCACAAGCTTACTCTGACAAAAGAGTATATGCGCTATACAAATGGATTTATCATTGTCATGGATTTTCACACGAAAACGATTTCTTAGACAAGCTTTTTGGAAAATAACTAGGGAGTTGAGGATAGGGATGTACCTAACTGCTTGGACCACTCGTGAAAACAAAACAACTACGCTATAGGGGTTTTTCCATTGTTTGAACACACTGTTAGGAATTAGGAAAACAACACGTTTGGACAATGTTTCCTTTCCTTTCTTTGTTTTACTTTTTTTCTTTCTTTCTTTCTTTTCTCTCTGTTCTTCAAAAACCACGTTTATTGTTAATTACACTTAGTTTCTCAACAGTTTGGAAATGCTCTTTGATGGGAATTACCAGTAGGCTGCATATGAGAACTAGCTATCAAACAAAACTTATGATTTGTGAGTATATGTCAATTTGTACTCTTTTCGATCCGCATAGACAGCTCCACCTGATGGATACAGATTTTTTTTTCGATCTCTCATGTCAATGTATATGCAGACTTGCCAATTCCTTTGTGTCTATACCTTGTATGTAATTCTCTGTAAGATGCTGTATGTGACAGTGGCTGGCTTATGGAAACGTGTTCTGATATCTTCAGTTCAATCCCAGTCCACATCATCAAAGACTGACTTGTTCGCTACCTATCTTAATGTGTCAGCTTAGTGCTTTGTGTAGGTCCTTTCTCCGCCCTCCCTCCCCACCAATTCAGCGCAGAAGGGTTTTATGTAGGTTCAAGGAGTCTGCCAGATAATTGCTGACAGATTTGGGCGGAGCGCATATGGAATTTTCCAAGTTTGATGAATCCTTCTTGAACAAGCTCCAAACTTACATGCTTGAAAACACTTAACATGCACGCCATCTCAAGACGAAGTATAGAGACTGTGCAGCAATATACCGCCTGCACAGTGTGGGCAAAACCACATAGTAATAATAACAATAATAATGATAATAATAAATATAATAATAATAATAATATCAACAATAATAATAATAATACATACAGTGTCTATACGGCGCTAAATCTTGACAATTCAAATCAAAGCGCACTCAGGCACCTGGCATACGCATACAATCGACAAAGACCATCTTACAATATTTGATACACAATCTGAGGGAAAGAAGCAGTTGTAGAATTCATTGTTGGGAAAAGAGGTGGGTTTTTAAATTGGATTTAAAAGCAGAAAGGGTAGATGTCAGGCGAAGGCAGAGCGGAAGTCTATTCCAGGCGGACGGTCCTAAGACAGCAGAAGAACGCTGACCAACACTTGACAGTTTAAATCTAGGAACCTGAAGGGAAAGAGAGTATGAAGCTGAGCGCAAGGTGCGAGTTGGCGTATAAATGTTGATGTTGTTGCAAAGATATGATGGAGCAGACTGGTGAATAGATTTTGTAACACAAGGTATCCATCTGGTGAATAGATTTTGTAACACAAGATATCCAGCATTCGGGAAAAAAAAAAAAAAGAAGAAACATCAGAACGCTGGGGCAAAAATCTCCTTTTGGAAACTAGCAGTCTCCAGTAGCAATTGACTGGATTGCGCCTCGGTGAATTTTTCCACTGTATGAACACGAGTGGGATGGAGGAGTGACAGACCTTTTTGTCAGTGGACCGTGTGGCATCTTTTTCATCCCGACTCTGTGACCCGTGGCTATTGGGACACGCTGTCCAACGGAGCGGTACCTGTCGTCTGCTGCCTCTTGATTTTGGTGCGGTCAGCCATGAAGCCAGAAACAAAGTAGTAAGTAGAGAAAGCTTTGTAAAATAGTGTGTTTTATAAGCCCTGTAAGTAGTGTACTGTAAGCTTTGTAAATAGTGTTCTATAAGCCCTGTAAGTAGTGTACTGTAAGCTTTGTAAATAGTGTTCTATAAGCCCTGTAAGTAGTGTACTGTAAGCTTTGTAAATAGTGTTCTATAAGTCCTGTAAGTAGTGTGCTGTAAGTGCTGTAAATAGTGTTCTCTAAGCCCCGTAAGTAGTGTGCTGTAAGTGCTGTAAATAGTGTTCTATAAGCCCTGTAAGTAGTGTGCTGTAAGTGCTGTAAATAGTGTTCTCTAAGCCCTGTAAGCAGTGTACTGTAAGTACTGTAAATAGTGTTTTATAAACCTTGTAAGTAATGTACTGTAATACTGTAAATAGTGTTTTATAAACCCTGTAAGCAGTGTACTGTAAGTACTGTAAATAGTGTTTTATAAACCCTGTAAGTAATGTACTGTAAGGTAAGTACTGTGATAGTGTTCTTATAAGCTCTGTAAGTAGTGTACTGTAAGTGCTGTAAATAGCGTTCTATAAGCCCTGTAAGTAGTGTACTGTAAATAGTGCTCTATAAGCTCTGTAAGTAGTGTACTGTAATACTGTAAATAGTGTTCTATAAGCCCTGTAAGTAGTGTACTGTAAGTTTTGTAAATAGTGTTCTATAAGCCCTGTAAGTAATGTACTGTAAGTTTCGTAGTGTTCTATAAGCCCTGTAAGTAGTGTACTGTAAGTGCTGTAAATGTTTTTTTATAAAACCTGTAAGTAGTGTACTGTAAGTAATGTAAATAGTGTTCTATAAACCCTGTAAGTTGTGTACTGTAAGTACTATGATAGTGTTCTATAAGCCCTGTAAGTAGTGTACTATAAGTACTGTAAATAGTGTTCTATAAGCCCTGTAAGTAGTGTACTGTAAGCTTTGTAAACAGTGTTCTATAAGCCCTGTAAGTAGTGTTCTGTGAGCTTTGTAAATAGTGTTCTCTAAGCCCTGTAAGTGGTGTACTGTAAGTGCTGTGAATAGTGTTCTATAAGCCCTGTAAGTGGTGTACTGTAAGTACTGTAAATAGTGTTCTTTAAGCCCTGTAAGTAGTGTACTGTAATACTGTAAATAGTGTTCTATAAGCCCTGTAAGTAGTGTACTGTAAGTGCTGTGAATAGTGTTCTATAAGCCCTGTAAGTGGTGTACTGTAAGTGCTGTGAATAGTGTTCTATAAGCCCTGTAAGTAGTGTACTGTAAGTACCGTAAATGGTGTTCTGTAAGCTTTGGATAAACTAATGTTCTGTAAACCTTGTGAATATTGCTCTGCAAGCCTTACAAATAGCGTTCTGTAAACATTGTAAATGGTGTTCTGTAAATCTCGAAGGCTGTTCTGCAAGCCTCATAAAGTGTTCTATAAGCCTTGTAAATATTGTTCTGCAAGCCTTATAACTAGTATTCTATAACCCTTACAGTGTTCAATAAACCTTATAAATAAGCCCTGTAAGCTCTACAAATGTTCTTTAAGCCTTATAATGTTCTATAAGCTTTATAAATAGTGTTTTGTAAGCCATATAAATAGTATTCTATAAGCATCATAAAAAGTGGTCTATAAACCTTGAAAATTGTGTCTATAAGCCTTGTGAATACTGTTTTATAAGCCTGGTAAATGGTATTGTATGAGCCTTGTGAATATTGTTTTATAAGCCTATTAAATAGTGTTGTAAAAGCCTTGTGAATATTGTTTTATAAGCCTATTAAATATGTTGTATAAGCCTTGTGAATATTGTTTTATAAGCCTGGTAAATAGTGTTGTATAAGCCTTGTGAATATTGTTTTATATGCCTGGTAAATGGTGTTGTATAAGCCTTGTGAATATTGTTTTATAAGCCTGGTAAATAGTGTTGTATAAGCCTTGTGAATATTGTTTTATAAGCCTATTAAATAGTGTTGTATAAGCCTTGTGAATATTGTTTTATAAACCTGGTAAATAGTGTTGTATAAGCCTTGTGAATACTGTTTTAAAAGCTGGTAAATAGTGTTGTATAAGCTTGTGAATATTGTTTTATAAGCCTGGTAAATAGTGTTGTATAAGCCTTGTGAATATTGTTTTATAAGTCTGGTAAATAGTGTTGTATAAGCCTTGTGAATATTGTTTTATAAGTTTGGTAAATAGTGCTGTATAAGCCTTGTGAATATTGTTTTATAAGTCTGGTAAATAGTGTTGTATAAGCCTTGTGAATATTGTTTTATAAGCCTGGTAAATAGTGTTGTATAAGCCTTGTGAATATTGTTTTATAAGCCTTGTGAATATTGTTTTATAAGCCTGGTAAATAGTGTTGTATAAGCCTTGTGAATACTGTTTTATAAGCCTGGTAAATAGTGTTCTAGAAACCTTGTACAAAGTGTTCTGTTTCCAGCATCGTCATTTTCTGAAAAGGATAATGATAGTAATAATGA
>JAPXFY010000016.1:58148178-58155678 GCA_030674185.1 Monoplex corrugatus | reverse complement strand
AAAACAAAAAAACACTGCTCGGAATAAAAAAAAACAAAAAAACAACAAGAACAACATTGAAGAAGATGGAGACATCCCCGTTGCCTAAGGCGCGTACTTCTGTCTAGTCTAAATTTAGCCACAATCAAGAAATTCTCGTCGAGGAATGTTTTTTCAATCTGGACAAAAACCACACCGAGAGACGACAACAACAACAACAACAGAACCAAAAAGTAAAGTGACTGCTTCCTGCTAAATGAGCTAAATTACGTAACGAACAAGAGAATCGGTCAAGGGAAGTAATACGGTCTGTTCACCTCACAGAGCAGGCAAAGTACACTATTTGTTCGAGTGACGTGTTCATTCTCTGCGGTTTACTGCCACGATAAAAAGCACGCACGCACGCATGTAAGCACACGCACGTACGCACGCACACGCACACGCAGATACAGTAGGATAAAGACACATACACGCACACACACACGCACACGCACACGCAGATACACTAGGATAAAGACACACCACACGCACATATCGGCTGTATTGTACTTTCTAAAAACGGAAATTTGCACACACTTAAACACACACACGTGTGTGTGTGCGCGCGCGCTACACTTGCACATACATGCATACTGTGTGTGTATGTGTAGCGTGTGTTTGTGGCAACTCTGTGTGTGTGTGTGTGTGTGTGTGTGTGTGTGTGTGTGTGTGTGTGTGTGTGTGTGTGTGTGTGTGTGTGTGTGTGTGCGCTGTGCGCAGCTGTCTCTCTGTCTCTCTCTCTTCTGTCTGTCTCTTTCTCTCTGTCTGTCTGTCTGTCTGCAGTCTGTTTTTCTGTCTTTCTGTCTGTCTTCTGTCTCTCTGTTCACGCTGTGAAGTCTTTGTCAACTAGCCCACATAGTGACAAGATATAATACAACGCATTACAACGCAAAGCAACATAACACAACATACAGTGCAAACCAAGACAAAACACAACAAGACAAGACAAGACAAGACAAGACAGCACAGCACAGCACAGCACAGCACACACACAACACAACACAACACACCTGAGAAATTGCTTCGGTAAATTCGCACTATTCCCTAGGTGAAACTACAAGTTTCCCATACAACACGCTGGCTCATTTTCATAGTGTCAACTTTGATGAGGAGACAAGGCATAGTAAGCAGTTAGTCTCACTGGTCAGCGAGTACCCGTGCTGTAAACCAGCAGTGAAACGTGGACAACTCAAAGGGTCAGTTTTCTGTTGGTTTACTCGATATTGTTATGGAATTTGGGTGTCTTGTGTTACTAATTTTTCCAAATCTGCCTTCAGAAAAATATGAGACAACGTTCCCCACTTTCATGGCTTCAGGTGTTTTTTTTTCAATTTTTTTTTAACGAGAGAATGATACAGACATGCTTTTCTTTTACATCTTTACGGTTGATGATGTGAACAGTTTATGCAAAATCCGCGGTATTTTTTTTCTTCTGTTAGTTGTCAGGACATTGTATTTTTGATTTATTTATCGAGAAGGATTGAGGATGCTTTTCTTTTCGTCCGCTTGAAAGGACAACAAAGTTGCGTACAGTTTGGTTGTATTTTGTCGTTGTTATTGAGTTTCATTCATAAATTCATTTGTATTTATTCATTTGCTTTTGAATGTACTTATTTACTTGCTTTGAGAGAAAGAAAGTTTTATTCAACTATTATTATTGAATTTCATGTATTTTTCTATCTTCAGAATATGTTTGTTTACATGTAATCGAAGGATGGAAGATGATCTTTTGGTTCACTTGAAATTAAGTAAAACTTCTATAAAGTTCAACTTCCTTTTTTGATTGTTTGTCTGATGGAATACTTTAAATTCTGCTAATTTTTTTTCATTTATTTACAGAGTCATCTAAATGACAGGAGATGGCCTCCTTTCTATCTGAAATGACACGAACATGTTATATACTTCAGAGGTCTTGTCATTGTTTAAATTTGTGTTATGCAAATTACAAAGGATCCTTAGCCTAAGCATTTCTCTAAGATTTAAGTTCTTGATACTATTAGAAACTACAGAAAACAAACTTTGAAACAGTGTAAAAAGCTTTGTTCAAGGATCCTTACAACGCAAATTACAACGGTTTGAAATTGGCAATGGGCATTTGAGCATTTTGAGAAATCGCTATATGAAATGAGTGAAGTTATTTTCGAGTTTGATCAGAGTGTTGTGGTTAAAAAAGATACAGTGAACATATAATAGATAAAAATCAAGCCTTGATATTTTGAGCTGTGATCAAGCAGTGATTAAAGACAGTGGGCAAACCAAAATAAAAATATCAATAAAATTAGATCAACACAGCTTCACATGCCTCCAGGAACTAAGGCACCCAGCCACTTAATGTGCCCTTCATGGGATGATGTCACATTTGTCTTTATTTATTCATTTAGCTTTTTTTTTTCTCAAGACCCCGGTAGCTCAGCTGGTTTGAGCATTGGATTCACACGCTAATGGTTATGGGTTCGAATCCCGGGGTGTGCTTCATTAAAACTGGCCTTCTCCCCGTCCCATCTTAACATCATTGTTGTTCTGGTGGTGTCGGTCTACACTTAGATAAGTCCCACTTCCCCCACTTCCCTGGGATGGTTATCCCCATCGGCCATGTCACTTTAGGTGGGTGTCGACGCAAAAACTGAGCCAAATCAATCAAAAATCTTTTCTCTTCCAGCTTCAAAAAAAAAAAAAAAAAAAAAAAAAAAAAGAGTGAGCGAATTATTTTTTTCGTACATATGAAATGATGTGGACATGTTTACAGTTCTGTGAATAGGCGTGGATTTCTTGGGCAAACGCTTGACCAGTGAAGGTTTGTGAAGAACATTTCTTTTTTTCCCCTCTTTATGTCTGCAAATGATTTTATCAATCTCGAATCGAAAATGTTTAAACAACTGTCTTCAGTGATGATCAGCTTTGCTAACATGTACTTTATCTGTCTGTCTGCCTCCTCGTCTGTGTCTGTCTGTTTCTTCGTTCCTGTCCTTATTACCCTTTATTCTGTCTATTTAATTGACGGGAATCTTTAGCCACTGGACGAGGCGGCAGGAAGTTTTAGTCCCGTTTTTATTATCCATTGTTGGTGTCTGTGATTGTCTGTGACCGTGCGTTGCGCTTGACAAGGCTAGTTGGCCGAAAATTTGCGCTGTTTTGTTTTGTCTTGTGGAGACGCGCTTACATTGATTTCTGTTCTTTGGTAATCTTAGTTCATGCTTTTCTCTGTAAGAGCTGTGGCAAATAAAGAAAAAAAGTAGGAAAGTGAAACCATTTCGTTTTTGTTTGTAGTAACATTTTTTTTAATCGCTTTAAATCTTTTGTGTGTGTCTAATACCACGTACCGCAAATATGCCTAAAAGTGAGGTTTACACACACACACACACACACACACACACACACACACACACACACACACACACACACCACACACACACTACAGACAGACAGACAGAGTGTGTGTGTGTATGTGTGTGTGTGTGTGTGTGTGTGTTTTGTGTAACACGATAAAATGTGGACAAATGTATTGTGGCCCCGTCTGAAGTGGGGAGTAGAGAGAGAGAGAGAGAGAGAGAGAGAGAGAGAGAGAGAGAGAGAGGAGAGAGAGAGAGAGAGAGAGAGAGAGAGAGAGAGAAAGAGAGAGAGAGAGAGTCTACCCTGTAACACGTTCAAAATGCAGACGAAACAAGTGATGCAGTGTTATTGTGGCCCCACCTGAAGTACCGTGACAGGTGGCCTGTTCATTCAGTCCAGTAAACTCGGAAGAGCAACAGAGGCCTCACCATTTCACACCTCACTGACTGCTGCAATTCTCTCCTTTCCTCAGCGACAGTAGCTGTTCTTGTAGCATTTGAGGAAGTTCGTTCTGATGCAAATACACACAGAAAAATAAATGCAATACAGTAACACATGGGAAGTTTTTGGCCCTGACCAATTCCCATCCAGAAGAAACAGTACAGCACAGCACAGCACAGCACAACACAGCACAGCATAGCACAGTACAGTACAGTAAAGCACAACACAACGCAGCGCAGCACCGCACCGCACAACACAACAATCACAGCAAAGCACAACATAACAGACCAGACCAGAACAGAACAGAGCAGAACAGAACAGACCACACCACCACACCACACCACACCACACACACACACCACACACAACAACACACCAACAACAACACACACAACACAACACACCACACACAACACAACACACCACACTACACCACACCACACCACACCACACCACACCACACCAACACCACACCACACCACGACACAACTCAACACAACACACCACAACACAACACACCACAACACAACACACCACACCACAACACACCACACACACCACAACACAACACAACACAACACAACACAACACGACACGACACGACACGACACGACACGACACGACACGACACGACACACCACGACACGACACACCACACCACACCACACCACACCACACCACAACACAACACAACACAACACAACACAACACACACACACCACACCACACCACACCACACCACAACACAACACACACAACACAACACAACACAACACAACACAACACAACACAACACAACACGACACAACACGACACGACACGACACGACACGACACGACACGACACGACACGACACGACACGACACGATACAACACAATATGGATTCTTGGCCCCGGCCAGCTCTTGCCCAAAAATGGAAATGGCTATGGGCTCGTTGGGAAGACGTGGACAAAGACCATACAGTCGGGTCTCATCCACGTTACGGATGCGTCATTGAGGATGTCGCACTGCACTACACTACACTACACTACACTACTACTACACTACACACACTACACTACACTACACTACACTACACTACACTACACTACACTACGCTACACTACACACCCAATGCGATTTTATTCGGTTTTAGACAGGCCTTCCTAACTCAAAAACGCACCAATTTCATTCATTCAATCTTCAAATAAGGACGAGATAAAAACATTTTTAGAAAGACTGTGCCACCACTCACCCACCCACCCACACTTCCCACACACACCACACACACACACACACACACGCACACACACACACACGCACACACGCACACACACACACACACACACGCACACACGCATACACACGCCACACACACACACACACACAAAAATGGACACATAAAAACAAACAAACAAACACAAGAAAAACAAACAAACAAAAAGAACGTTTTCATTCATCCACATCTAGACAAGGGCTAGATGTTAAAGAGAGAGAGAGAGAGAGAGAGAGAGAGAGAGAGAGAGAGAGAGAGAGAGAGAGAGAGAGAGAGAGAGAGAAGAGAGAAGAAAAGAAAAGGAAAACCCCCCCCCAAAGACAAACACTAGTGAAAGTTGCGTCCAGTAACAAGCGGCTTCACCATTTCACACCTCAGCTGATTGATTACAAACCGAGCCCCCTCCAGCGAAAAAAACAGCTATTCTGGTTGTTTGAAGAGGATGGTATGTTGGATGTGACGTCAGCATTTTGTGGGTGCGCAGTAGGCCTATAGGAAACCAGCGGTAAACTTGGAATTTGGATTTGTCAGCAGGACAAAAATAACGAAGGTTGGAATTTGGAATACGTCAAGGGACACAGTTTTAAAAGGGTTGGAGCTAGAATTAGGTAAGGAATGCAAATAATTCGAGGTTGTAATTTAGAATTTACCACACACACACACAAAATAAATAGATAGTAAGTAAGTAAGTAAGTAAGTAAATGAGTAAGTAAGTAAATGAGTAAGTAAGTAAATGAGTAAGTAAGTAAGTAAGTAAGTAAGTAAGTAAGTAAGTAAGTAAGTAAGTAAGTAAGTAAATAAATTAATAAATAATAAATAAATAAATAGATAAATAATTTTAATGTAGTTGGGATTTGGAATTTGTCAACAGACAATGCTAATGAGGTGAGAATTTGGAATTTGTCTTGGGACAATTATGATGAAATATGAAATTTGTCTTGGACAATTATGATGAAATATGAATTTGTCTTGGACAATTATGATGAAATATGAAACAACTTTGTTTCTCAAACTGCCAGATCTTGCTACTATCATCTCCATCGTATAAGCCTGATCAGGAAGTATCTCTCTGTCGAAACAACTGCAAAACTCGTTCTCTCCTCATAATGTCTCGCATTGACTATTGCAATTCACTCCTGTCTGGTCTTCCTGCCTCACATTCACATCCTACAGCGCGTCAAAACAATACTGTACACCTTGTACTCAAAAAGAAAAAGCTGACCACATATCTCCTCTCCTGGCACAACTTCACTGGCTCCCTGTATCAAAGCGCATACAGTACAAACTAGACACCATGTGTACAAAAGCCTCAATAACGCAGCCCCGATTACTGTCAAGCCTACTTGAGATCTATGTTCCTCACGTACCTCCGCTCTGCCTCCGATCCTCTGACTTTTCGCTTTCCACGCACTAAGCTCAATACCTACGGTCCACGAGCTTCTGTTTTGGTCCACTCTCCTGGAACAAACTTCCTCTTCAGTCCGTCAGCAACCTATTTTGTCTCCTTCAAGTCCGCTTCAAAACTCACTTTTCTCTCTGCATAAAATCCTAACCATCACTCAACCGCCCTCTGCAGCTGTCTCCGCTCGGAGGGGAATCAATGGTTATAATATATAATTGTATATGATATGCTCTCTATAATTTTCCATTGCTTTTATTCTTGCTTTTTTGCTTTTATTCTTGCTTTTATTGCTTTTATTCTTCTCCCCATTTATAGCCATGCGTGGTGTGTGTGTGTGTGTGTGTGTGTGTGTGTGTGTGTGTGTGTGTGTGCGTGCGTGTGTGTGCGTGCGTACGTGCGTGCGTGCGTGCGTGCGTGCGTGCGTGTGTGTCTGTTTCAGCGCTTAGATTTGATTTTATCAAGATTTTGCGCTTATGAATATTGTAATTATTATTATTATTATTATTCTAATAGAGAAGATTGGGATCTGAAATTTCCCAAGGAGCACGAAATTAATTTAGGTTAAAACTAAGGAACTGTGACCAGTCACAGTGGTGAGCGGTCAGTGTTACGTACTAATGACAAAGAGGCTAGGGTTAAAATCCCTCCATCAAATCGTTGTTGGATTTTTCGACACCGACCGTCTTCTATCCACAGATGAGCGTGCTATGAGCTAATTGAGAAAACCGGACTAGTCTCATCCATTCAGGTGTGTGTCACTGAAAGTTCAATCTTTTTGATCAACACAGGTGCCTGTATCGTGGGACTGGTTTACATGGGGGGACATATTATTAAAGTGCACAGCCGTGTCATGCAGAGTTGGTTCAATGGAACTCCAGATTCTATCATTGGCATTTTCATTCTCATGTGCAGCATAGTATTGTAAAAAAAAAAAAGTTCCATCTGCGGAAGATGGGAAAATCTGGAATCTTCAAGGAGTGTCATGCATTTTCAGTACTTTTATATATATATATATATATATATATATTTATATATATATATTATATATATATA
>JAPXFY010000016.1:58128178-58143178 GCA_030674185.1 Monoplex corrugatus | reverse complement strand
TGTACTTTTTTTTAATGCATCGAGTTTCCACCTATACATAAGGGACTGCATAGTTCTATTTATGGTAAACTGTTTACTTATTTTGCTGATTATAATATTCACGCTATTTGTATTGTACTTTTTCTGATTATCTTGAAACAGTTTCCAAACATAGGCATCCACTAAGTTATAAGATTCATTCAAGGAGAGAGAAAGCTTTATGTTGTTTGATTCTGGTGAAACCTTAGCTCCTCGTTTGGGGCCCTGTCAACCACATCGTTATGATGAAACGAACAATGAGATGGTATCCAGCAGAAAGTAAGATCAGTGCCTCTTAAGGATAAGAAATGAATTAAATGGCTAATTTCTATTACCATTTCAGATCTAGTGTCTAACTTCATTAGTTCAAGGGCCTGAAGCACTGATTTCGAATCAACGCAGAAAAGGATTTGTGATATATTCCGAGGATAGCTTACTAAGTAATTCAAAGCCATCAGTATTGCAAAGAGTTCAGCTGTAAATATTGATTTGTTGGGTCCAATATGGAAAGATTTCTCTATTTTAAGAGCTGGTATTAAAAACGCAGAACCAGCTTTTTTCTCAATTAATGATCCATCTGTGTAGATTTTTAAATGATTGGGATAAAAGTGTTCAATATGACATTTAACTCGACTCGCTAATAAGTTGATATTATCTTCTTTCTTTAAATCAGTGTGGTGTATGTCAAAGTTTGCTCTTAAGAGTTCCCAACTGGGTACTGGTGAAAACGAAGGTCTTATAGATATAGGATCCGCTTCTAGATCAATTCCAGAGCCATTCATGATATCGTGTGTATACGTTGCAAGTGTGGCCTGTGAAGATATTGATCTAGCTCGTTTCGGAAAATCAATGTCTGATCTTAAAGTTATATCAGGTCTCAAAACATTTTCAACGGTGGTATTCCTTAGCAGAAATTTGGTAGAGACGAGTTTCCTTTGTTCATCAAGCGGCAACATATTTATCTCACCGTATGTTCGGAGATTGGAAGCATGCATCGGAAGACCAAGGGCAAGTTTAAAACTTTTGCATTCTGTACTTTGTAGTTTTTGCAGTAAGTGTCTCGGTGCGCTAAAGAATATTTCCTGGGCATATGTTAGTTTAGATCTAATGAGAGATTTACATAAATGTACAAGTGTTGATGGATCATGTCCCCATGGTTGCTTGCACACTATTTTCAAAAAATTTAGACTCTTTTGGGCTTTTGTGAGTAAGTAGTCGATATGCAGATTCCATGACAATTTTGCTGTAAAGAAAACACCTAAGAATTTAATGGTTTGGTTATACTGAAGAACGGAATCTCCTAGTTTAAAGGTGGGCATTTTGTCCGGGTTAGACCCACTATTAAATAAAATTATCTTTGTCTTCTCCGTAGATAGATGGAGCCCATTTTCTGCCATGTATTGTGCTGTTTTGTCAAGTTCTAATTGATAAAGTTTGCGTGCATAGTTGATACTGCGAGAAGGAGTGTTCTTCTTCATGTTTACCGGCATCCACATGCATAGATCATCAGCATACTGGACTAAAGTGACAACTTTAGATATTCTACTTGGTAAGTCATTCATTAGTATCACAAAGAGGAGGGGTGCTAAAACTGATCCCTGTGGGATACCCATCTGAAGGGTTCGTTTTGTTGAATACACGTTTCCAATTCTGGTTTGAATTACTCGGTTTTCCAACAGACACTTCACGTAGTTATAAACGCGACCTGTTAGCCCTATGCTTTTTAATTTAAATAGTAATCGGGAGTGCCACACTTGGTCGTATGCTTTGGTTATATCAAAAAATGTGGCCAATATACATTTACGTCTTGCAAATTGTCCCTTTATGTCAGTGGTAAGTTTAGTTAAGAGTTCCACTGTTGACCTGCCTTTTCGAAAACCAGCCTGATTGACAGGTATAATGGTATTTTTTTCACAATAGTGTAGCAACCGCTGTACAATGATTTTCTCCATCAGTTTACAGACGTGAGAAGTTAGTGCAATTGGCCTATAGTTTTTCAGATCAGTGTTACATTTACCCGCTTTTGGGATAGGAACCACTATTGTTTGTTTCCAATAGTCGGGTATTTTGCTACTATTCCAACATTTTTTAAAGATAGTATGAAGCAAGATTACAAAATTTTCGGGTAAAGTTTTCAACATCTGATTAGAAATGGCATCTAATCCTACTGACGCTTTTTTATTTGAGATAGACTTGATGGCATCTTTTAATTCTTGAAGTGTAATTGATGCGTTCATGTAGTGTGTATTATCTGGGGCAGGATCCTTATAAACTTCTGTCTTTTCTTCTCGTTCCCTATGATTTTGACTGGAAACAGGAAGGCCGCCAGTATGGCATACTTCAGCAAACAAATCTGCAAAAGCTTCTGCCTTTTCCAACGAGCTTGGGAAAGGATTATTGGCTAGCTTTATCGGAAATG
This sequence comes from Monoplex corrugatus, assembly GCA_030674185.1. NCBI lineage: Eukaryota > Metazoa > Mollusca > Gastropoda > Littorinimorpha > Ranellidae > Monoplex > Monoplex corrugatus. Next base: position 58,140,741 of record JAPXFY010000016.1, on the reverse strand, counting down.
ACGGCAAACTGATCCCATTTTTCATTACTTTTAGTTTCTCCCAAATTTTATGCATGTCTTTGTGATTATTTATTTCAGACTTACAAAATGTCGTCCAATACAGTTCTTTGGCTTGTTCTATGATTCTGTTACAGTTTATGTTGGCACTTTTCATCGCTCTATGATTTTCAGGTGTCCGATCGTGTATGTATGTTTTAAATTTTTTTCTCTTTTCGTTAACTGCTTTTTCACAATCCTTATTCCACCAAGCATTTCCGCGATGTTTTCCTGTATTTGATGCCTTTAATTTTGGGATTGAAATGTTGGCAGCACTTAAAAGTGAGTCACAGAAAAATGTATACAGGTCGTCTATGTTGGCAGTATCAGATAGATCTATTTTTGTATTATGAAGGATTTCTTTAAATTTGGTCCAGTCCGCTTCTTTATAATTAAATCGTGGTAGACTTTCATGTAGACTTTCGTGTGTGTGTGTGTGTGTGTGTGTGTGTGTGTGTGTGTGATCAGTTCATTTGCAATTTTCCATTTAGTAGTCGTAGTAATAGTAGAAGCAGTTGCAGCAGAAGCAGCAGCAGTAATAGTAGCAGTGGTAATAGTAATAGTATTAGTAATAGTGGTAGTAGTTTTAGTAGTAGTAGTAATAATAATGATAATAATAAGAAGAACATTTGAGCCTCTAGGCAAGCCTTACGTTCAACAGTCCTATTTTTTTGCGTGTGTGTATTTCTTTGTGCATTTGGCAAAAGTCATAGCCCCCAAACCTGTTCGTGCTTTGCTTCTTTAATTAAATAAGCATTCATGATATTCAATCTTAGCTACGTTTTATGTTCCGCTTGTAGTGGTTCATTGACTTTCTCAAAGTTTATGATTTGTATCTAATTCGTACTTAACTACGCTTGGAGCGATTCTCATTTGGCGCATGTTGCTTCATGGGGGATTTCAGAGCGGGATCGTGAGTACGAAGCGTGGTGTTTACGTCTGCGGCTAAATGTGCCGTCATGAAGTTTGGGATAGCTATCAGCATGTTACCGGTTACAACAAGGACGTTTTTCTGTTCTTCATCCCCGTCACCACAATCCCTTCTCTGTTGCGCTGATGTATTTTGAGCCGGTGGTTGTGCATTGGGTTAGGGCACTTGTTTTAAAAAAAATGTGAAGTGTGTTCCAGAAAGATTTGTGACATTTGGTCAATTCCACACGTGCTGTGTCTCACACTAACGCACAATCGTATAATTGTATGTACGCGGCAGAATTCTGTAGAGAGCTGAGTCCAGCTTTTGTTATCATCCACCCATGAAGAGGTTAGAAATATTTGCCGATCACTGTCTTTTTCGTCGACTCTGACACATGTTTTGGTATAGACTGCTGTAGTGTGAAGTCCCTATCCCATATCAAGGTGGTTTTCTCAAGACAAACAAACAAACAAAAAACAAAAAACAAAAAAACAAACAACAACAAAAAGACACCGCTGTAGTCTGGAGTTCTGGTTTCACATCAAGATGTTTTTTTCTTAAGACAAACGAAGATAAAGACACCGCTGTAGTCTGGAGTTCAGGTCCCACATCAAGATGGTTTTCTTAAGACAAACGAAGATAAAGACACCGCTGTAGTCTGGAGTTCAGGTCCCACATCAAGATGGTTTTCTTAAGACAAACGAAGATAAAGACACCGCTGTAGTCTGGAGTTCAGATCCCACATCAAGATGGTTTTTTCTTAAGACAAACGAAGATAAAGACACCGCTGTAGTCTGGAGTTCAGGTCCCACATCAAGATGGTTTTCTTAAGACAAACGAAGATAAAGACACCGCTGTAGTCTGGAGTTCAGGTCCCACATCAAGATGGTTTTCTTAAGACAAACGAAGATAAAGACACAGTACCTGAAGTACGCTACGTTCTGGTTCAACTACACCGTGAAACCAGGAAACTAATAATATTCAGACCATTCTCTTCATCTAACTGCACACCGGTATGGTTGTTTGGAGGGACTGACAGGACGCAACAGCCGATAGAATCCTCCGTCTCTGTCTTCGGAGTTCAGTAACAAGTAGTTCACCAAGAACAGCTGGCGCAGTCTTTCACATTTACCACCCAGCTCTTCCTTTGTCGACTTTGGCAACGACCTCCTTTAGGATGGCCCGAAAGATGAAGTCTGCCAAATAATAACGCGCAAGTTAGGGTGGAGCGCATATGGAACAGCGGGAGTGAAATGAATTCCTCTTGAACAAAGTACAAATCAACTCCAGAGTCACACGGCTGTTGATTATCCGGAACCTTGAACAGACAATGTGTTTCTACAACAGCTCTGCCATTGTGACCACAGTATCATATTCATTGACAGAGAATTAAGTGATCTAGTCATCTAACCGGAATGCAACTCCACCATCTGCCACAACAGGCTCACAACAAAACAGATAGGTGAACTTGATTTGAGCGGGAGGCAAACCAAGGAAGACCTGGGTCGATGGTGTGCAGGAAACGGACGTCACACGGCCTATCTTCTCTTCTTCAGGCCTTCCGGATCGCTGCTGATCGTCAGTCATATCTCCCTGTGACACCCAAGATGGCACAAACAAGAAACGGTTATTGTGAAAAGACCATCTGGCATTTCAGTGGCGATCAACGCCACGCCAGCCCGGGTTAAAAAGAGCACAGAATGTGCCATGCATCAGTTTATTTGAACTCATCGGCCACAGAGCAACAGCTAATGTCAGAGGACTCTGAATATCATTTAACGACTGTGTTGAGAGAAAGACAGACAGAGAGAGACAGAGAGAGAGAGAGAGAGAGAGAGAGAGAGAGAGGGAGAAAGAGATAGAAAGAAACAGATAGAAAAAGAGAAAGATAGATAAATAGATAGAGAGAGAGAGAGACAGTGAGAGAGAGACGGGGAGAGAGATAGATAGATAGCTAGAGAAAAAAGAAGAGAGAGAGAGAGAGACTGACAGACAGACAAACAGAAAGAAAGAGAGAGATAGACAGAGAGAGAAAAGAAAGAGAAAGAGAGAGAGAAAGGAAGAAAGAGAGAGAAAGACAGAGAGAGAGAGAGAGAGACAGACAGACAAACAGACAGACAGAAAGAGAATGATATAGAGATAGAGATAGATAGATAGATAGATAGAGAAACAGAGACAGAGACAGAGAGAGACTCAGAGAGAGAGACAGAGAGAGAGAGAGATGCACCCTGGGACAGTCTGTAATGACGTCATAAGCTGATCCCAAAGAGCGATCGCCTGCGATGCTGATATTAAGACAGACTGTACATGGTCGGAATATATAAAACACTCATACCTGGTGGGGTAGTTCAGTACAGATTAAAATGGATGGGAAGCGGTGGCATGGAAAAAGGGGTGGGGGTGGTTAATTTGTGTGAGTATGATTATGATGTTGGTGTGTGCATGGATATGTGTGTGTGTGTGTGTGTTGTGTGTGTGTGTGTGTGTGTGTGTGTGTGTGTGTGTGTGTGTGTGTGTGTGTGTGTGTGTGTGTGTGTGTAAAGCTTTCATACAATTGCGTTAATGTGTGTAAATCTGTGTGCATGCGTTTGTGCACAGATGTGCGTGTGTGTGTGGTGGTGGTCTTTGATTTAATGTCTATTCACTAAAGTGATTTTAGACAACAACAAAAAAACAAAAACAAAAAACAAAAAAACAAAAAACAAAAAAACAAAACAAAACAAAAAAAAAAAAAAAAAAAAAAAAAGGGGGGGGGGGTGATAAGAGGAGTGAAGAGAATATTTGAAAATTGTCAATTTTGAACTTGAGAAAAGATGATCCAGAAAACAACTGTTTTGAAGAGGGGAAGGTAAAACTAACAAATAATGTTACCATAATTAACGATTTAAACAAACTAACAAACAAAATTGATAAATATCTGGAAGAAACGAAGAAAAAAATAAAACTAATAATTGACTAACCATAACAGTGAACAAGTGAAATAACATTTTAAAGGTAATTCGCTATAGGACTTTTTGACAGGCTAACAAAAAATTCATACAGTAATGATGATGAGGCAAATATATCAGAAACTGTACTCATAGATAGTGTTGGAATATGTCGTTTTACCTTAACGCAAGAAAGAATATGACTATGTGTTATCTTCTTTCCACACAGACATACTATGTTCTTGGTGTATTTTGTTTTGAATGCATCAAGTTTCCATCTATACATAAGGGATTGTATAATTCTGCTGGCATGAAGCTGCTTAAGTATTTTGCTAATTTCAAAGTTCATGTGACATTTATCATACTTTTTCTGTTTTAATTGGAACTGCTTCCAGACGTAGTTGTCTACTAAAGTGTAATTCTCGTGCAACGAGAGAGAAAGCTGGATATTGTTTGAATCTGGTGAGTTATTAGCTCCCCGTTTGGCAGCCCTGTCAACTTTATCATTATAACGAAAAGAACTATGAGAAGGTATCCAGCAGAAAGTAATATCAGTGCCTCTTAAAGATAAATTATGAATCAAGTGACTAATTTCCAGAATCATTTCTGATCTTGTTTGTAATTTTGATAATTCAAGAGCCTGAAGTACTGATTTTGAATCCACGCAAAAAAGTGTTTGAAAAATTGTCCTAGGAAAACTTATCATAAAGTTTAAAGCCATTAATATTGCAAAAAGTTCAGCTGTAAAGATAGATTTATCAAGTCCTATGTAGAAAGATTTTTCAATTTTGAGAGCAGGTATTAAAAACGCTGAGCCTGCTTTTCTTTCAATTACTGATCCATCAGTGTAAATTTTCAAATGATCGGAATATAAGTCGTCTATATGACATTTAACCTGACTTGCCAGTAAGTTTACATTGTCTCCTTTTTTTAAGTTAGTGTGATGTACGTCAAATTGTGCTCTTTGGAGTTCCCAACTGGGTACTGGCGAAAAGGAAGGTCTTATAGATACAGGATCTACGTGTAGATCAATTCCTGAACCTTTCATGACGTCAGATGTGTATGTTGCAAGAGTGACCTGTGAAGATATTGATTTAGCTCTTTTTGGAAAGTCGATATCTGATCTCAGTTTAATTTCTGTTTCAGAGATGTTTTCTACAGTGGTGTGTCTTAACAAAAATTTAGTAGAAGCGACTTTCCTTTGCTCATCAAGTGGCAACAGTTTGATTTCAGTATATGTGCGAAGACAGGAAGCATGCATTGGAAGACCCAGTGCAAGTTTGAAACCTTTACAATCTATGCTCTGCAGTTTTTTCATTAAGTGTTTCGGTGCACTGAAGAAGATTTCTTGGGCATAGGTTAATTTAGATCTAACAAGCGATTTACAAAGATGAACAAGTGTTGATGAATCTTGACCCCATGCCTGTTTGCGAACTATTTTTAAGAAATTTAAACTTTTTTGAGCTTTGGTTAATAAGTATTCAATATGCTGATTCCAAGATAATTTTGCCGTAAGAAAAACTCCTAAGAATTTAATTGACTCATTAAACTGAAGAAGAGTATCTCCCAGTTTGAAAGTGGGAAGATTTACTGGGTTAGCTCCATTATTAAATAAAACTATTTTCGATTTTTCCAGGGATAGATGTAACCCATTTTCTACCATGTATCGTGCTATTTTATCAAGTTCTAATTGGTAGCATTTGCGTGTATAATTAATACAGCGCAAAGGAGATTTCCTTTTCATATTTACCTGCATCCACATGCATAAATCGTCAGCATATTGAGCTAAAACTACATGCTTAGATACTTTACTGGGTAAGTCATGCATTAATATCATGAAAAGAAGGGGAGCTATAACGGATCCCTGAGGGATACCCATTTGAAGAATTCGTTTCGTGGAATATACATTTTCAATCCTCGTTTGAAATACTCTGTTTTCTAAGAAACACTTAACATAGTCAAAAATGTGACCTGTCAGCCCAATACTTTTAAATTTAAATAACAATCTGGAGTGCCACACTTGATCGTATGCTTTCGTTATATCAAAAAATGTAGCTAAAACACATTGACGTCTTGCAAATTGTTGTTTTATGTTAGTAGTTAGCTTTGTTAGGATTTCTACTGGTGACCTGCCTTTTCGAAATCCTGCCTGATTTATTGGTATTATTTTATTCTTTTCACAATAGTGCATCAGTCTCTTTAAGATTATTTTCTCCATTAGTTTACATACGTGTGATGTTAATGCAATTGGCCTGTAGTTTTTCAGATCGGTATTACATTTACCTGATTTTAGTACAGGAACCACTATCGTTTCTTTCCAGTTGTTGGGCATTTTCCCACTATTCCAGCATTTTTGAAATATGTCATGTAGCAAAATTATAAAATTTTCTGGTAAATTTTTCAGCATCTCATTGGAAATTGCATCTAGTCCAACTGACGTTTTTTTTACTTGGAAGGGACTGAATGGCATCTTTTAATTCTTGAAGTGTGAGTGATGCATTCATGTAGTGAGTATTATCAGAGGCAGGATCCTTATATACATCTTTCTTTTCTTCTCGTTCCCTATAGTCTCTACTAGAGACAGGAAGTCCTTCTACACGACAGGTCTCAGCAAACACGTCTGCAAAAGCTTCTGCTTTTTCCAGTGAGCTAGGAAAAGGGTTATTTTCTAGCTTTACTGGAATTGATGGCAACTTAATCCCGTTTTTCATTAATTTTAGTTTTTCCCAAATCTTTATCATGTCTTTGTGGTCATTTACTTCACATTTACAAAAAGACGTCCAGTGTTGTTCTTTGGCTTGCTCTATGATTCTGTTACACTTAATGTTGGCACTTTTCATCGCTGTATGATTTTCAGGTGACCTGTTTGTTAAATAGATTTTGTATTTTTCTTTCTTTTCGTTCACTGCCTTTTGACAATCCTCATTCCACCAGACATTTCCATGATGTTTTCCTATTTTCGACACTGTAAGTTTTGGAATTGAAATGTTAGCAGCTCTTAACAGTGAGTTACAGAAAACTTCGTACATGTCGTTTATGTTCATTGCTTCAGATAGATCTGTTCTTGTCTTTTCAAGGATTGCCTTAAAACTGATCCAGTCTGCGTTTTTATAATTAAACTTGGGTAAACTATCTTGTGGCATGGCGTCTATTTTAGTAGTATGGTTTAGGGTAAGACGTATGGGGATGTGATCTGATCCCAACAAGTCATCCTCTGTTTGCCACGTGGCGTTTGGGGCTAGGGATGGTGAGATTAAAGTGAGGTCGATAGCTGTGGGTCTGTGGGTTGGTATATCGGGGATCCGGGTAACGTGTCCGTTGTTAAGTAAATATAAATTGGAATCTACAATATTTTCGATCAACCTGTTGCTTGTTATGTTTGTGCAATACTTTTCCCAAAATGGGGCATGTGCATTAAAATCACCTCCAATTATCCACTTGTCATCCTGATCTTGAAAGTGTCTTAACCATTCAGTGTTCACAGAATCTGGGCCTCTTGGTAAGTATACAGAGGCCATATTCACAACTAACGATGAGGAAAATTTTATAATGATTGCACATGATGAAATAAATGCGGTAGATTTAGGTACTGGCGATGTTCGTTCACAATAGTTCAGTCCTTCCCGAATGTATATAGCTGTTTGTACACGGCCACCGTCATTTACAGAGTCACATATTGGTGGATAATAAAAACCGGATATTTTAGGTAATTTGGTTTTGATGGTATTCAGCGACTGTAGAAGCATGACATGGACGTTTTTAGAAGAGAGATAGTTACTCAAATATGAGATGTTTTTAACAATGGAACGAGTGTTCCACTGAAAAATGTTGATATCACTTACTACACACGTCTTCATGAGGAACGGTTGATAAACTTTAGAACAATATGGTAAGTTTAGATAATTCAATATTCATTTAACTTGGAATCAAAAGGTACAAATAGCATAAAAACGAAGTAGGTAAACAAGTAAATAATTAAGTAAAACAATATAGTTGAGAGCTGAACGAAGAGGAACTGAATCTGGGCTGAATCTAAAATGACCAGGGAGAGAAGAAAAATTGAGAGTGGAAGCCGGGTCTTTGTTGATGTCGTTGCCGGTTTGATCTCCTCCTCGGTTTTTCCCAGAAGAGCTGATGGATTTGCCTCCCTAAGTTTCTGGCCAGAACGCTTGCCCCTCTGGTGGTTGGATGGACGTCGTCCTGGCTGACTTGAGTGTGACTGATAGTTTGGAGATTATCATTGTTGACATAGTTGACACTTGCTGCTTTTAGGAGTCGCGCTTTTGTCAGGGCATTAAGAAGCTCTCTTTTTACGTTTAGGTGTTTGTCCCTCACAGGAGCGACCTGACTGACCACTACCTTTGCTTTCGGAAATTGTGTGTTGATGATTTTCACACATATTTCTAGGTTTATGCTGCATTCAGTGGGCTCCTTTGTTTTCAAATCTGTAATCCCCACATGTAGAACAACACAGTCAGGTTCAGGTGTCAGTTCTTCTTTCGATTTTTCAATGGCTGTCTTACAGTCGTCGATGGTACGGATTTTTCTCGTTGCCACCTGAAAACCGTAAGAACAGCCCAGTCTCTTTCCATCCACTTTATTTAGGACGGAGTCGTGGATGATAAGGACACGTGGAAGAATATTAGATTTCAATCTGGAATGTGCAGATGATACCGCTGTTTTGACGTCACGGTGAGGTTTTGTAGAGGCGTCTGGTCTTTGTTTGACGTCATTTTTCCTTCCTTTAGGTGTTTTTTCCTGATCTTTCAGTTTTGGAGGTTGAGCCGCGCATTCCGCATAGGAGGTGAATTTGTCCATCGGTGACATGGTGGAAAAATCACCGTGGACCGCGGAATCAGTTTGGCTCGCAATGGTGGTCGTAAGTATTGGGCACTTATTGTCATCGCGCAGCTCCTTTAACGTTGTGTTGTTTTCTAATAAGATTTTCCTCTCTGTTTGTAGTATGGTTGTGAGGCTGTTTATTTGTTTTGACAGTTCTTGTATAGTATTTTTCAAATTGTCGATTTCCCTTACCGCCTCATGACATCTGCAGCCACATGATGACATCGATCGTAGCTGTGGGACGTTCGGCTGATTCCTGGATGGTGAAAGGGTCCGACTGGAGGTCTGTAATTCATGATGATCGGAGGTTTCTGGGGTCTCTGCAGGTGGTGGTATCTCTGCCTTGGTGTTGTCTGTCCTACGGGTGGTCTTCTTTGCGTTTTCTTTGTTGAGACAACGTTTCGACCTTGTCATTTTTAGCCTAGTTGATTCCTCTTTGTAAACGTTCAGTTATAATGCCGCCATCTTGTGTGTGTGTGTGCGTGTATATGCGTGAGTGCGTGAATGCATGCGTGTGTGAAAGTGTGTGTGTGAATGAGAGAGAGAGAAAGAGCGAGAGAGAGGTACTGGAATACAGAGAGAGAGAGAGAGAGAGAGAGAGAGAGAGAGAGATTGATTTGATTGATTTGGTTCAGATTTTATGTCGGAACCCACCTCAGGTGACATGGCCGACGGGGATAACCATTCCAGGGAAGTGGGGGAAGGGGGACTTATCTAATCCTATACTGACACCACCAGAACAATGATGTTAAGATGGGACAGTGAGAAGGCCAGTGTTAATGTAGCGCGCCCTGGGATTCGAATCCACAACCGTTAACATGTGAATCCGACGCTCAAACCAGAGCGAGAGAGAGAGAGAGAGAGAGAGAGAGAGAGAGAGAGAGAGAGAGAGAGAGAGAGATGCTGACTGAAGGTTTCTCAATGATACATGCAGTGCAAGTTTCTTTTTGTTTTCATTTCTGTTTACCACTCTCAGACAAGTGTGTCTGTGTCTATAGTTTTGCTGTCTTTCAAAGTGACATGGTCCTGACAGTCCAGTCAGTCAGAGCGCCGTGCTGCTGACACATTGGTCCCGGTTCGATGCTCAGGAGGCCCACAGGTGGTTTCTACGAGGTTTTGATTGATTGATTGATTGATTTGGTTCAGTTTTTACGTCGACACCCACCTCAGGTGATATAGCCGACGGGGATAACCATCCTAGGGAAGTGAAGTGGGGGAAGGAGGGACTTATCTAATCCTATACTGACACCACCAGAACGACAATGATGTTAAGATGGGACAGTGAGAAGACCAGTTTTAATGTAGTGCACCCCGGGATTGGAACCCACAGCCATTAGCATGTGAATCTGACGCTCAACCTACTGAGTTATTGAGGCCACTGTCTACGAGGATTGGCTAGCTCTGTTTATGAAGCCGTAGGCTAAAGATCTGATAGACTGAGTTCAATCCCAGCCTGCCACACACACACACACACACACATACACACACACACACACACACGCACACACACACACGCACGCACGCACGCACGCACACACACACACACACACACACATCGTCTAATATCACTCATAGTGAAAAGACGTTAAATCAAAGAACGAACGAACAAACGAACACACACACACACACACGAATACACAAAACACACACACACACACACACACACACACACACACACACACACACACACACACACACACCCCACACACACACACACACACACACTTAACACACACATCGTCTAATATCACTCATAGTGAAAAGACGTTAAAACAATGTACGAACGATCTAACACACACACACACGCACACACACACACACACACACACACACACACACACACACACACACATACACACACACACACACACACACACACACACACACACACACACACACACACACACGCACACACAACACACACACACTTAACACACACATCGTCTATTATCACTCATAGTGAAAAGACGTTAAAACAATGTACGAACGATCGAACACACACACACACGCACACACACACACACACACACACACACACACACACACACACACACACACACACACACCACACACACACACACACACACACACTCACACACACACACACACACACACACACACACACACACATACATACACACACACACACACACACACACACACACACCACAAATCCTATTCACTGCCCATCTGAATACTCTAATCATTCTGGTATTGTCGGTGCAATATTTTGGTCACTTTTCTTTTTATTCATTATTTTGTTTTACATTGAACAGACAACAACATTCAATGTACTAACGAAAAATAACATCAGTTCGCACACATAAGGGGAACATTTTATACATCTGACAACACATATCATCATCATCAAGTGCCTTGCCACATGGCGTTGGCGATCATGGGCCTTCCATTTGTTTCTATCCCTTGTTGCCGCAAGCATTTCTTCCACCCTCTCTGTCTTCAGCCACTCTGCAAGTCCGTCCAATATTTTTCCATGGGTCTACCTGGTGCTCTCTTTCCCTCCAGCTTTCCTGTTATGACCAGGTGCTCCAATTCCCCTTTGCTCATGAAATGGCCTATATAAATGTTGCTTGTCTTTTCCTAATCTTCTATACGAATGATCTTCTTGTGTCTGCCTCCATCAAGACTGTCTCGTTTGTTTTCTTTGCTGTCCATGGAACTCTCAACATTCTTCTTAGGAACCACATCTCGGCTGCCTGAATCTTATTCGACAACACACAACATACAGAAAATATATAAAAGCGTAACAAGCTCAATATTTCACAGTTCTTGTTCTACCCTCCTTCTCCTACCACTGCTCCCCCCACCCCCACCCCTACTTTGCATAGCTGAAGACCTTGTCAGCCGATAGCGTTTTGCACAGGCCCAAGAAGTCTGCCAGATAATGAAGGGCAGGTTAGGGTGGAGCGCGTATGGAGCTGCGAGCGTGCGATGAATTCCTCTTGAACAAAGTGCGAATCAACTCCAGACTCACATAGCTGTCGACTACCCGGAACCTTGAACCGATAATGTGTTTCTACGAGAGCTTTGCCATTGTAACTACAGACAAGCTTGGAGAAGGTCCAGAATTCTTGATTGCTTATGTGTTAAAACTGACAGCCACTTGAGGTAAGCTTACCTGTACACACAGTCGCCGTGGTGTGGTGGTTAGCGCTACCGGAACAATGTCTTGAAGAATGTGAGTTCGAATGCAATCAGGCCTGTCAAAATCATCGTGAGGGTTAGCGCTACCGGGAAAAATGTCTTGAAGGATGTGAGTTCGAATCCCATCAAGCCTGTCAAAATCATCGTGAGGGTTTTCAGACCCCAACCGATTTCTACCCACAGCTGAACGTACCAAGCGCTCGTTTGAAAGACTGGGACCGCACAGTCGAATCGAGTCTCATCCACTTTACGGATGCGACACTGAGGGTGTTGCTGAAATGTCTTGGCCAACACCGCAGATGTCTGTATCTCTCGGGCTTGGTTGATGCTAGCATGTATTGTGAAGAGAAGCGTAAAGTACAGCCTTGTCATACAGTCTGAACGTAGAATGGAATTCCATAGAGTAGTAGTTATCGTCTCCATCGTCAATATCAACAGCACATTGTGAAAAAATGCTCCCAGCTCCTGTGGTGATTAAAGTGTTTAGAGAATAGGGGAAAAAACAACAACGTGAAACTGTTTATGTGCCATGACATTCAGAAAATGTACGTATACAACAGTGCCATACACTTCAACATAGAAATAGGCTACCTATCCTGCCTTTCGTTAACCCTTTGACTCCTGCACCCCTGTCCACCAGCATCCTGCATCGTCAACCACGCTAGCAAAGCAAAAAAAAA
>JAPXFY010000016.1:58120678-58125678 GCA_030674185.1 Monoplex corrugatus | reverse complement strand
TGTCAAAAAAGGGAGTTGTTTTGCACTACAGCAATTCCATATGCGCTCCATCCAAAGTTACCAGCAGTTACCTGGCAAGCTCCTCGGTCCTGCGCAAAGTATTACGCGCTGGCAAGGGTTTGAAGTGAGATTAGACATATTAGAGCGCCCACATCACCAGAACGATTGGCACAAACTCTTTCACTACTACTTTAGCTGCCGATTGGCGACCTGTAAGCAGAGTACTGTAGTCACCGATTGGCGACCTGTAAGCAGAGTACTGTAGCCACCGATTGGCGACCTGTAAACAGAGTACTGTAGTCACCTTCTGGCGACCTGTAAACAGAGTACTGTAGTCACCGATTGGCGACCTGTAAGCAGAGTACTGTAATTGGCGACCTGTAAGCAGAGTACTGTAGTCACCGATTGGCGACCTGTAAACAGAGTACTGTAGTCACCTACTGGCGACCTGTAAACAGAGTACTGTAGTCACCGATTGGCGACCTGTAAGCAGAGTACTGTAATTGGCGACCTGTAAACAGAGTACTGTAGTCACCTACTGGCGACCTGTAAACAGAGTACTGTAGTCACCGATTGGCGACCTGTAAGCAGAGTACTGTAGTCACCGATTGGCGACCTGTAAACAGAGTACTGTAGTCACCGATTGGCGACCTGTAAACAGAGTACTGTAGTCATCTACTGGCGACCTGTAAACAGAGTACTGTAGCCACCGATTGGCGACCTGTAAACAGAGTACTGTAGTCACCGATTGGCGACCTGTAAGCAGAGTACTGTAGTCACCGATTGGCGACCTGTAAACAGAGTACTGTAGTCACCGATTGGCGACCTGTAAACAGAGTACTGTAGTCACCTACTGGCGACCTGTAAACAGAGTACTGTAGTCACCGATTGGCGACCTGTAAGCAGAGTACTGTAATTGGCGATCTGTAAGCAGAGTACTGTAGTCACCGATTGGCGACCTGTAAACAGAGTACTGTAGTCACCGATTGGCGACCTGTAAGCAGAGTACTGTAGTCACCGATTGGCGACCTGTAAGCAGAGTACTGTAGTCACCGATTGGCGACCTGTAAGCAGAGTACTGTAGTCACCGATTGGCGACCTGTAAACAGAGTACTGTAGTCACCGATTGGCGACCTGTAAGCAGAGTACTGTAGTCACCGATTGGCGACCTGTAAACAGAGTACTGTAGTCACCGATTGGCGACCTGTAAACAGAGTACTGTAGTCACCTACTGGCGACCTGTAAACAGAGTACTGTAGCCACCGATTGGCGACCTGTAAACAGAGTACTGTAGTCACCGATTGGCGACCTGTAAGCAGAGTACTGTAGTCACCGATTGGCGACCTGTAAACAGAGTACTGTAGTCACCGATTGGCGACCTGTAAACAGAGTACTGTAGTCACCTACTGGCGACCTGTAAACAGAGTACTGTAGTCACCGATTGGCGACCTGTAAGCAGAGTACTGTAATTGGCGATCTGTAAGCAGAGTACTGTAGTCACCGATTGGCGACCTGTAAACAGAGTACTGTAGTCACCGATTGGCGACCTGTAAGCAGAGTACTGTAGTCACCGATTGGCGACCTGTAAGCAGAGTACTGTAGTCACCGATTGGCGACCTGTAAGCAGAGTACTGTAGTCACCGATTGGCGACCTCTAAACAGAGTACTGTAGTCACCGATTGGCGACCTGTAAACAGAGTACTGTAGTCACCGATTGGCGACCTGTAAACAGAGTACTGTAGCCACCGATTGGCGACCTGTAAGCAGAGTACTGTAGTCACCGATTGGCGACCTGTAAGCAGAGTGCTGTAGTCATGATTAGTGACCTGTAAGCAGAGTATTGTAGCCATGATTGATGACCTGTAAGCAGAGTATTGTAGCCATGATTGATGACCTGTAAGCAGAGTACTGTAGTCATGATTGGCGACGTGTAAGCAGAGTACTGTAGTCACCGATTGGCGACCTGTAAGCAGAGTACTGTAGTCATGATTGGCGACTTGTAAACAGAGTACTATAGCCACCGATTGATGACCTGTAAGCAGTGTACTGTAGTCATGATTGGTGACCTGTAAACAGACTACTGTAATCATGATTGGCAACCTGTAAGCAGTGTACTGTAGTCATGATTGGTGACCTGTAAGCAGAGTACTGTAATCATGATTGGCAACCTGTAAGCAGAGTACTGTAGTCATGATTGACGACCTGTAAGCAGAGTACTGTAGTCATGATTGACGACCAGTATGCAGAGTTCTTGTAGCTACCAGCCGGCACACACACACACACACACACACACACACACACACACACACACACACACACACACACACACACACACACACACACACACACACACACATACACACACACACTCACACACAACACACACACACACACACACACACACACATACACACACAGACACACACACACACACACACACACACACACACACACACACACACACACATACACACACACACACACACACACATTTTAAAATCAGTCACCCGTTTTTTGTGTGTTTTGTTTTGTTTTTCCAGTTTGCTGTTTGGATGGCCGGTTTCTGGGTATGCACTAATGGCTGTGAAATCAGTTCAGTGAGAAGTGAAGTGTCTGCAGACAATATAATATACAATGTTAATCAAGACAGACAGCAAACAAACGAACTTTGATGTTGCATGGTGGGCCTGAACACAATACTTTTTTTGAGTCCATGGTTGAGTCAACAGAAACAGCCAGTCTATGGGAAAGAACCATTCTTAGTTCAATGGAAGCCATGCTGACGTTGTCTAGAACCACTCGAGAACGATTTTTTTTCAAACTTGTTTTTAATTCGTTTTTGACATAACACATAAAGACAATGATTGCTGAACAATATTGCAATATCGTTGAGAAAACTTAACAAGATTTATGTACAATGGATTGAACAAAACTCATATAAAGACAATGATTGCTGAACAATATTACAATATCGTTGAGAAAACTGAACAAGATTTATATACAGTGGATTGAGCAAAACTCATATCATCATCAGGTGCCTTGCCGCATGGCGTTGGCGATTATGGACTTCCATCTGTCTCTATCTCTTGTTGCCTCAAGCATCTCTTCCACCCTCCTTGTCTTCAGCCTCTCTGCAAGTCCGTCTAGTATCTTCTCCCTGGGTCTACCCGGTGCTCTCCTTCCCTCCAGCTTTCCCGTTGTGACCAGGTGTTCCAATTCCCCTTTCCTCATAAAATGGCCTATGAATGTTGCCTGTCTTTTTCTAATCTTCCTTATGAATGATCTACTTGTGTCTGCCTCCATCAAGACTGTCTCGTTTGTTTTCTTTGCTGTCCATGGAACTCTCAACATCCTTCTTTGAAACCACATCTCGGCTGCCTCAATCTTGTTCTGGCTTTGTTTGTTGACAAACACCATATACATACGTAACATCTGCAAGTCTGTTAGACGTTTTTTTTCTCCAGATAATATAAAGTCATTTAATTTATACAGTTTCAGATTTTACTTGTTGTTGATGGTGTTTGTTTGTTTTAAATTTATTTGTATTTGTTTTCAACAAAATTGAACGATAAACGTATTAGCAAAGCAAGATCGTTTGTATCAGACTTAAAGTTTAAAATACGTGCAAAATGTCTGCATCTTCAACAAAGGTTCTATGTGCATGAATTTATCGAGAACGAAATATTGCTTGACTGAATCTTTTCAGCTATAAATAATTATGGTCTTTATCAGAGTTGCTCTAAAACATTTGTCTGTCCCTCCTCTTTCTAAAGAGACAGTGCACGTCCCTGTTTTCGTTTTTCTTCTGTTTTTTTTTCTCTCGTATTTTACGTTATTCATTTATGCATTTGTTTCTTTTTTCTATCGTAGTTCTGTATTACAGATCTGAGCAGTGTGTAGATTAGCAAGAGCAAGTTTGAAAAATAAGCTTTAACCGGTTTTAGCCAATGATTTATACTGTTGAAAAATAAAGCATCATTGTCATTGTCATTGTCTGTCAGTTGACTGTTTATCTCTCTGTCCCACCCCACCCACCCCTCTCTTTCTGTTTTTTTTGTTTTTTGTTTTTCTTTCTCTCTGCTTTTCATAGTAACGCATAGGTTTCAAGGGGGACAAATAAAGACGGACAAAGTCATATGTATAGTTCAGTCACCGTGTCCAATAGTTAGCGCAGCGTCGGGGGTTTTAACCTCCGTCAGCCCAAGAAAGTCATTGCGGGATTGTTCATCCTCACCGGATCCTATCCAAGGCAGAGCGTGCTATGGGCTCTTTGTGAAAAAAAGAAACAAAACAAACAAACAAACAACAACAACAACAACAACAAAAACAACAACAACTGGGACCACACAGTCGAGTCCCATCCAATTTTTACGGAGGCGCCACTGAGGGCATTACTAAACTTCTGGACCGAGGCGGCAGGTGTCTGTACCTCTCGGGTCTGGTTGACACCAAGCTACATCATGAAAGTGAACGTAGAGTGCAGCTCTGTCTGGCAATCACAGTCTTAGATGGCACTTCACAGCATCATCATTATCATTCCCGTTCTCATCGCCAGAGCACAGTGTACATATTGTCCCCGATTCTGTGGCCCTTCAGTGTCTGTATATCTGGAGATGTGCTCGAGATTCAAAATGATCAGCGTAACGGTAGCTGTGAGACATGAAGTGGGGGCAGAAAAAAGAAAAGAAAAAAGAAAGCAGTATTCATCTAGGGGGCTCGGTTTATGTTCTTTTACGGATCAGCCAATGCTGAAGCCATCTCATGACTGATGTGTGGCTAGAGGGTGAAAAAAAATCATCCCATAGGATCCCCGGCTGTATGTTTTTTTGGTTGATTTGGTTCAGTTTTTACGTCGACACACACCTCAGGTGATATGGCCGACGGGGTAATCATCCCAGGGAAGTTGGAGAATTGGGACTTATCTAATCCTATACTGACATCACCAGAATAATAATGATGTTAAGATGGGACAGTGAGAAGGCCAGTTTTAATATAGTGCA
>JAPXFY010000016.1:58093178-58115678 GCA_030674185.1 Monoplex corrugatus | reverse complement strand
AATCCTGTGTTTTAAGGCAGGTAGTAAAATGGTGTCCAGGTCATGGTATTTTGAATTTGCACGCATCAAAATCAGTTTACGGCGACGCAAACCTGCATCTGCACAAGCTTCTTGTTATCTAAATTCTGTGTGCACAGAAGCGAATTTATAATCAAAAAATGTGAAGTGATTGTTCTCTTCTTATAGAATACATAACACTTCATTATAAGTTCAATAGACTGTTTATGTAAGCTAATCTAATGGACTATCTTATCATTCGGCCAGTCAAGACTAATTGATTCCTCTCCCCCTTTTTTCTTATTCCAGGTTTTTAACTTGTTGACTGCGCAAGATCAAGCCAGGACATCACGTGATGGATAGCAGAGGCTAGGAGCACTGATGTTGGAGTGCCACCACATGATTCATCGCTTCCAACGTTTGAGGCGGTTTTGCGTTGTCGGTGTCTGGACCCGCCACGTTTCATGACTGACACTAACACAAACGAGAACTGGGAGAGCGTGTGGCGGGGGTCTGGAATGGTGGATGTTACCTTTTCTGCGATTCTTTGCTCTCGGGAAGTTTAGCTTTTCTTCTCGGTGTGCGAGCGTTTTCAAACGCAAGCTGAAAAAGCAACTGTTTAGATAGGGCTTTTCTTTTTTTCTTCTTTTCTTTTGGTGTGCGTACGTTTTTATATACACACATTACACGTAGCTGGGAACACCAGGGTCAGTTTTATTTTTAATTGTAAAAGAACCTGTATTTGATAACAATGAATTTAGAAACTGATTTGTTGATTTATCTGTGAGACACCACCACCACCACCACCACCACACAACAACACACACACAACAACAATTGTGACAACAACAGTAACAACTGAACAAGTTAATGTGGCAGTGGCATTTTACAGAACATTACAGCAAGATGGGTAATAAGTGGAATATGTCATCTACGTTACAGATAACACGAAAGGTGTTAATTCTGGTTGATTGAAAGCATAATAAATAAATTTGTACAAGATATGCTAAACCGAAACATCTAAAAATACCGTCTGACTTTGCGGCGCGCTGATCATTCTGCACAAAACTCAGGCGAAAGGTGACGAATTTTCCACCAAACATTTTTTTTTTGAAAACAAACAAACAAAACAACAACAACAAAACCAAACAACAATCAGTGTGATTGGATGGTTCAACGTTATCTGAATATCAGTTTAGTAACGACCCCTGTGATTCGATGGTCACTTGAACATCACTTAAACAATGGTCAATGTGATTGGGTGGATAGTGTAACTTGAACAACAATCGGTATAATTGGTTCGTCAACTATCGACTGAACAACGATAGTTGTAATTGGACTGTCATCTTACAGAGTAACCTTGTGATTGGATTATTATCAGATTGATAATTACAGAACAACCATGTGATTGGACTGTCATCGGATAATATTTAGAAAGTGACCATGTGATTGGATTGTCATCCCATCATCAGATGAAAAACGACACCCGTGATTGGATAGTCTTCCAGTGATCAACCGAACAATAAGCCTTGTCATTGGATAATCGCCTGATTATCAATAAACGAGACTTTTGTGACTTGGATACTCACGCAATTTAAAAAATTTTTTTTTTCAGTCAAATGGTGTTTGTGAGTGGACAAATCACCTGATTGTATTTTAACAGCTATCCTCTGATTGGATAATCTGTTAGACAAACAACAACGATACTAGTGTATCGGCTATGTGCTCCTATTGAAACTGTGGCTAGCTATCTGCTGCAGTCCACGGTGATTGATCTGCGGTGACCATGACCATGAACGTTCGTCGGGGTTTGGACAGCGTTTTAACGGGACTGGTCCCGAATACAACATTGCCATTGTGGGGGCTTTGGGAGTGGGAAAATCTGGTGAGTACGTACCTTAATCTGTGTGTGTGTGTGTGTGTGTGTGTGTGTGTGTGTGTGTGTGTGTGTGTGTGTGTGTGGTGTGTTGTGTGTTTGTGTGTGTGTTGTGTGTTTGTGTGT
The DNA here is from genome assembly GCA_030674185.1 of Monoplex corrugatus. Taxonomy (NCBI): domain Eukaryota; kingdom Metazoa; phylum Mollusca; class Gastropoda; order Littorinimorpha; family Ranellidae; genus Monoplex; species Monoplex corrugatus. Next base: position 58,113,679 of record JAPXFY010000016.1, on the reverse strand, counting down.
TGTATGTGTGCGAGTGTGTGTGTGTGTTTGTGCGTGCTCGCACACGTGCACTGACCTTTTGGGTTTTGGGACTGAGACAATTTGGTCAGTATCATTAGCCTGACATTTTTGTTTTCGTTATCATGTCGGTCATTTCATTAATAAAAAAAAAATCCTTTTACTGTGCATCTGCCTCCAGTCAGTGTCTTTATTTATTGATTTATTTATCGGGAAGCGAGGGGAGGAGGGGGGGGGGTGTATGTATGCATTTTTTTCTCCTAAGTTCTTTACCGTGTATCTTGGGCTACTGTCCTCGCTCTACCCATATTTGTACCGAATGCATTTTTGTTTATCTGCAGAGAAAGAGTTTTTCTGCAGACTTTTACAAGGACAACTCTGTTGCCATGGGTTCTTTTACGCGTGCTAAGTTCATGTTGTATATCCACGATGTATATTTCCAGAAAAGTAACTTTCCTGTCTGTAAGCTTCTTTCGCCGATAGAAGTAATATTTGGAAACCTCAAACCTCTGTCTCAACCCCCCCCCCCCTCCCGCGCTCTCTTCCTCTGTCCTCACTTTCTCTAACACACATCATCATCCTCAACCATTTGTTGTCAGGTTAACACTAAAAGTATGCATCATAACAAGATAACAAGATTTTATTTTAGCCCAGTGCACAGACACAAGGAAAATGTTTTGGCTATGCATACAATCACACTCACGCCTCACAACAATGATAATATTCAACATCATAAAAGACATATTCGTTATCCGGTCAAAACCACGAATCAAACAACACACACACACACACACACCCACACACACAGCACACACGCGCGCGCGCGCGGACTTAAACACATAAATAAAAAATCTTCTCTTACTTTCCCTCCCCCTCCTCACATGCACAAGACTAAAATCCAGAGACAGGTAAAAAAAGCTCTGATGTACATAACAAAATATTTTGTAATACTGTAATATACGCACACACACACACATACAGGAAAAACACACACACACACACACACACAAACACACTCCACTCTCACTCACACACACACGCACGCACACATTATACACACAATGTTCAGCTTGGAAATAATCAAAACAGGCATGTAACAAACGAATCTCAAGAAACATGTTTCACTTTCTTAACCCTTTGATTCCCTCACCCTATCCACAGCAGGAAGTTGGTGGATAGGGTAGGGGAGTCAAAGGGTTAAGGTTTGGTGGACAGGGTGCGGGAGTCAAAGGTTAAGTTACGCACTAAAAATAAGTCTGGATAGGCTGAGGGAGTCAAAGGGTTAATTTTTTTTTTTGCAGTTGGTGGACAGTGCAGGAGTCGAAGGGTTAATTGCTAACGTCGGATCTCACATTGTAAAACGATTAAACACATACACACACCGCGCGCGCGCTCACACACACACACACTCTTACACACACAAACACGCACGCACACACATACACACGAACACATACACATGCAAACACATACACAACACACACGTGCGCGAGCACACACACATCTTCCACTTCGCTCCCATTCACCCCTCCCCCCCCCCCCTTACATTGCCCAACTTCACCCCACCCACCGATCCGCTCGCACATACACATGCCAGAACAAAAGCTTGGCGAACTTCTGCAAATATTTGTTTTCAAACTCAAATGTTTTTGCTGTTCCCAATGCTGCTTTTGTTTCTCTCTCTCTCTCTCCTCTCTTTGTCACACGTGCGCGCTGCCACATCGCACACGACACATCTCACACGCAACACACAATAGCAAACCACACAACACTCAGAAGCACATAAACACACAGAGAAGAACGCATACACGCATGCACGCGCACACACACACGCACACAGAAGCAAATACACACATAAATGTACATAATTATGGGCACGCACACACACTCCGCGCGGTTGGGAGTGCGAGCGCGCGCGCTGCACGCACGCAAAACAAAAGCTCTGCAACGGTTTTCTTCCCTCTAAACTTTTATAGCATTTCTTGTTAGGATGCTTGTGTTCTTATTGTAAGTTGGTATTGGTTCCAATATGGCTTTAATAGTCAGGTAGCCGTCATGATTCTACATCCCCTTCCCCACATTGCTTATTTTCTTTTCCTTTATATGTATTTATTTAATTTGTTCTTCTTATTATTATCTGTCTGAAATCACTTAAGTGAATAGACATTAAATCAATGACCACCACAACGCTTGTGTTTAAGTTACTGTGGGCATTTTTGCTGAAATGTTTTTTTCTACTCTTCTCCACATACAATACACACACATGAAGATATGGGCAATCAGAAAGACAGGGTAAGCACTCTCATCCGCACAGACACACAACACACACTTATAAGCTTACACATCAAAAAAGTGTAGGCCTATTTGTCTGCTTTAGGTTACAGACAGAAATTCACACACACACCACTGAGAAAAGCAAATAAGTTGGTTACAAACATTTCTGAGCTGAAGAAGCGACCAGTGTGAAAGACAATGCCGCTGCTGGACGGATCGCTCGCGATTGCTGAAGTGTGTTGTTGTTGTTATTGTTGTTAGTTTACATTAATGTCCCAGCGCAGACGTGCGGTTAGTGTCTGCCTTACATTTTGTGAGTGAGTTCTGAAAACTACATTTTGAAATAGGCCTATATTGTATTCTCCAATTCTTTTATTATTTGTCCTGTGCGCTTCCAGACTTGTACAGATAATACGTCTAGAGTACCAAATGACGCAAAAATGCTTTTTTACGTCATAGTCGATGACGACACATCTTCGTGGTCGGATTTAAAATTTTGATCTATATTTTACTAGGCTAGTGAATTCATATGAACATGTTACATACAGTTCTCCCAGGGAGAAGATAGGCCTAGGCTACTAGATGGACTTGCAGAGTGGCTGAGGACAGAAAGGGTGGAAGAGATGCTTGAGGCAACAAGAGATAGAGACAGGTGAAAGTCCATGATCGCCAACGCCATGCGGCAAGGCACCTGATGATGATGATGATGTTACATACATACATACATACGTAATATAGACAGACAGGCAGACAGACAGACATAACTGGCCGCATATTGATAAACGCACATGCAGATGGATGCGGTAGCCAAATGGGCAATAATGCATTTTAAATCGCTATAATTACAGTAAAAATGCAGTTTAGATCTCGGAATTTTGGGTAAAAGTGCAGTTTAGATCTCTAAGTTTTGGATGAAAGTCCAGTTTAGGTCTCTAAAATTTCGCAAGTTAAGTATTTTAAATTTTCGGTAACAGTGCAGTTCAGGTCTCTTATAACTGAATTTGGAGTCAGGAGCTTGTTTAAGTGAGATTCATTGCACTCGGGCGATTTCATATGCGCTCCGTCCCAAACTACCTGCAACAGGCCTCCCGATGACAAATGAAAAAAATGTCTGAAAATCTAGGGGGGTCCGAAGGCATGCTCCCCCGGAAATGTTTTCGAATATAGATGCAGAATTATGCAGTCTGACCTATGTGGCACAACTTTAGGCTTGTTTATGATCCTTTGTACTGAAGCAAATAATTCATACACTCTGCGTCACTGGTGTCAGATTTCAAGAAAAATAATTTTGTGAGTATTTTTCTAATCATGTATTCTTTAACAAACATTAAACAACAGCATGATAAACTGAACAATTTCATGGTTCTTTGCATTTCTCTGCCTCATCTGGTGCTTCTTTGACTTGAAATGGTCTGAAAGTTTGTGGATACCTGCTCGACCAGTTATTTTAATTGACTTCATTGCGGCACAAGACAAGTACTTGAAGTAGGCTATGCTAGCCTCTCCTGTTTTTAAAAAGGGCCATGTGCTCATTTCTATAACGTCGATTTTTCGTGAAACTCATTCCCAACACCACTTATTTTTGCATTCTTTGTCCAATGTTTTTGCGTGGCAGACCTTCTCTACAGAATATCGGCTCGAGACATGGTCACACTCCTCAAAAATTTTGCAATCGGCTCTGAAGAGAAGTCACGCTTGACAAACAAACAAACAAACAAACAACACCAGAAGTGACTTTAGCGGAAATTGATACCGGATTTATCCCCCTTCCCGAAGTTTCGTCGTCTGTTATGAAAGATCAGCAAACTGAGAAACAGCCGAGAAAAATGGGAAAATTGGAAGCACTGCGGCAATTATATCTGGCAAACTGCTTGATACTGCATTTTACATATAAGAATGTTTTTCTTAAAACGCAGTTTAGACTTGCACGGATAATAGTGAGCTTGTTTTTTTGTTTTTTTAATCCGTTGTCTTTTTATTCAAATTGGGTGCCGTTTTTAACGTGGTGCTAGCCTTGATATGGCTCTAGTAGTTGGCAGGGCTATAAGTAGTATGAACCACAAACCACGAAACTCTGCGTGCTGGCACTGTCTTGAAATGGGGAGGGGAAGACGTGAGGTACGATTACTTTACTGTGAAACACTGACACCATCAGAAGGACTGGATCTTTAAGTTGGGTGATGACCAGGCTTGTATTCTTGAATGCTATACAGAACCGATAATATCATACGGTTGTGAGGCGTGGACAGTCAACACGCAAAGCCAGAACAAGATTGAGGCAGCTGAGATGTGGTTTCTAAGAAGAATGTTGAGAGTTCCATGGACAGCAAAGAAAACAAACGAGACTGTCTTGATGGAGGCAGACACAAAAAGATCATTCATGAGGAAGATTAGGAAAAGACAGGCAACATTTATAGGCCATTTTATGGGGAAAGGGGAATTAGAGCACCTGGTCACAACAGGAAAGCTGGAGGGAAAGAGCACCAGGTAGACCCAGGGAAAAATATTGGACGGACTTGCAGGGTGGTGAGGACAGACAGGGTGGAAGGTGTGGTTGCAGCGACAAGGGATAGAAACATATGGAGGGCACATGATGATGATAATAACAAAGCCCATTTTGATGTTGCGGTATGGGATTGAAATCGAGACATAACAGAGACATAATTAGTTTTTCTGTGAGCAGATTGCCTGGAAGTGAGAGCGCCAAAATGGTCAGGGAATTGGACTTTACGTCGTAAAGTCTAAGGTTGAAACTGCCTGGATTGCTCTTGTTGGGTAACAGGTGGAGATTTTCCCGATCGCCCTGGTCAAAATAGGACAAATTACTGTGGTGTTGACTGTGTGGCCTACAAGATCCAACACCTGCCTGGGATGTGAAAAACTCGGGTTCAGTTCCCTGTTAGACTAAATTATTCTGCCTCTCCACTAAACCTTGTGTGATGGTTTGGGAACTGGACTTTCAGATGAGATGATTAAAGCCAAGGTCCCGTGTGCAGCAAGCATGCATTTCACGCACGTTAAAGAACCGACGGCAACAAAGGAGCTGTCCCTGGCGAAACTCTGTAGCAAAATCCTCTTTCATAGGTAAACAGTTATTGATGCATTAAAACATAAACAAACAAAAAAAGGCGCTGTACTGCGGCGACGGGCTCTTCCCGGAGAGAGCAGCCGGCATTTTCTGTCATGAATTCACTGTAAAACACACACACACACACACACACACACACACAACACACACACACACACCACACCAACAAAACCCGTAAAGAAAATAATAGATCACCGGGAAGTTAAACAGAGTAAACTGTAAAGTAAGTGAAACAAACTGAAACTCAGGACTTCCAGCTCCTTTGACAAGTGCTTTCATCACAAGGCCACTATTTCACTCAGGCACAATTTTGAGGAAGCATTTAAAACAAAAAAAGGTAAAAACAGTTGTCAACGATAATTCTTCTCACTTGATGCAAAGTGACGGGACGGCGTGCCAGCAAATTGCGCAATTATGAAAGTTATGCTGACTTGCCAAAATGGCGTTTCCCAACTCCTTGTTTTGTTTCTGTGCGTGAAGAGCTAAAGTTATTGGAGTTGTCTTTTCTTCCGTGAGCCTGTAGATTATTTTTGAACATTTCAAATTAGTTCTTGGAGTTTGTAGTCTTTCTCCCCACTCCTCCCCCCCCCCCCCTGTATGTAGATACATTCTGAATAGCTATATTTGTTCCAGAAGGTTCTTTTTAAGGTTTCTTTCTCTCTCTCTCCTCTCTCTCTCTTTCTTTTGTTCTGTGTGCATGTAGATTTGTTTTGAGTGTCTCACTTGGCATCAGTCACTGCTATCTTTAGGTCGTCTTGGCATTGGCGTCGCGTATCTAGTTCTTTTTTATTATCTGTATTAAAATTTGCATTCAATTATATTTTGAAATTCATTCTTAATGAACTGGCTTACAATGTGAAAATGACCAGGTCACAACACCAAACTCCTGCTTAATTAAATCGTCAACAGTGGTGTTCGTCACACCTGTCTATCTTGCATTGTACAAAGCCGTCTTGTAATCCCTGAAGGAGGGTCGAGCACAAAAAGTAAAACTTTCTGCTGTCATTTGAGAGCGGTAGATCAGGAAACATTGGTAGGAAAACAGGAGCTGTCGCGTGCATGCGTTCTTGTGTGCGTGTGTGTACGCGCGTGTGTATGAGGGAGGAGAGATAGAAGGGAGTGTGGAGGAGAGGAGAAGAAGAATGGAAGAGAAAGAGAGGGGAGAGAGAGAGAGAGAGAGAAGAGAAACAGAGAGAGAGAGAGAGAGACAAGAAGAGAGGAGAGGAAGAGAGGAGAGAGGAGAGAGAGAGAGAGAGAGAGAGGAGAGAGCATGGAGACTTGCAAAATGAGAAATGCGTTAAACACGAATATCTGTTTTATCCTCGTCAATGTTTGCTTAAAAAGGGATATTATAGATGGCTTGACCGTTTTGTCTCCTTTGTTGTGGTGTGTGTGTGTGTGTGTGTGTGTGTGTGTGTGGTGTGTGTGTGTGTGTGTGTGTGTGTGTGTGGTGTTCACCCATTAAGTCGACTTTCTATACAATTTAACCAGGGACAAACAATAGCTTGTTGCCTTTTTGTTTTCTTTTTAACATGCGCTACGTAGGCCCAAAATGCTGCACAGTAGTCCTCATTTTCATCTTCTTTCGTTCACCATCTAGATACTCAGGCCTCATCACTGAGTTATTCTTAAACTCAAGTGTCCCACATCTGGCGATAAATGTGACCCATTTTCCATTCCTACCGTCTGCCCTGCAGAACCACAGGGGCAGGTTGTTGCAATGGGCTTGAGCCATTCTCCTTTGATGGTGATGACCATACAGACATTCGCGTTATACTGCATGGTACCGCGGTATGTTAGAAGCCCCTGCAAGGCCTGGTACCTCTTGATTTCAGCTCTCACACACGGGACTTCAGTTCATTGTTTCATGGGAAAGAACAAGAACACGGTTTTTTCTTTGTTTTTTTTTTTTTTTTTTTTTTTTTTGGGGGGGGTGGGGGTAGTGACGTAAGCAATATGATTCGGGCTTTTTGTTTGTTTGTTTGTTTTTAACGTTCCGCCCTTGCCCATAGAGAATCGACATTTACGTAAACAGGCTACATCAGCATGAAAATAGGAATATCATGGAAAACTGGAATATGGGAGGGGAATAATCAAGACTAGCCACAAGTCCACTACACAAACTGTAGGGGAAAGGGGGAGAGAAGACAATCCCCTACGTCGACTAAGGTTCGAACTCGGAACCTCTTGCTTCCTGACGGGACTCGATCTTCTTTACTTTGTGCTGAATACAGGGCCATAATAAATGGAGTGTGTGGTCTGGTGGATAAAACACCCAGCTAGGATGCGAAATATCTGGGTTCAATTCCTGGTCGGACACGCATTTGTCTCCCCTCTCAACAAGGCCGTCAGGTGATGGTCTACATGATTGTCTTTCAAATCTTCTTCCTCTTCTTCTTACGCGGGTCAGAATTTGCGAAAACTCCCTAAGTATATTAACTCTTTGACTCCCGCACCTGTGCACCAAAAACTTAACCCTCTGACTCCTTCACCCTATCCACCAGCTTCGCTTCCTGCAGCCTCTGACTCCTTCACCCTATCCACCAGCTTCCTGCAGGAAGCTGGTGGATAGGGTGATGGAGTCAGAGGGTTAAGTTTTCGCTTTGCTGGAATGGTTCACAAATGCCGGATGCTGGTGGACAGGGTGCGGGAGTCAAAGGGTTGATTCAATAAAAACAAAACAAAACAAACAAGAAAACGAAACAAAACAAGAAAAACAAATAACAAACAAAACAAACAAAACAACAAAAAACAAACAAAACAAACAAAACCAACCAAAAAAAAAAACAACAACAAAAAAAAAAGAAAAACCAAACATTCCTAACAGAGGGAGCTGGGTTTTGCGTGAACTGACCGTCCTTTACTCCGCCTTCACGACAGATGACTTCAGAGAGCTAAAGAGAGAACTTGCCAGAAATACAGGTGACATGATCTGGAAGGAGGAAATAAAAACGTCTTATGAAGAAAGAGAGCCTGACAGGAAAGAGGAACCCATAGCACTACCGAAATGCAAACTATACAGCTCCTGCGGTTCCAGAACAGGAGGGGATCTTAATTGCTGCGTGTGAGTCTCCTCCTCCTCTTTCGCTCGCCGGGAGCAATTGTTTCCATCATTCTGGTGGTGGTGTCAGCTTAGTGTCTGATATGTCCCTGCTCCCCTTTCCCCCGTTTCAAGACCTTGCCAGCGCATAGCGTTTTGTGCTGGCTCAGGAAATCTGTTAGATATTTGCTGGCAGATTTGGGTGGAGCGCATATAGAGTTGTCTGAGCGCAGGGAATCCCTCTTGAAATAACTCAAATAACTCCCCTCGCCGGGATCGGCGGCAGGAGCCACGTTCGACGTCACAAGCCTATCGACGTCACAAGCGATTGAGACATCTATGGGCGACCTCCTGGAACTCGTGAACACAGATGTCAGCGATGTTGTTGAAGTAGGAAGTTTGCCGTCGTCTCTTTCTTCTCCTCGCCTCAACTTTCCCCTGCAGGACCATTGATATCAAATCTGTTTTGGGACGTGAGAAACCCGGGATTTGATGCTTGATCAGGCAGGGATCTCTCTCCCTCTTCCACTGCACTTTCTGTAGTGGTCTGGCTGCTAGTCTTTTAAGATTAGATGATAAACCGAGATAGTGTTATACCGCATGCTCTTCTTGCACGTTGAATAACCTACGGCAACGGATGAATTGTTCGTGGTTAAATTCTGTACATGAAAAATCATTCTCATTGTGACAAACAAACAAACAAACAAACAAACAAACAAACAAAATAAAACAACAACAAAACAACACGCAGACAAACAAAAAACAAAGAAAAACAAAAAAAAAAGAAAAGAAAAGCAAAAGAAAGAAACAAAAATAAGTGGCGCTGCACTGTGGCGACACTTCCGTGAAAGCAAGCTGAATTTCATACGGAGAATGTGATAAGTACACCAAAGACCAAACACCAGGTGTGCAGGGCATATAGGACATGCACCTCGCTCAGTTTCGGTGGCTTGAAGCTAATTCGGAGAGCTGAAATGAGCGGCGTCGGGGTAATGTGACACAAGGACGGTACAAAACTTGGGCGGAAGGAAAAAATTAAACAAAAACAAAGAAAGGAAATACAACGGAAAATAAGACAAACAAAAAAAAAAAAAAAACACAAAAAAAAACGTATGTTTGTGAGGAGTTCATAGATAATGATATTACGTCAGACCTGGGTGAGCTAGTTTGACAACAAAACACACTCACGCACTCACGCACCCAAACACACGCACAACACTAGCATCAAACACAGTATGATCAGCACGTAGCCGTTCATTTACACAATTTTTCTCACAGTAACGACTGCAGATTAATAGCCCGCTGGGTGGGTTGTTTGTTGTTGTTGTTCGCGTACCACAGCTTCTTGTTCGGAGAACATACCTTGTACATTATGCAGGAAAGGTATATATAGATTTTCCAATAAACCTGAGGACGTAATGGAGTGAAAAAATTTGACTGTCCCACAGACCTGAGGACGTAATGGAGTGAGAAAGGTACACGTTATTTCACAGACCTGAGGACGTAATGGAGTGAGAAAGGTACACGTTATTTCACAGACCTGAGAACGTAATGGAGTGAGAAAGGTACAGGTTATTCACAGACATGAGGACGTAATGGGTGAGAAAGGTACACGTTATTTCCACAGAACCTGAGGACGTAATGGAGTGAGAAAGGTACACGTTATTTCACAGACCTGAGGACGTAAGGAGTGAGAAAGGTACACGTTATTTCACAGACCTGAGGACGTAATGGAGTGAGAAAGGTACACGTTATTTCACAGACCTGAGGACGTAATGGAGTGAGAAAGGTACACGTATTTCACAGACCTGAGACGTAATGGAGTGAGAAAGGTACACGTTATTTCACAGACCTGAGGACGTAATGGAGTGATAAAGTACACTTATTTCACAGACCTGAGACGTAATGGAGTGAGAAAGGTACACGTTATTCACAGACCTGAGGACGTAATGGAGTGAGAAAGGTACACGTTATTTCACAGACCTGAGGACGTAATGGAGTGAGAAAGGTACACGTTATTTCACAGACCTGAGGACGTAATGGAGTGAGAAAGGTACAGGTTATTTTACAGACCTGAGGACGTAATGGAGTGAGAAAGGTACAGGTTATTTCACAGACCTGAGGACGTAATGAGTGAGAAAGGTACAGTTATTTCACAGACTGAGACGTAATGGAGTGAGAAAGGTACAGGTTATTTTACAGCCTGAGGTCGTAATAGAGTGAGAAAGATTCCAGTTGTCCCACAAACCTGAGGACGTAATGGAGTGAGAAAGGTACATGTTGTCCCACAAACCTGAGGACGTAATGGAGTGAGAAAGGTACAGTTATTTTACAGGCCTGAGGCCGTAATAGAGTGAGAAAGATTCCAGTTGTCCCACAAACCTGAGGACGTAATGGAGAGAGAAAGGTACATGTTGTCCCACAAACCTGAGGACGTAATGGAGTGAGAAAGGTACACGTTGTCCCACAAACCTGAGGACGTAATGGAGTGAGAAAGTACACGTTGTCCCACAAACCTGAGGACGTAATGGAGTGAGAAAGGTACACATTGTCCCACAAACCGAGGACGTAATGGAGAGAGAAAGGTACACGTTGTCCCACAAACCTGAGGACGTAATGGAGTGAGAAAGGTACACGTTGTCCCACAAACCTGAGGACGTAATGGAGTGATAAATATACAAACTGTCCCACAAGCCTAGGACATAATATTGAGAGGTGATATGGACTTGAACCTTTTTCGGAGCCTCCCGCTTCCCCCACCCCCTCCTAAAAAAAAAAAGAAGTTGAAACAAACTCAATACGATACAGATGTCTACCCCCTCCCCCTCCCCCTTCCCCTCCCCCTCCCCCCCCCCCCCACCCACCCAGCGTTCCAACTTTTCCGCCAATTTCTATGCAAACTGATGATCAAATGGGCGGCGAAGTCAGTTGTTTGCGCGAGTATCACAGCGGAATGTCTCATGGAATATCATCTATAACAGCCCTGAACGTGTGGGTGTACGCTTACCAGTGCAGGTGCGTTTGATGATAAGCGTAAATGTCTCGGAGGGGTTCGTGTTTGATGTGGGGAGGACAAAGAACGTAACAGAAAAAAAGCTGTGGTTGTAAAAACTAAGCTGCAGCAAACAAGCAAGTAAACAAGAAGCCAACCAGTTAACAAAACAATATACAAAACAAAACAAAACAAAACAAAACACATATTCAAGCACGCACACATGCACAATTCACACACACACACACACACACACACACACACACACACACACACACACACACACACACACACACACACACACACACACATTCTCTGTCTCTCTGTCTCTCTGTCCTCTGTCTGTCTGTCTGCCTCTTATCTCTTTCTGGCTTTCTCTCTGTCTGTTTCTTTCTGTCTGTCTGGCTGTCTCTCTTTCTCTGTTTCTGTCTGTCTATCTATCCGTTTCTCTGTTTCTCTTTGTCTCTCTGTCTCTGTCTCTGTCTGTCTGTTTGTCTGTCTGTCTGTCTGTCTGTCTGTCTGTCTGTCTTTCCGCCTCCCCCCCCCCCCCCCTCTCTCTCTTTAATCAAAGTCGGTATGATAAAACCGCAGTCCTTATTTTCCACAATTTCTTTGACAGCAGTGAATGCAAGCAAACGCCTGATTAGAATGTTGTTGTTGTTGTTGTTGTTGTTGTCGTTGTTGATGATGATGACGACGACAGTGATGATAATGATGATGATGATGATGATGGTAGTGATAATGATGATGGTGATGATGATGGTAGTGATAATGATGATGGTGATGATGATGATGATGATGATGATGATGATGATGATGAAACTCAGAAAGGAGAACAGAGATTATAAGAAAAATTTTGATTTGTTTTTTGTTTTGTAGTTGCAGATCAGACCTGGTTAGCGCATAGACAGCTTTCGCCTTGCAGTCTAACTGCACGTGTTGAAATCTGACCGACGAAAGCATTTATACGTACAGTAGGCAGTCCACACAAAGTGTGACGGTGTTCAGCGTTGGGGTAGGTCATGAAACGAAGGGGGTGGAGACGAGTATCGCCCCGTCATATTTTCGGCCCTCTCCCCCTCCCCCCCCCCCCCCCCCCCCCCCTGCCGAGAAAATGTGAGGTCTCTACCACCTCACTCTCTACGACTTTAGGGTTATAGGACAAACCCTCACTGTTCAGCGTTGGGCCAGATCATGAAGCGAAGGGGGAGGAGATGAGCGTCGCCCTGTCATATTTTCTGCCCCGAGAAAATTTGAAGTCTCTACTACCTCACTCTCTGCGACTTTAGAGTTACAGGACAAATCATGGATTCTCTCTGTCTCTCAGTCTCTCTGTCTCTGTCTCTGTCTCTGTCTCTGTCTCTGTCTCTCTCTCTCTCTCTCTCTCTCTCTCTCTCTCTCTCTCTCTCTCTTTCTCTCTCATGAAGCGAAGGGGGAGGAGACGAGCGTTTCCCGTCATACTTTCTACCCCGAGAAAATTTGAAGTCTCTGCCACCCCACTCTCTGCGATTTTAGAGTTACAGGACAAACCATGGATTCTCTCCCCCCCCCCCCCTCTCTCTCTGTCTGTCTGCCTCTCTTTTCTCTGTCTCTGTTTCATGCATACATATATACATACATACATACATACATACATACATATATACATACATACATACAGGCATACACATACATACATATTTACATATATATGTACATACATACATACATACATACATACACACACATATACATGCATAATATACATACATACATACACACATATATACATACATACATACATATATATATATATACATACATACAGGCATACACATACATACATACATACATACATACATACATACATACATACATACATACATACATACATACATACATACATACATATTATGTCATGATTTATGACGCGATGAGCGCTACTCCGGAAAAACTCGTCATTAGTTGCGTCATTGCCTGAAAGAACCGTCAGGTTTTCAACGGGAAACTGCAAACCAAACTGTAGGTTTTCTGCATCGAAATAGCCAGTACAACTGTTAAGAAAGGCACCAAGAGCGCTTCTCTTGAAGGAACATCTAACTGAGGAGCTGTTTCTTCAACCCTCTTCACTTCAATCCAAATACTACCTAACATGGAAGTGAACCAAGTCGAATTTTGACTATTCTACCTACCTCCGGACCTCTTCAACTACTGGAGGTCAAACAATCATCGCAGCGCTCGGTCATGAAAAAGACTATTCCCCTACCGACTCAAGTTTCCCCCCACACTTCTCCCTAACCCGCTTCAAACGCTCGCAATCAACTCTACAAATGGGAAGAAGATAAGTGACGCTACTGGCAACGGTAGATCCCTGCATCAGTTCAGCACAAGACTGTCTTCAGGGCCGGAAAACCAAGTCCTCCCTATGAGAGCTGAGTAAAAATCCACCGCGACCAAACCTGATGGATGGAGGAAGGGGATCGTCTCGGACAGACGTTTTGTTTGAAATAATGGTTGCGACAGCAAGAACTGCGGAACTGGACGATAGAGCAGTTTATTAGACACTGTCCTATTTCAGAAGTGACCTCCCCTTTTCCGTCACCCCTTTTCTGTCAGACCATTACAGTCCCTGAGGCTGCCAGCTAAATCCACCAATAATTCACGAAGTTATTGTTCTACCAAATTCACCATGTTCTTTAGTTGTAAAGAAGGTGGGAGCTTTGTCAGAAAGTGCTCTTCTCTCACGCTCTCTTCTGCCTCCTCCCCCTAAATTGCCACGTATACATACATACATACATACATACATACATACATACATACATACACACATACATACATACACACATACATACACACATACATACATACATACATACACACATACATACATACACACATACATACATGTATACATACATACATGATACATACATAATACATACATACATAGATACATATATACATACATACATCATACATAATATATACAACTAGATACATACATACATACATAATACATAGACACATACACAATACATACATACATAATACATAGATACAATCGTAATACATACATATATACATACATACATAATACATACATACATATATACATACATACATATATATATATATATATATATATATATATATATATATATATATATATATATATATATATATATACTACATACATACACACACTCATGCATACATACATACATACATACATGCATACATAGATACACACATACATACATACATAAAAGATACACACATACATAACACATACATACATACATACATATGTGTGTGTTAAATCAGTGCGTCTGTGTGACAGGCTGTGTGATAGGCTGTGTGATAGGCTGTGTGATAGGCTGTGTGACAGGCTGTGTGATAGGCTGTGTGACAGGCTGTGTGACAGGCTGTGTGATAGGTTGTGTGATAGGCTGTGTGATAGGCTGTGTGACAGGCTGTGTGATAGGCTGTGTGATAGGCTGTGTGACAGGCTGTGTGACAGGCTGTGTTGATAGGCTGTGTGATAGGCTGTGTGACAGGCTGTGTGACAGGCTGTGTGATAGGCTGTGTGACAGGCTGTGTGATAGGCTGTGTGATAGGCTGTGTGACAGGCTGTGTGACAGGCTGTGTGATAGGCTGTGTGATAGGCTGTGTGACAGGCTGTGTGATAGGCTGTGTGACAGGCTGTGTGATAGCTGTGTGACAGGCTGTGTGATAGGCTGTGTGACAGGCTGTGTGATAGGCTGTGTGACAGGCTGTGTGATAGGCTGTGTTACAGGCTGTGTGACAGGCTAAGTGATAGGCTGTGTGACAGGCTAAGTGATAGGCTGTTTGACAGGCTGTGTGACAGGCTAAGTGATAGGCTGTGTGACAGGCTGTGTGACAGGCTGTGTGACAGGCTGTGTGATAGGCTGTGTGACAGGCTGTGTGACAGGCTGTGTGACAGGCTGTGTGACAGGCTGTGTGATAGGCTGTGTGACAGGCTGTGTGACAGGCTAAGTGACAGGCTGTGTGACAGGCTGTGTGACAGGCTGTGTGATAGGCTGTGTGACAGGCTGTGTGACAGGCTGTGATAGGCTGTATGACAGGCTGTGTGACAGGCTAAGTGACAGGCTGTGTGACAGGCTGTGTGACAGGCTAAGTGATAGGCTGTGTGCCTGGCAAGTGTGTCCTTTTGCAGGGAGTTCAAAAGGGTTTGGAGAATAACATTCTACAAGTGTGATTTGTTTATCATCATCATCATCGTCGTTGTCATCATCGTCGTCGTTCAATCGTCGTCATCATCATCATCATCGTCGTCGTCCGTCTCGTCATCGTTTCATCCCATAGCCTCCGCCACCACCCCGCCATCACCGCCACCACCACCATACCACACATCACCACCAACATTATTCATCACCACCACCACCACCATCATAATCATCATCACCGTCGTCATCATCATCAACAACAACAACAACAACGATATTAAAGTACTAGTGCTGGTATTAGTATTGATACAAGTACAGTATTGAGTGGTGGCGGTGTGGATATGTTGTGTGAAAAGAAGGAGCTGCTGGAAAGGTAGGTAAAACCCACGTGTATATGTACGGTAGCTTATGTCAATACATATGGCACGAAGCCATCCAGTCCAACATAATAACCCTGTACTTACAAGCAAAAAGCAACAAGCGTCATCATCATCATCATCAGCAGCAGTAACAACAAGATGGTCGAGCCATTCTGACAGTCGCCATGCTTATACCAAAATCATTGTAGAAAATCCAGATGCTGTACTTTCAAAGGTCACTCACTGTGACCTTGATGTGAAGCATCATATAAGATAAAAAAAAAAATTAAAAAAACAAGTAAAAAAAAAAAAAAAACTTGACGCGAAGCGCGGATAATGGCAGACCGCAGCAACAGTGGAAACAGAATGTAAGTGTTGTCAGCAGTTCTTGAAAAAGTGCTGTTCAGACACTTTAATCATATTTCAATCACAGTTTTGTTGTTCGTGTGACCTTGACCTCGCTGTTATGACCTCTAAACTGATGCGTTCGCGATTCCTCAACGTTCTACACCTTGGACCCAAACTGAATAAAGATCCATCGAGAAACGAAAAAAAATCTGACAAACACACTTTTTGTGTGGCACAAAG
Source organism: Monoplex corrugatus (assembly GCA_030674185.1). Classification (NCBI taxonomy): domain Eukaryota; kingdom Metazoa; phylum Mollusca; class Gastropoda; order Littorinimorpha; family Ranellidae; genus Monoplex; species Monoplex corrugatus. The sequence continues at coordinate 58,097,154 of JAPXFY010000016.1, read as the reverse complement.
ACTCACATTTCTCTCCGGCCGACGTGAACAATATATTTTTTTTTCTCAAACAGGGAGATTGAAGACACACACACAGAGTTATAGATAGATACCAGGACGGGGTCTGAATCATTCTCCTTTTTTTTTTACATTTAAAATTTTTTTTTTTTTTACCATAGAACCAATTAACAGAAAACTATGTTCACGATAAGATGAAAGTCACAGTGTTTTTGTTTTGCGCTGACATGAAGAGCCCAGCTTTATATGTGTGTAGATTCGAATGAAGAGCTTGCACCCGTATTGACTTTATATGATTTTTTGTTTGTTTATTTGTCTTTTTGCTTTTGTTTTTTTGCTTGTTTGTAGATACATGATCATTTTGTTTTCTGCCGTATATAAACACGCCGCATAATATATATATATATATATATATATATATATATATATATATATATATATATATATATATATATATATATATATATTATATATTATATATACATATATATAATATATATATACGGATAGGTTATGTATATATGTATCTATCCATGTATTATATAATGTGTGTGTATGTGCATATATATTTATGTATGTATATGTGTGTGTGAGCGCGCGTGCATGGTGGGTGTGTACCCTATGAATGTGTGTGTATGTGTATATGTATTGTGTGTGTACGTGTGTGTCTATCATCCATCTATCTATCTATCTATCTATCTATCTATCTATCTATCTATCTATCTATCTATCTATCCATCTATCTATCTATCTATCTATCTATCTATCTGTCTGTCTGTCTATGTTCTATCTATCTGTCTGTCTATGTATGTATGTATGTATGTATGTATGTATGTATGTATGTATGTATCTATCTATCTACATGTATTTATCTATCTGTCTATGTATGTATGCATGTATGTATGTATGCATGTATGTATGTATGTATGTATGTATGTATGTATGTATGATTATGTATGTATTATGTATTTCTCTCTAATCTATCTATCTATAATATCTATGTACGTGTATATACATATACATATCTGTGTGTGCGTGCGTGCGTACGAGCGTGTGTGTGTTTGTGGCGTGGCTGAAGCCAAACCTTATATTTCGCAATGCTATTAACTTCATATTTTCGTAGATCGGATAAGTCTGTGATTTGGTGATAAGGCTGATGTTCCAGGCCTCACTTTCCAGCTGAAATTAGCTTCGTAATAAAATAGAGATTGGATTTTTGCAGTGAGAGGGGTTTCGTAATACTGACGTCAACAGTTTGATCTTGTTGCTGTTGGAGATGGTGGTGGTGATGGTTTTGTTGTTGTTGTTTATGTGGTGGTGGTGATGGTGGTGAGGATGATGTTATTGTTGTGGTGGTGATGATGTTGTGGTGGTGGTGATGGTGGTGGTGATGATGTGGTTGTTGTTGTGGTGGTGATGATGTTGTGGTAGTGGTGATGATGTGGTTGTTGTGGTGGTGATGGTGGTGGTGATTATGTTGTTGTTGTAGTGATGATGGTGTGATGATAGTGGTGATGTTCTTGTTGTTGTTGTTGTGATGGTGATGATGATGATGTTGTTGTTGTGATGGTGATGATGGTGATGTTGTTGTTGTAGTGATGGTGGTGGTGATGATGTTGTTGTTGTAGTTATGGTGGTGTGATGATAGTGGTGATGTTGTTGTTGTTGTGATGGTGATGATGATGATGTTGTTGTTGTTGTGGTGGTGGTGGTGATGATGTTGTTGTTGTGATGGTGGTTGTTGTTGCTGGTGGTAGTGATGATTTTGTTGTTGGTGTTTGTTGCTGGTGGCAGTATATATAATAAAATAATTACAATATTTATATACGCAATCTTGATAATCAAATCTAAGCGCTGAAACAGACACAACGCACGCACGCACGCACGCACGTACGCACGCACACACACGCACCACACACACACACACTACACACATACACACACACACCCACACACACACACACACACACACACACCACACACATGCATGCTATAAATGGGAGAAAGAATAAAAGCATAAAAGCAAGATAAAGCAATGGAAATTATAGAGACATATCATATACATTTATATATTATAACAATGTGATTCCCCTCGAGCGGAAGACAGGCTGCAGAGGGTGAGTGAGTTGGATTTTATGCAGAGGAAAAAGTGAGTTTGAGAGCGGACTTGAGGACAAAGTAGGTTGCTGACGGACTGAGAGAGGAAGTTTGTTCCAGGAGAGTGACCAGAAACGAGAAGGCTTGTGGACCAGTATTGAGCTTAGTGCGCGAAAGCGAAAGTCAGAGGATCGAGGCAGAGCGGAGGTACGTGAGGAACATAGATCTCAGTAGCTTGACAGGTAATCGGGGCTGCGTTATTGAGGCTTTTGTAGCACATGGTGTCTAGTTTGTACTGTATGCGCTTGATACAGGGAGCCAGTGAAGTGTGCCAGGAGAGAGATAGTGTCAGCTTTTTTCTTTTTGAGTACAAGGCGTACAGCATTGTTTTGAATGCGCTGTAGGATGTGATGGTGGAGCAGGAGACCAACAGAGTGAATTGCAATAGTCATTGCGAGACATTATGAAGGAGAGAACGAGTTTGCAGTTGTTTCGACAGAGAGATACTTCTGATCAGGCTTATACGATGGAGAGATAGTAGCAAGTCAGCAGTTTGAGAAACAAAGTTGTTCATGGAGAGGGTAGAGTCAATGCAGACACCAAGTTTTTAGCTGAATCAAATTGGGACTGATGTGTACATAATGGGAGAGAAAGAGGAGGCAGCTGAGAAGTTTCTGACGGGTGCCAATGAGGATAGCTTCTGTCTTGTCGTCATTAAGCTGAAGTTTATTGTGTGTCATCCAGTTCTTAATGTCCGAGTAACACTCAGTGGTGCGAGTCAACAGGCGCTGTATATTATCAGGTGAGTCACTGTCTTGAAGTTGGGTGTCATCAGCATAGAAGTGGTGTTTTATAGAGTGGGAGTTGATGATGGTGGACAGGGGGGAGGTGTAAAGAGTGAAAAGAACAGGGCCAAGGACAGATCCTTGTGGAACACCACAGGTCAGGTATGCAGGTTGAGAGTAAGTGCCATTGATGAGAACAGTTTGTTTTCTGTTTGATAGATATGAAGTGAACTAGGAGAGAGCAATGTCAGAGATGCCAAAAGTATGATGAAGTCTAGAAAGGAGAATACCATGGTCAATGGTATCAAAGGCTGCAGACAGATCAAGGAGTGTGAGGAGAGAGACTTTGCCAGTATCAGTTGCAAGGAGGAGATTGTTGAGAATGTGTAGTAGGGCAGTTTCAGTGCTATGGCACTGTCGGCAGGCTGACTGGAAAGAATTGAGGAGATTGTTGGCAGACAGGTGAGAGTTCAGCTGGTTGAGGACGACTTTTTCAAGTCGTTGTCGTTGTTGTCGTTGTCGTTGTCGTTGTTATTGATTGTGGTGGTGGTAGTGGTGGTACTGATAGCGATGTTATTGTTGTTGATGTTGATGTCGTTCATGGTTGTTATGCTAGTGGTAGTGGTGGTAGTGGTAGCGATGTTGTTGTTGATGTTATTGTTGTTCGTGGTAGTTATGCTGGTGGTTTTGATGTTGTTGTTAATGTTGTTGTCGGTTGTGGTGGTATAAATTGTCTTCCTTTTCTTCCTTCTTTTCCTGACCTTCCTCCTGTTATTGTTTTCTGTTTCGTCTTCTTTAAGACTGTTTACATCTGATTATATACGAAGTAAATATAGATAATGATAATAATAGTAATAATATAATGACAACAACAAGAAGAAGAACAAGAAGAACAACAGCAATAATAATAATAATAATGATAATGAAAATAATAATAATAATAATAATAATAATAATAATATATAATAATATGATAATAATAATAACAATAATAATAATAATAACAATAATAATAATAATAATAATAATAATAATAATAATAATAATAAAAATAATAATAATAATATAATAATAATAATAATATAATAATAATAATA
>JAPXFY010000016.1:58085678-58088178 GCA_030674185.1 Monoplex corrugatus | reverse complement strand
TGTGTGTGTGTGTGTGTGTGTTATGTGTTTGTGTGTTGTGTGGCGCGCGTGTGTGTTGGTTATTCGTGTGTTTATTAGTGTGTGTGTGCGTGTGTATGTGTATGTGTGCGAAGTGCGTGTGTTTGTGTGTGTGTGTGTGTGTGTGGTGTGTGTGTGTGTGCTGTGTGTTGTGTGTGTGTGCTTGGTGTGTGTGTGTTTGTGTAGTGTGTGTGTTTGTGTGTGTGTGTTTGTGTGCGTGCGTGTGTATGTGTGTGTGTAGTGTGTGTGTGTGTTGGTGTGTGTGTGTGTTTGTGTGTGTGGTGTTGTGTGCGTGCGTGTGATGTGTGTGTGTAATGTGTGTGTTGGTGTGTGTTTGTGTTTGTGTGGTGCATGTAAGTGTAGGTGCGTAGTGTGTGTGTGTGTGTGTGCTGTGTTGTGTGTGTGTGGTGTGTGTGTGTGTGTGTGTGTGCTTTTGTAGTGTGTGTGATGTGTGTGCGTGGTTGTGTGTGATGTGTGTGTCGTGAGTGTGTGGCGTGTGTGGGTGCTGTGTGTGTTTGTGTTGTTGGGTTTCCGTGCGTACAGCTTGCGGAGTGTGCATGTTTCTCTGTTTCTCTTTCTTTCTTCATGATTTTTTTTTCTTCTCTTCTTCTTTTTGCTTCTGTCTATTTGTTAATGTTGTGTTTTAACCCGAAGGACAACGAAAAATAAAGAGGGAGAGATGATGAAGCAATTAGTGTGTGACTGGTGAACGACCCAAAGGTTGTTTCTTTTAAAAGTTGATGATATTAGAATCATCATCATCATCAGTGCCCTGCCGCATGGGTTGGCGATCATGGACTTCCATCTGTCTCCATCTCTTGTTGCCCCTAGCATCTCTCCCACCCCCCTGTCCCCAGCCACTCTGCAAGTCCGTCCAGCATTTTCTCCCTGGGTATACCCGGTGCTCTCTTTCCCTCCAGCTTTCCCGTTGTGACCAGGTGCTCCAAATCCCCCTTCCTCATAAAATGGCCTATAAATGTTGCCTGTCTTTTCCTAATCTTCCTTATGAGTGATCTACTTGTGTCTGCCTCCATCAAGATTGTCTCGTTTGTTTTCTTTGCTGGCCATGGAACTCTCAACATTCTTCTTAGAAACCACATCTCGGCTGCCTCAATCTTGTTCTGGCTTTGTTTGTTGACTGTCCACACCTCACATCCATACAACAGTATTGGTTCTATATAATCATTCAAGAACTCTCTTACTGATGTTAATTGATAGGCATTTGTTGGTAAGAATGCCTGTCGTCTTCCCGAATGCTGTTTTTGGCTTGGCCGATTTGCCGGCTATTTCTGATGTGCATCTGCCGTCTGATGAAATGACCGTTCCCCAGGCATTTGAATTTATCAACCTGTGTCATGGGTCGAGAGTTCCATGGACAGCAAAGAAAACAAACAAGACAGTCTTGATGGAGGCAGACACAAGTAGATCACTCATAAGGAAGATTAGAATATGGAAAAAAAAAGTTTGTTTTGACAGTTATGGATCAGGAAACATGACGCGATTGGTGGAACTGAAAATGAACCATTTCTGTTGGCCTCTACGTTTTATAGAACAAAAGCAAATTTTTGTTTATTTGATAATCTGCATTTAGCTGTCATTTCCTTCATTTCTTCTTTTTCTTCTTCTACGTCTACTTCTTCTTCGTCGTATTCTTCGTCGTCTTCTTCGTCGTCGTCTTCGTCCTCTTCTTCGTTCTCTTCTTCTTCGTCTTCTTCTTCGTCGTCGTCTCGTCCTCCTCCTCCTCCTTCTTCTTCTTCCTTTGTAGAACAAAAACAAATTTTTGTTTGATAATCTACCTACAGCTGCCTTTTTCTTCTACATCTTCTTGTTCTTGTCTTCTACTTCTTCTCCTTCTCTCTCCTCCTCCTCCTCTCCCTTCCTCTCTTCTTCTTCTGTTCTTCTTGTTCTTGTTCTTGTTCTTCTTGTTCTTCTTGTTTTGTTCTTCTTGTTCTTGTTGTTGTTGTTCTTGTCTTGTTCTTGTTCTTTTGTTCTTGTTCTTGTTCTTGTTTCTTGTTCTTGTTCTTGTTCTTGTCTTTCTTTCTTCTTCTTCTTCTTCTTTCTTTCTTCTTTCTTCTTCTTCTTCTTCTTTCTTCTTCTTCTTCTTTCTTCTTCTTCTTCTTCTTCTTCTTCTTCTTCTTCTTCTTCTTCTTCTTCTTCTTCTTCTTCTTCTTCTTCTTCTTCTTCTTCTTCTTCTTCTCTTCTTCTTCTTCTTCTCTTCTTCTTCTTCTTCTTCTTCTTCTTCTTCTCTTAACTCCGTGCAGACTCATTGGGGCGCTGCAATAAAAAAAATTGTTCACCAGATTCCTCCAGTTCTGTCGGTTGTCTATCAGAGCCTGGGTTTCTGGGTTTCTGCAGATGGTGCCTCTGTCCGTTCCGCGATGTTGTCAGTCCATTTTTTTTTTCTGTCTATCTCTGCGTCTCTCTCTCCCTCAACAGTTCATTGTTTTACACACAACGCTAACATTTCTATCTGATGTGGATT
>JAPXFY010000016.1:58060678-58080678 GCA_030674185.1 Monoplex corrugatus | reverse complement strand
CTGGCTCTCTCTCTCTGCTCTCTCTCTCTCTGGCTCTCTCTCACTCTCTCTGGCCTCTCTCTCTCTCTGGCTCTCTCTCTTCTGCTCTCTCTCTCTGGCTCTCTCTCTCTGGCTCTCTCTCTCTCTGGCTCTCTCTCCTCTCTCTGGCTCTCTCTCTTCTCTCTGGCTCTCTCTTACTCTCTCTGGCTCTCCTCTTACTCTCTCTGGCTCTCTCTCTCTCCTGGCTCTCTCCTCTCTCTGGCTCTCTCTCTCTCTCTGGCTCTCTCTTACTCTCTCTGGTCCTCTCTCTCTCTCTCCTCTCTCTCTGGCTCTCTCTACTCCTCTGGCCTTCTCTCTCCTCTCTCTGGCTCTCTCCTCCTCTGCTCTCTCTCACTCTCTCTGCTCTCTCTCCTCTCTGGCTCTCTCTCTCTCTCTGGCTCTCTCTCTCTCTCTGGCTCTCTCTCTCTCTGGCTCTCTCTCTACTCTCCTGGCTCTCTCTCTCTCTCTGGCTCTCTCTCTCTCTGGCTCTCTCTCTCTCTCTGCTCTCTCTCTCTCTGGCTCTCTCTCTCTCTGGCTCTCTCTCTCTCTCTCTGGCTCTCTCTCTGGCTCTCTCTCTCTCTGGCTCTCTCTCTCTCTCTGGCTCTTCTCTCTGCTCTCTCTCTCTGCTCTCTCTCTGGCTCTCTCTCCTCTCTCTCTCTCTCTCCTGGCTCTCTCTCTCTCTCTCTGGCTCTCTCTCTCTCTCTGCTCTCTTCTCTCTCCTGGCTCTCTCTCCCCTCTCTCTCTCTCTCTCTCTGGCTCTCTCTCACTCTCTCTGGCTCTCTCTCTCTCTCTCTCTCTCTTGCATTCTCTGCCTCTATTTTCCTCTCTCTTCTGTCTCTGTCTTTTTCTCTCTCTCACTCCCTCTTTCTCCGTCTCTCTTTCTCTCTCCCTCTCCCCCCCCCCCCTCTTCTGTCTGTCTGTGTCTCTGCCTCTCTGCTGTTCTGTCTGTCTCTCTGTCTTTCTGTCTTTCTCTGTCTCTGTTTTCTCTCTCTCTCTCTCTTTCTGTCTGTCTGTCTGTCTGTCTGTCTCTCTCATTTTCACTCTCTGTAATTTTTTTGTGTGTTATTTTTGCGTCTGATTTGTTTGATCTTTATATTTCTTTTGTTAATTTTGTGTTCTTTTCTAATTCTTCATTAATAAAAAATATATATGTTTTGCAATTGCAGATATCTCTATTCATCAGTCGTTGGAAAACAAAGTTATATTCTTTCAGTCGTTCGTTTATTCGTTCGTTCATTCATTCGTTTTTTGTTCTATGATTCATTCATTCGTTCGTTCGTTCATTTATTCGTTCATTCATTCGTTTCTGTTTTCGTTCGTTTTTCCATTCATTCATTCATTCATTCATTCATTTATTCATTCATTCATTCATTCATTCATTCATTCATTCATTCATTCATTCATTCATTCCTTTATTCATTCCTTCCTTCGATTGTTCGTTCTTCTGTTCATTCATTCATTCATTCATTCATTCATTCATTCATTCGTTTGTTCGTTCCTCTCTTCGTTCATTCGTTCCTCTGTTCGTTCGTTCGTTTCTCTGTTCGTTCGTTCGTTCGTTCGTCCATTCATTCATTCGATTGTTCGTTCCTCTGTTCGTTCGTTCGTTTGTACGTTCGTTCATTTATTCATATGTTTGTTAGTTCATTCACTCATTCATTCATTTATTCATTCATTCGATCGTTCGTTCTTTTGTTCGATCGTTCATTCGTTCGTTCCATCATTCATACATTCGTTCGTTCATTCAGTTGTCCGTTGATTCACTCGTCCTTTCATTCATTCATTCATTCATTCATTCATTCATTCATCCCGTTCGTTCATTCACTCGTTAATTCTCCTTTGATTAGTAGACCAAAGACCGCCTTGTCTGTGTCTCAGGCAGCTCCTCCTCTGCCAGACTACGGAGGTCAAAGCATCAAATGGTTTACGGGCCTCCTCACTTACCTCCAGGGGCCATCCATGATCCACGATGAATTGCATACATGTGCCAACAGCATCGTCATTAACCTCAGTTTCGGTTTTTCGGTTGGCATGTTTCGTGATAAATACTTCCTGTTGAGATCATGAAAAAGTTTGTGGGGTTGGGGTAGGGAAAGGGGGAAGACAGGGGAGGAGGGTGCAGCGGAAAGTTTGTGGAGAAGCGGGGTGGGGGGGTGGGGTGGGGGGTGGGTGGAGTAAAGGATGTGTAGAAAGGAAGGGAATGGTTGGGGAGAGAGTGGGGAGCTTTAGATGAAGCTTCCAGCTTTCAAGGTCAAGGAACGGCCTGCAGCCCACCCTGCCTCCACACCGGCACAAAGTGACAGACACTCGCCATCCACAACACACGTGCGCACGCACGCGCAGAGAATCACGAACACACGCACACGCACACCACACACACACACACACACACACACACACACACACACACACACACACACACACACACACCACACACACACACACAACACAACACATACAGAGAAAGAGAGAGAGAGAGGAAGATAGAGAGAGGAAGAGAAAGAGAGAGAGACAGAGAGAGAGAGAGAGAGAGAAACACACACACACACACAAACATACACACATGCACACACACAAACATACACACACACGCACTCGCGCACGCACGCACGCACGCACACACACACACACACACACACACACACACACACACACACACACACACACACCACACGCGCGCGCGCGAGCTTGCTCAAAGATGAAAATCATGAGTTTTTTCAGTTTCGACCTATCATCATCAGTAGCTGTCGTACTGAAAATCCTATGCTGTTGAGTGCTGGCAGAAGTAAAGAAAAATAATCTCGATCCCAACGGTCTGAAAAATTATAAAATTATAGACTTGTATCAAATCTCCTATTTCTCTCCAAGCTCCTTGAAAAAGTGATGCTAAAACAACTGAATGATCAAACCACAGCACAGAAACAGCTCTTGTTCACATAGTGAACTTCTTCTTGCTTTTGATGCTGATAAAATTTTTCTCTTAATTTAACACTCCTCGAATTTGTCTGCTGCCTTTAATTCCGTTGCCATTCCATCCTTCCCTTCGTTGTCACCTATTCTTTCTGCTTTTAAATCCAGTTTAAAACCACACCTCTTTTCTCGACAATGAATTTTGCAACTACCTCTTTCCGTCAGTTTGTGTAGGTTTTTATTTTATTTTATTTTATTTTTTTGAGTTTTGTAAGGTGGTCTGCGTTGATCGCATGCGTATGTCTGATGAGCGGGTGCGCTTTGATTTGAGTTGTCAACATTTGGCGCCATGTAGATACTGTACTTATTTCATTTATGCAACCTGAAAAGGAACTTCTTCCGAGCAGCAGTAGAGTCCGTTCTTACATACGGCTCAATCTCTTGGACCCTAACAACAACATTGGAGAAGAAGATTGATGGAGCATATACACGAATGCTGCGTGCAGCCCTGAACAAATCCTGGAGAGAACATCCAACTAACAAAGAGTTATATGGTAAGATCCCACCAATCATTAAATCAATACGTCAACAAAGACTGCACTTCGCGGGACACTGCTGACGTAGCAAAGAAGAACTGGTGGGGGATGTTCTACTATGGAGACCCAGCCATGGCAAACAAAGACCAGGACGTCCAAAGAAGACCTTCATCGACCAACTGATGGATGATATGGGCTGTCAGTATGATGAACTACATGTACCTACTGCAATGTCTGACAGAGAATGATGGAAGAAACGTGTCATGGATAGTCGAGCAAGCTCGACATGATGATGATGATGATGATTTTGACTCGTGTGCCAACCCCGGAGGGGACACGGCAATACTCAAGACAATAACACGCGCATAGAGAGGGTAAGAAATAGTGAGAATGTGAATACCGTGATCATTTCCACCATTAATCAACCAACTTGGTTGAAACTGTGACGCGTTAAATCTAAAGATTATTTTGCTCTTGCTTAAAGATTAATAGCAGACGATCCCGACATTAGTGTCTGCACTCGTCTTGGTTGGCAGATGATTGGTTAATGCTGACGACTCAGTTTGAGATATAGTTGTATATGTATACCAAAGACATATAGTTGCATGTCTACCAAAGACATTATAAAAAGTTCTATTTATAACATCTTTGATATATATAAGGACAGACAAAGCCTGTGTGACTGGATTTCTGTTGACCTTCGCCTTAGTTTCAGTTTTTGTTTTCTCAAGACGGTCTCTCCAGCTCCGCTCAAGGCATATTTCCATATGCTTTAACAATGCCAATGTCATGCGATAGAAAATACAAAGATAATCCAAAATAAGAATCATGGTTTTTGCCCAAAGCCTGAGCATAAACCCTACTCACTGGAAAGGCTTTGACTTAATTTACGACTGGTATCTATGTTTACCCTTGAAAACGATGACGTTAGGGAATTTCACTTTCGATTGCTACTGTGTGACAGGGCTGTACTTTATCCTTCCTTTCATACTATATTCTGGCGTAAGTCAGGCCCGAGACATACAGAGACCTGCAGTGTTGGTCAGGAAGTTTGAACAACATCCTAAATGACGCATCTGTGAAGCGGATAAGATTCCATTTGGTGGTCTCAGCTTCTTCAACTTAGGTTAAGAACCTACTGAAGCCGAAATTTTGCGCAGTGATATGAACTGATCCAGAATTGATTCTCCAACCTCCCAGTGATCAGTTCAGTGCGCTAACCACTTGGCTAAGGTGACTGGGGCATACAACGAAACTGAATGGTGTAAATTAGCACTAACTAGTTGCCACGAAGCTGCTTGAACAGTTAAGAAAACTATCCTTGGTCTTTACGTAAGCACGTGAGAAAACGTGTCGGTGAACGCAATAGACTGTGGGAAAGTTCTTTTTTGTTGTTGTTGTTGTTGTTGTTGTTGTTTTTGTTGTCAAGGCCATCTGGCTGGCAAAACACCGGCATGTCTTTTAACTGAATTTCCTGCCTTTCGAAAGCTAGTTGATGTTGTTGTTGTTGTTGTTTTTATAAGAGCCCTGGACTCTAAATCTGGTGTCTCTAGAATGGTGCACATCTTTTGGCAACAACTCTAAAAAAAAAAATCTGAATTCTGGAAGGTTGTAGGTTCGAATCCCCATTAGTTCAGTCAAAAGTCATTGTGGGATAATTTTAGTCCCAACCGGCTTCCATCTAGCGGTGAGTATGCTGTAGGCTCATTGGGAAGGCTGGGACCACACAGTCGAGTCTCATCCAATTTACGCGCGTCATCAAAAATGTTGCTTACATAAACTGACCAACACTGCAGGTGTCTGTATTTCTCGGGCCTGGTCGACGCCAGTCTATATATATATATTTCACAATAGGGGGTTTCTCCTCAAATTGAGAAGATGATCTCTGGTTTTCCCAAAATAATCTAACTGCGTCTGTCTAGAAGAATCGGACTCTTCTTTGACAGCATACCACTAGAATTTAATATGTCATTGAGCAGTGGAGGAAGAAGGCTTCTGTATATCTACTAGATTATTACTTTCATTATAAAGTGGTTACTTCTTATTAACTAATTACGTATAATCTACACACCAGAAAGGAAAAAGAGAGAAAGAGGAACACAACAAGCAATAACACGCATGCAGCGTCTAGACGAGAAGAAGAGTAGTTCCAAAACCACATATATTTGGTTTGGAGACAGACAGACAGACAGACAGACAGACAGACAGACAGACAGACAGACAGACAGGAGACAGAGAAAAGAAACAGAGAGACAGAGACAGAGAGACAGACAGAGACAGAGAGAGACAGAGACAGAGGGACAGACAGAGACAGAGACAGAGACAGAGACAGAGAGAAGACAGACAGACAGAGAGAGTAAGAGAGGGCGACAGAGAGAGAGACAGAGACAGAGAGAGAGAGAGAGAAAGGCCTACCCAGGGTAGGATCGAACCTGAAACCTTTCGATTAGAAGTCTGACGTCTAGCCCACTTGACTACCACGCCCATCCTTGGGAAACAGTTTCTGTCCAAGGTCAGCCGGCTGGCAGAGAGAACTTTGGCAAGGCGTTTAACTGGCTTACCTGCTTCATAGACTGGCTTTGATGTCAGTTCACACACTCACACACACACACACGCACACACACACACACACACACACACACACACACACACACACACACACAACACCACACAACCACACAACACAGAACACAGACACAACACACACACACACACACACACACACACACACACACACACACACACACATGGACACCACACAACACAAACACAGACACATACAGACAGACACACACACACATGGACACCACACAACACACACACACACACACACACACACACACACACACACACACACGGACACACACACACACTCACACACACACACACACACTCACACACACACACACACACACACACACATACATACACACACGGGCACACACACACACACACACATGGACACATCACCCAACACACACGCACATGCACACACACACACACATGCACACACACACACACACACATCACACACACACACACACACACACACACACACACACACACACACACACACACACGGACACATGTAAAAGACCTCCCCCCCCCACACACACACACACATTAATCTCTCTGTCTCTCCCGTACCCCCCACACCTCCATTTTTTTCACGTCCAAAAATATTCAGAGTGAAAACACCTTAAATGAAAGATCGAGCACACACTCGCACATATGCATGCATATGCACTGACACGCCCGCACCCGCATGCACGCACACACGCGCGCACGCGCTCACGCAAGCACATGTTGCAAATCTGATGAAAGTAGATATGGCCGCACGCTCTTAAGGGTGTTTGGAAAAGCTGTACAGGCCTGTATGTGGATGTGCTACAGAAGACGCCCAATTCTCATCCTCGAGACTAAGCTCCGAGTGTGGCGGAAAACGTGAAGAAGAAGAAGAAGAAGAAGAAGAAGAAGAAGAAGAAGAAGAAGAAGAAGAAGAAGAAGAAGAAGAAGAAGAAGAAGAAGAAGAAGAAGAAGAAGAAGAAGAAGAAGAAGAAGAAGAAAAGAGAAAAGAACAAGAAACAAGAACAAGAACAAGAACAAGAACAATTTCAGGACAAGAAGAGCAAGAAGACCAAGAAGAATATGAAAAAAGAAGAACAAGAAAAGAAGAAAGAGAAGAAGAAGAAAGAAGAAGAAGAAGAAAAGAAGGAGGAAGGAGGGAGAAGAAGAGAAGAAGAAGAAGAAGAAGAAAGGAAGAAGTAAAAGAAGAAGAAGAAGAAGAAGGCATCTTCAGTGCCGATCCTAATGTTACAAATTATTTCTAGTGGCATCAGCTTTGTATTTCATAGGTCGATCTTCCCTTACCTTTTACCATCTTTCCAAGGCATAAGCTTTTGGCAGGCTCAAGGAGTTTGCCAGATAATGACTGGTGGAACGCATGTGGGAATGCCACGAGTGCAATGAATTTTTCTTGAATGAGCTCCCAAACCAAAACCCGCTCCATTACCATACTCCCTATCCACAAAGTCACCGTCTCCATTATCATACTTCCTATCCACAAAGTCCCCGTCTCCATTACCATACTCCCAATCCACAAAGTCCCCGTCTCCATTACCATACTCCCTATCCACAAAGTCCCCGTCTCCATTATCATACTCCCTATCCACAAAGTCCCGTCTCCATTACCATACTCCCTATCCACAAAGTCCCCGTCTCCATTATCATACTCCCTATCCACAAAGTCCCCGTCTCCATTACCATACTCCCTATCCACAAAGTCCCCGTCGCCATTATCATACTCCCTATCCACAAAGTCCCCGTCTCCATTAACATACTCCCTATCCACAAAGTCCCCGTCTCCATTACCATACTCCCTATCCACAAGTCTCCGTCTCCATTACCATACTCCCTATCACAAAGTCCGTCCATTACCATATCTATCCACATCCCCGTCTCCATTATCATACTCCCTATCCACAAAGTCCCCGTCTCCATTATCATACTCCCTATCCACAAAGTCCCCATCTCCATTACATACTCCCTATCCACAAAGTCCCATCTCCATTACATACTCCTATCCACAAAGTCCCCTCTCCATTATCATACTCCCTATCCACAAAGTCCCCATCTCCATTATCATACTCCCTATCCACAAAGTCCCCCATTACTCCACAAGTCCCTCCATACTCCCTATCCACAAAGTCCCCGTCTCCATTATCATACTCCCTATCCACAAAGTCCCCATCTCCATTAACATACTCCCTATCCACAAAGTCCCCGTCTCCATTAACATACTCCCTATCCACAAAGTCCCCCCAATCCAACCCATCCCCTACCTGACTTACGGCCGTGATCTGTCTGGAGCTGAGCGTGCTATGAGCTCGCTGCGCCACTGAGGATGTCGCTCCAATGAATTTTCTGACCAACACAGCTGGTGTCTGTATCTCTCGAGCCTGATTGACGCCAGGACGTATAATGAAAGTAAGCGTAGAACACAGCTCTGTCACGCAGTCTCAGTCCAAAATGGAACTGTGGATTTGGAGGTATGTTGGAGAATCGAAATAAGCAGCGTGAAGGTAAAGACAGTGGAACGGTGTAGAAGATGGGATTATCATCATCATCATCATCACGTGCCCTGCCGCATGGCGCTGGCGATCAAGGCCCTCCATACGAATCTATCCCTTGTCGCTGCAAGTACATCTCTCCCACCCTCTCTCTCCTCAGCCACCCTGCAAGTCTGTCCAATATTTTCTCCCTGGGTCTGCCTGGTGTTCTCTTTCCCTCCAGCTTTCCTGTTGTGACCAGGTGCTCTAATTTCTCTTTCCTCATAAAATGTCCTACAAATATTGCCTGTCTTTTCCTAATCTTCTTTATTAATGATCTTCTTGTTTCTGCCTCTTTCAAATCTGTCTCGTTTGTTTGCTTTGCTGTCCATGGAACTGTCAACATTCTTCTTAGAAACCACATTTCAGTTGCCTCAATTTTGGGATAGGAAAAAAAAAGTTCCTATCTTAAACCCCCTTTCCTCCCAGACCGAATGCCATCATCTTCAGTTCGCAGACCGGATGGTCAAGCCACATTTGGCGATGTACATGTATGTAGCTGATTTTTTTTTCTTCAGTTTTTGATCTCTGCAATGGAGCTTGGTCGTCAGAGGAGCTATTGTCGGCTATACGTCCTGTCGCTGCACCTGGTAGAGGCGATGTCTCTGCAATATATGTGCAGCTCGCTGGTCCTTTTGACCGCATACTTGCATAACTTTTTAAGGCTTCTTTGAGCAATGTTTATAGGTAGTCCTCGTGTACTCTGAGAGTGGTAGGACTTTAAGCTTTACAAAACAGAACAGAACTTTTGACCACAGCGAGAGAGTGGTGAAGGCGTCAGCTTGGACCTGCTGTTCGTACGGGTGTTCAACTAGTTGTAGCTGGTACGGAACCTCACCAGGAATACTTGTCCCTTTGACTCCCTCACATACACAAAATATTGTCTTCACCTAGTCGATAGACAGCTGAGCATTTGGACATTGACTGGGGGGGGGGGGGGGGATGTTGGTTCTGTCATGTGAGACGAGTTTATACATAATTGCTAGACTAGTTGTGTTATGATTCAGATCTTTAATCATTTATCTATTTACTTTATATGTGTGTTCCTTTTTTGAAGGTAAGATACGCAAATACACATGTCATTAACATGTAACCAAGATTATTCCAGCGGTAGGCTGATAAAATACCAGTATAAAATATAGACTAGGTAAAACATAGTGTAGATAGGGCCTCAGAACCTGGCCAGCTCATAGGTTTATATGCAGGCTTAAGGCTTGTGCCATGATCATCATGCACATGGCACATGGAACATTAGTGCATATGGAATTCGTTCCAAGCGCGCAGACATCATCTTGAAAAACTGAAACTGACTCCCTGATCCTGTCTGACAGCATCCTGCATTGTCAACCATGACAGGCAAGCAGAAACTTAACCCAGGAAGCTGGTGGGATAGGGTGAGGGAGTGAAAGGGTTAAGTTTTTGCAGTTTATGGACAGGCTGCGGGAGGGAAAGGGTTATTGCTCTCTGGACAGAAGAGGGTAGTCGTCACGTGCAACTTTCTGGAGCTTCCTACACCAACGGAAATTGACTCTGATTGGCTGCGTCATTTCTGGCCGCCATCTTGGTTTGTTCGTCTGGTATTATCACTTTGTGTATTAGAGGCAGGGTAGTTCTACTAAAACTGTTTCGTAGCGTATTGAAGAGCGCATACCAATGCATTTTAACAACCTTCTTCAAAACACATCATTATGTTTGATGCGTGCCTCTATATGCATTGTATACATGTGCCGTTGATGTCATTGTATTGCTTTGAGGAAAGAAGCGGCGGCATCATTCTTCCAAAGAGCCAATCAGAGCTCGGTGTAGGAAGCTCCAGATAGTCGCATGTGTAGTCGTCCCTTTCTGTTCGTGGCTTAATTAACCCTTTGACTCCCGGACCCTGTCCACCAGAATACAGCATTGCTAACCATGCTAACAAAGCAAAAACTTAACCCTTCGACTCCCTCATCCTATCCACCAGTTTCCGTCAAAATGCTGGTGGATAGGGCGAGGGACTCAAAGGGATAAGTTTTTGCTGTCTGTGGGTAGGGTGCGGGAGCTAAAAGGTTAAAGGAGTGATCCGATGATGCTTCTCCTTTCGATGTTGCTGACGCTGTTGTCTGGTTGGTCGTTCTGGGCTGTTCTTTTTTGCCGGCTCATCTACCGTCTGTAGAGTTAGTGCCATATTAACAGCAACACAGGCTGCACTAATTCAGTGAATCCCTCTCTGCCGATAGCTGAGGTCCCAAGCGGTGTTTGTGATAAGCAGCAGTTCAACAGCTGATTCCTCGTTTCACAATGCCGCTCTTTCCCCGTCTTTCCAAGTGACGAGATGTATGGTTAGTGACTCCATACGGCACTGCAGTTCAAATCACTCAAGTTCAGTAATCTTTTAGTCGAGTTTTTACTTCAGCACCCACCGCCCTTCTCCTCCTCCTCTTTCTGTCTCTCTGTCTCTGTCTCTCCCTGTCTCTCTGTCTCTGTCTCTGTCTCTATCTCTATCTCTGTCTCTGTCTCTGTCTCTCTCTGCCTCTCTCTGTCACTCTGTCTCTGTCTGTCTGCCTCTCTCTCTCTTGCGATTGCTCGAATGCTGGGCTTTGTGTATAGTGGGTAATGCGTGAGTGCGTGTATAGTGTGTTTGTGTGTGTGTGTGTGTGTGTGTGTGTGTGTGTGTGTGTGTGTGCGTGTGTGTAGTGGTGTGTGTGTGGTGTGTGTGTGTGTATAATGTATGTGTGTGTGTGTGCATGCGTGCTTGTGTGCGTGTGTGTGTGTGTGTGTGTGTGTGTGTGTGTGTGTGTGTGTGTGTGTGTGTGTGTGTGTGTGTGTGTGTGTGTGTGTGTGTGTGTGTGTGTGTGTGTGCGTGTGTGCGTGCCTGTGTGCGTGTGTTTATGTTTTGCATGCGTGCCTCTATATGCATTTGTATACATGTGTGTGTGTGCGCGCGCGCGCGCGGTGTGTGTGTGTGTGTGTGTGTGCGCGCGCACGTGCGCACGTGCAAGCATGCGAGCTCACGTAGATTAACGAGGGCCTTGTGCAGGAAAGAAACGTAAATTAAACCCGCGTGTGTCAATAACCCCACTTCACTTGGCTGTCATTCGAGATCAGCGTTTTCCATATTTATGTCGGTAATAATTTGTTTAGCACGTTGCCATATTTAACAACTGTTCCGGCAGTTGTCAAAAGTAATACACTTTTGGCGTGTTGTCATAACGAAGGATGTTTGGCTGGTTGTCACCACCAATATGTGTTTCGCAGTGTGTCAGAAGTAATAAAATTAGTGTTTTCACGTGTCTATCAGTTATGACCTTGACACAGGTTGATAAATTTAAATACCTGGGAACTATCATTTCATCAGACGGCAGATGCACGTCAGAAATAGCCGGCAGAATCGGCCAAGCCAAAACGCCATTCAAGAAGATGACAAGCATTCTTACCAACAAATGCCTATCAATTAACATGTTATTTAGAATCAATGCTGTTGTACGGATATGAGGCGTGGACAGTCAACAAGCAAAGCCAGAACAAGATTGAGGCAGCCCAGATGTGGTTTCTAAGAAGAATGTTGAGAGTTCCATGGACAGCAAAGAAAACACACGAGACAGTCTTGATGGAGGCAGACACAAGTAGATCACTCATAAGGAAGATTAGGAAAAGACAGGCAACATTTATAGGCCATTTTATGAGGAAGGGGGATTTGGAGCACCTGGTCACAACGGGAAAAGCTGGAGGGAAAGAGAGCACCAGGTAGACCCAGGGAGAAAATGCTGGACGGACTTGCAGAGTGGCTGGGGACGAGAAGGGTGGGGGAGATGCTAGGGGCAACGAGAGACAGAGACAGATGGAAGTCCATGATCGCCAATGCCATGCGGCAGGGCACCTGATGATGATGATGATATCAGTTATGAGTCTTTCGGGAGTTGTCAAATATAACAAACTTATTTTTATACATGGCAATTGCAGGTAACATGTTTTTGAAGTTGTCAAAAGTGATAAACGTTTTATACATCAACATCATCATGTGCCTGCCGCATGGCGTTGGCGATCATGATCCTCTGTACAAATCTATCCCTTGCCGTTGTAAGAACATCTCCTACCCTCTCTGTCCTCAGCCAATCTGCAAGTCCGTCCAGTATTTTCTTCCTGGGTCTACCCGGTGCTCTTTTCCCTCCAGCTTTCCTGTTGTCACTAGGTGCTCTAAATTCTCTTCCTTCATAAAATGTCCTGGAACTGTGTTTTATATATGTAAACAGAGAAACAATAAACGTTTAATATATGGCTATTACAGATGACAGTTTTTGGAGTTGTCAAAAATATACGTTCGATCCATGGTTCTCTCACGTAAAATGTTTCGGAAGATCGAAAGACAGTAAACGTTTTTTATACATGCAAGTAGGTTAATGAAGAACGTTTCATAAATGGCTACTACCTATTACATGTTTCCAATATTGCCACAAATACATATAACAACCATTTCATATAAGAAATCCAAAACAAGTGCAAACGCCCGCGTTCAAGCGAACAGGAACCAGAAAAACACGAAAATAGAATCAGAACGCGTATTTAATACAACCGGACAAGATATGGCTATTACAGATAAAGTATTGCGGAAGTTGTCGAAAATAATAACCGTTTATACACGTAAACAGGCAAAAATAATGAACATTTTATATATGTAAACAGTTAACGTTTTATACATGTAGACAGGAAAAATAATAAAGTTTTTCCCTCCGAGGTTATTACTGGTAAATTGTTCGGAAGTTCTCAAAAATACACAGTATATACATAACTGTAACAGATGAAGTGTTTCAGAAGCTGTCAAAAACGATAAACGTTATATACGTACATGGCTATTACAGGCTATTCGGGAGATGTCAAAAATAATCAAGACTTTGGCATTATGACATAAGTTATGACTGTTTTGCAAGATTTCGAAAACATGAGTCTTCCTTGCATCTTCACTGTCTGCCTTGCTCTTTCGGTTTACATTTTGATAATGATTGTCGACAACAGGGAGAAATGGTAAGAAACAAAACAGAGAAAAAAATCTCAGGTCAACGTCCCACCAACACAAACACACACACACACACGCGCGCGCGCGCGCGCGCGCGCACACACACACACACACACAAACACACATACACATCTATCTATCTATATGTCTGTCTGTCTATCTGTCTGTCTGTCTGTCTGTCTATCTATCTATCTATCTATATGTCTGTCTGTCTATCTATCTGTCTATCTATCTATCTATCTGTCTATCTATTTGTCTGTCTGTCTATCTATCTATCTATCGATCTATCTCTTTATCTATCTATCCATGTATGTATGTATGTACACATGTATGTATATGTATGTATGTATGTATGTATGTGTCTGTCTGTCTGTCTATTTATTTGTCATTCTGTCAGTCTGTCAGTCTATCTATCTATCGTCTATCTATGATGATGAATGTATGTATGTATGTATGTATGTATGTATGTATGTATGTATGTATGTTATGTATGTGTATGTATGTATCTATCAATCTATCAATCTATCAATCTATCAATCTATCAATCTATCTATCTATCTATCTATCTATCTATCGATCTATCGATCTATCGATCTATCTATGAATGTATGTATGTAAAGTATGTATTATGTATTATGTATGTATGTATGTATGTATGTATGTATGTATGTATCTGTCTGTCATCTATGTCTGTATGTATGTATCTATGTATGTATGTATAGTATTGTATGTATTATGTATGTATTAGTATGTATGTATGTATGTATGTATGTATGTATGTATGTATGTATGTATGTATGTATGTATGTATGTATGTATGTTGTATGTATGTATGTATGTATTATGTATGTATGATGTATGTATGTATGTATGTATGTACGTATGTATGTATGAATGTATATATGTATGTACGTATGTACATATGTATGTATGTATGTGTCTGTCTGTATGTCTGTCTGTCTATGTATGTATGTATGTATGTACGTATGCATACATGTATCTGTCTGTATCTCTGTCTGTCTATCTGTCTATCTACATATGTATGTATGCATGTATGTATGTATGTATGTATGTATGTGTGTATATATGCATGTATGTATGTATGTATGTATGTATGTATGTGTGTATTATGTATGTATGTATGTATGTGTATGTATGTATCTGTCTGTCTATCTATCTGTCTATCTATCTATCTATCTATCTATTTATCTATTTAATTATTATCTATCTATTGTCTATCTATCTATCTATTGTCTATTCTATCTATCTATCTATCTATCCATCTATCTGTCTGTCTGTCTGTCTGTCTAGCTGTCTAGCTGTCTGTCTTACTTTCCTCAACCCTGAATAGTGTCAAATATTTTTTTCAGAGCAGGGTGGACTATAGCCTTACAGGTAAAGTTTTCCTTTTTCTATACCAGCTAAGATTCGAACTGGTTCAGTCAGACTAAAAGACAAGAGTTCTTTCAGTACAGCAACGAGATCTCCATGATGTGTTACAATGTTTTTTCTAGTGATGGGATTTTCTCTGAGCCATTAAAACGTAAGCTGACACACGTGGTTAACAAGGAAGAAACGCACGCGCGCGCGCGCGTGTGTGTATGTATGTGTGTGTGTGTGTGTGTATGTGTGTGTGTGTTGTGTGTATGTGTGTGTGTATGTGTGTGTGTATGTGTGTGTGTATGTGTGTGTGGTGTATACTTTGTATATGCGTGCACGTATATACGCTGTGTATGTGTGTGCGTGCTTGCGAGCGTGCGTGCGTGCGCACGTGCACGCGCGCGCGTGTGTGTACGGTCTGTGTGTTGTTGTATACGCTGTATCTCTCTCTCTCTCTCTCCCCCCCTCTCTCTCTGTCTCTGTAGATCTCTATGTGTGTGTATGCTTTGTGCGTGTACGTAAGGCGTGTGTTTATACGCTGTGTGTGCGTGCGTGTGTGTATGTGTGTTCGCATAAGTGGCTGTATACGTGTGTATGTGCATGTGTGTGCGTAAGTATATCTATGTATGTATGTATGTATATATATATATATATATATATATATATATATATATATATATATATATATCATCATCATCATCATCAGGTGCCCTGCCGCATGGCGTTGGCGATCATGGACTTCCATTTGTCCCTATCTCTCGTTGCCCCTAGCATCTCCCCCACCCTCCTCGTCCCCAGGCACTCTGCAAGTCCGTCCAGCATTTTCTCCCTGGGTCTACCTGGTGCTCTCTTTCTCTCCAGCTTTCCCGTTGTGACCAGGTGCTCCAAATCCCCCTTCCTCATAAAATGTCCTATAAATGTTGCCTGTCTTTTCCTAATCTTCCTTATGAGTGATCTACTTGTGTCTGATATATATATATGTATATGTATATATATATATATATATATATATATATATATATATATATATATATATAATTATATATATATATATATGTATATATATATACATGTATGTGTGTGTGTGTGTGTGTGTGTCTGTGTGTCTGTCTGTGTGTGCGTGTGTATGTGTGTATACATTATATATATATATACATATATACGCCCGCATATATCTATCTAATCACGGAAGATTTTTGTACAAACATTCTTGGACCTCTTGAAATGGATTCCAGACACAAGTGTGAAGAGGGGATGAAAGGTGAAAGCTACATGTATAAAGTTAAGAGAAACCTGAAACTAATAGTCGATGATTAACCTTTTCGCTCCCGCAGCCTGTACACAGGCTCTCTTCATATGATTAACCCTTTCCCTCTTTCAGCCTATCCGACAGCTTTTCTAAATATGATTAGATTAACCCTTCAGCCTATCTACCAAGCATCTACCAGCATCCTGCAGTATAGGCTACGGGTGTCAAAGGGCCGACCCTTCCGTTCATTTCCTCACCCTATCCACCAACTCTGAAGGAATGAAAGGGTTACGGTTCTTTCTTCTGCAGGAAGCTTGTGGTTGGAGCTATGTAGTGAAAAGGTTAAGGGTGCCGAGGTAAGATTTATTACCGGAGCATGTGCCCTGACATTAAACGTCTCTGCTAAACAAGTGCTCCAGAGAAGCATACCGAAAACAACTTTGGCACCATTTTCTCTCTGTCTCTGTCTCTCTTTTTTCTCTTTCTCTCTCTCTCTCTCTCTGTCTCTGTCGGTCTGTCTGTCTGTCTCTGTCTGTCCCTATCTCTGTCTGTTTGTCTGTCTCCGTCTGTCTGTCTGTCTATCTGTCTTTGTCTATATCTGTCTGTCTCTGTGTCTCGTCTTTCTCTGTCTCTGTGTCTCTGTCTTTCTGTCTGTCTGTCCGTCTGTCTCTGTCTGTCTCTCTGTCTCTTTCGGTCTCTGTTTGTCTCTGTCTCTCTCTTTCTGTCTCTGTGTGTGTGTGTGTGTGTGTCTATCTGTCTCTGTCTCTGTCTGCCTCTCTCTGTCTCTGTCAGTCTTGTCTCTGTCAGTCTGTCTCTGTTTCTCTCTTTCTATCTCTTTCTGTCTCTCTCTCCGTCTTTCTCGGCCTCTCTCTGTCTCTATGTGTGCGTGTGTGTGTGTGTGTGTGTGTGTGTGTGTGTGTGTGTGTGTGTGTGTGTGTGTGTGTGTGTGTGTGTGTGTGTGTGTGTGTGTCTGTCTCTCTCTCTCTCTCTCTCTCTCTCAGTCTGTCTCTGTCTGTCTCTCTGTCTGTCTGTCTCCGTCTCTCCCTGTTTCTGTCTGTCTGTCTCTGTCTGTCTATCTGTGTCTGTCTGTCTCTCTGTGTCTGTCTCTGTGTTTCTGTTTCTGTCTGTCTGTCTCTCTCTCTGTCTCTGTCTGTCTGTCTGTGTCTGTCTCTCTTTCTGTCTGTCTGTCTGTCTGTCTGTCTCTGTCTCTCTCTCTTTCTGTCTGTCTGTCTGTCTGTCTCTGTCCCTGTCTGTCTGTCTCTCTCTGTCTCCTTCAGCTGCACTAGTTACGTGACGCGACGTGACATAATGTAACATAACATAGCACGACGTAACAGCACATAACAGCACATAACATGACTAATATAATATAATATAATATAATATAATATAATATAATATAATATAATATAATATAATATAATATAATATAATATAATATAATATAATATAATATAATATAATATAATATAATATAATATAATATAATATAATATAATATAATATAATATAATATAATATAATATAATATAATATAATATAATATAATATAATATAATATAATATAATATAATATAATATAATGTAATGTAATATCTGCAACCTGATACCTTTAGATATAACATTCCTGTTGAAGACAGAAAGAGAGAGAGAGAGAGAGAGAGAGAGAGATTTTTTCATCTGGCCCTCGCCCTGAGGACAAGAACAATTCTGCTATATGTGTGCGTGTATGTGTGTGTCCTCGCGTGTGTGCATTGTGTGTGTGTGTGTGTGTGTGTGTGTGTGTGTTTGTATCTCTGTGTGCGTGCGTGTGTGTGTGTGTGTGTGTGTGTGTGTGTGAGAGAGAGAGAGAGAGAGAGAGAGAGAGAGAGAGAGAGAGAGAGAGAGCGGAACGTGAAGAATGAGCTAATTGCTTACATTCCTTTCAAGCCCGAGATCTAAGAGCAGTCATTGAATTTCGTCCTTGACCCATGGCCAAGGTCACACACTGTCGACATTCATCCTTTTCTGCCGCACGTTTCTTAGCGGCGGCGTTTTCGTTATTTTTGAGGCGTTTTGCATCCATAGGAAGTAACGTGCTTCGTTACAGCTGTCTTACGTACCGAGAAGAAAAAAAGACGTTCAGTGTTGACATAATCTTTGTCCCGAGTTATAGAAGGGAATCTCATTTAACTAGACACATGGGATGGTAAGAATCTCCTTTCGTTAATCCCACGGGAAAAGTAAGCATACTGATCCTTCATTGCCTTGTACAGGTCTTCATGTATGTGAGATGAAACACCGATCTCCGAGGCACATGTTCTTCCACTGGATGCTGCATGGGGAGGGGCCCTGTGGCCTTGCGTTCTGCTTCCGGCTTACTCTCTGCAGTTGAACAGAGCTGTTGTTCTGTGCTGTTAAAATTTTGATAATGCTCTGCGTGCACTCCTGTTACCAGTTTGCTCTGTTGCGGGCAATGTCTTCCCAGCTGGTGATGGTGATTGCCACAGCTCATGAGACTGACCATCAGCACACCACATGAGATTGACCTTCAGCACACCACATGAGATTGACCTTCACCACAGCTCATGAGACTGACCTTCACCACAACACATCAGATTGACCTTCAGCACATCACATCAGATTGACCTTCAGCACAGCACATCAGATTGACCTTCACCACAGCTCATGAGATTGACCTTCAGCACAGCACATCAGATTAACCTTCAGCAGAGCACATGAAATTGACCTTCAGCACAGCTCATGAGATTGACCTTCAGCACAGCACATGAGATTGACCTTCAGCACAGCACATCAGATTGACCTTCAGCAGAGCACATGAAATTGACCTTCAGCACAGCACATGAGATTGACCTTCAGCACAGCACAGCAATTTGACCTTTAGCACAGCTCATGAGATTGAACTTCAGCACAGCTCATGAATTTGACCTTCAGCACAGCACAGCAATTTGACCTTTAGCACAGCTCATGAGATTGAACTTCAGCACAGCTCATGAATTTGACCTTCAGCACAGCACATGAGATTGACCTTCAGCACAGCACATGAGATTGACCTTCAGCGCAGCCCATGAGATTGACCATCAGCACAGCACATGAATTTGACCTTCAGCATAGCCCATGAGTTTGACCTTCAGCACAGCACATGAGATTGACCTTCAGCACAACACATGAGATTGACCTTCAGCGCAGCCCATGAGTTTGACCATCAGCACAGCACATGAATTTGACCTTCAGCACAGCACATGAGATTGACCTTCAGCACAGCACATGAGATTGACCTTCAGCACAGCACATGAGATTGACCTTCAGAACAGCACATGAGATTGACCTTCAGCACAGCTCATGAGATTGACCTTCATCACAGCCCATGAATATTGATCTTCAGCACAGCTCATGAATATTGACCTTCAGCACAGACCATGAGATTGACCTTCAGCACAGACCATTAGATTGGCTTTCACCACATGTCATGAAACTGACCTTCGGCACAGCTTGTGAGATTGACCTTCAACAGAGCACAGCACATCAGATTGACCTTCAGCACAGCACATCAGATTGACCTTCACCACAGCTCATGAGATTGACCTTCAGCACAGCACATTAGATTGGCCTTCAGCACAGCACATGAGATTGACCTTCAGCACAGCACATGAGATTGACCTTCAGCAGAGCACAGCAGATCATATTAACCTTAAGCACAGCACATCAGATTGACCTTCAGCACAGCACATGAGATTGACCTTCAGCAGAACACAGCAGATCACATTGACCTTCAGCACAGCACATCAGATTGACCTTCAGCACAGCAC
>JAPXFY010000016.1:58045678-58053178 GCA_030674185.1 Monoplex corrugatus | reverse complement strand
TACGTGTGTGTGTGTCTCTGAAACGTACAAAACAGACACTAGCCCATACATGCACGTACACGCACATGCACACACACACGTACACAGAAGCAAACACAGAGACATGTGCATGCACACAAGTATGCACGTACACGCACACACACATGCATACAAATAAATTAAACAAAAATGACCCATAGGTATGAATATGACTTTTCTTCTTGCAGAAAAAAATAAATCGCTGGCGCGCGCGCGCGTACACACACACACACACACACACACACACACACACACACACACACACACACACACACATACACACACACACACACACACACACACACACACACACACACACACACACACACACACACACACACACACACACACACACTGATCCAGCCGATCGCCAAAAAAACAGAACGAAAGCTATTAGCCTGACCAGCTTGGTTTGATTTTTTTCTTTTTTTAATGTTCCCAACTGTCAATGCAAGCAGCTTCCTTTTGTTGTTGATTGCAAGCGTTCTTGCAAGGATCCCAACGGCGTCAAACACAAACTGTTTTAGACACATTATTTGAAACGGGCCAGCCTTCCGGTGACATAAACAAAAGTTGTTTTATTAGGCTGTGTCTGAGCTGGGTTTGAAAAGGCATTTGGGGAAGGTGGAGGGTGAGGAAGAGGGGCAAGTGAGGAGAGAGGATATTTTTAGTTTCTGTCGTCTAGACGGATTTGTTATTAACCGAATTTTGCTGCCTTCTTTTTGCTTAAAGACTATGAACACTTTTCTCAACCGCCCTCCCCCCCCCCCCCCACCCCCCCGTTTTTTTCACCTATCCCTTTTTATTTCATGCTAGAGAAACAACTTTCTTCAGATTTCAAATTCTCTTTAATGTTCTTTCTGCAAAAAGTATGTTTATTTTCTTGTTTTTTTATCTCCTGAGTTCAAACCCAGCTCACGGCATTAGAAACTGGCCCATCGCTGCTCATCTTCACGTTTCCAATCATTGTGATGGTATCAGCTTACTGTTTTATAGGTCCCTCACCTCTCATTTCAAGGCCTTGCCAGAGCATAGGATTTTGCACATATGGAATTGTGAGAGTGCGGTGAACCCCTCTTGAACAAACTCCAGACTCTCACATCATCATCATCATCATCATCATCATCATCATCATCATCATCATCATCATCATCACGTACCCTGCCACATGGCGTTGGCGATCATGGCCCTCCCTACGAATCTATCCCTTGTCGCCGCAAGAACATCTTCCACCCTCTCTGTCCTCAGCCACTCTGCAAGTCTGTCCAGTATTTTCTCCCTGGCTCTACCCGGTGTTCCCTTTCCCTCCAGCTTTCCTGTTGTGACAAGGTCCTCTAATTCCCCTTTCCTCGTAAAATGGCCTACAAATGTTGCTTGTCTTTTCCTAATCTTCCTTATCGGTGGTCTTCTTGTGTCTGCCTCCATCAAGACTGTCTCGTTTGCCTTCTTTGCTGTCCATGAAACTCTCAACATTCTTCTTAGAAACCACATCTCGGCTGCCTCAGTCTTGTTCTGGCTTTGCTTGTTGACTGTCCACGCCTCACAACCGTATAACATTATCGGTTCTATGCAACATTCAAGAACTCTATTCCTGATGTTAATTGATAGGCATTTGTTGGTAAGAATGCTTTTCATCTTCTTGAATGCTGTTTTGGCTTGGCCGATTCTGCTGGCTATTTCTGAGGTGCATTTACTTTCTGGTGAGATGACCGTTCCAAGACTCTGCAAGAATAGAATTACATTTTTTATTCAATGAGTGTATTGTAAGTGTATATGATGAGTCATCCAGGTGAAAATGTGTCGGGTGCTGGTCAACTTACTGTACTTGTAGTCAAGTAAGTAAGGCATTCTGACCACTCCCTGTCAGGGCACTCTAGAAACGCTGCCTCAGTGACGTTAGTCCCACGTTGTTCATTCTGGTTCTGCAAAACACCATCAACCCTAAGTTCATTCGGTCAAAGGATTTAGTGCCAGGAAGTCCATGGGAGCCAAAAATGTCGAGCCACCATGTGGCCACCAACCAGAGAGACCCTGCACTACTGCTGGGTTACTTGGGTGGAGTTCAACAGTACCTTTTCTAACCCAACGTACTGCCTGCTAAGCCCCGTACTAAACGACAGTACTCGCTCATTTGCAGAGCCAGAGCAATTGAAAGACCCCTCGGTAAGATGACTACCATCACCAGTCGCCGTGGTGTAGTGGTTAGCGCAACATACTACCGACTGGAAGGTTGTGGGCTCCAATCCCCATCAGTACCTTCAAAACTCATTGTTGGATTTTTCGGCTCTAACCGGCTCCTACCCAGAGTTGGGCGTGCTATGGGCTCATTGGGAAGACTGGGACCACACAGTCGAGTCTCATCTACTTCACGGATGCGTCATTGAGGTTGTTGCTCAAATCTCCTGACCAGCACCGCGAGTGTCTGTATCTCTCGGGCCTGGTAGACGCCAGGATATGTTATGATAGTAAGCGTAGAAGCACAGGCCTGTCACACAGTTTCAATCCTTGGTAGAACTCCATCCATAGCTTCATGATTATCATCCTCATCGACATTATCAACATGGCATTGCAAAAACTGTGCTAGCTTCCGTGGCCATTAAGGTGGAGCAGAAAATGGGACCAAAAAAAAAAAGAAAAGAAAGAAAAAAACCAAGAAAAAAAAAACGCAAAGGTAACCTCCCTGAGTGCGATGATTAAAAAAAGAAGAAGAAAAAAAAGACCACCGCAACGGTCTTCTAACAACAACCCCCATGAGCAACTGACACCAAAGACCCCAACTTAATCCTAAGTTAGGCATTCAGGCGGCAGAGGAAACAAAAAATGAAGCCACAATGAGATCAGGTCATGAGAAGCCAGAGAATCTGGGACAAATTGTACAGTGCTATAATCACTGATGATTTCATGATAGTAGGGATGTGATTTTATGAGGAAAGGGGAATTGGAGCACCTGGTCACAACAGGAAAGCTGGAGGGAAAGAGAGCACCAGGTAGACCCAAGGAAAAAATATTGGACGGACTTGCAGAGTGGCTGAAGATAAAGAGGGTGGAAGATGTGCTTGCGGCAACAAGGAATAGAAACATATGGAGGGCCGTGATCGCCAACGCCATGTGGCAAGGCACTTGATGATGATGATGACGGATGTGATGATCATGACGCTATGGAGTTCCATGCAGGATTGAGACCGTGTGACATGGTTGCACTCTAAGCTCACGCTTACTGTCATAATGATCTCCTGGCGTTAAGGAGGCCAGAGAGATGCCGCTGCCTGCACAGCTGATCAAGAAATTTCACAACAGCAAAATGGACGAGATTCGATTATATGATCCCAATCTTCTCAAAGAGCAGAGAAGAAGAAGAAGTAAAAAAAAATTCGGTACAGCTCTGGGCAGCAGCCAATCAGGGTAGAAAAACAACAACACCTACATAACAATACATACATACAATACATACATACTAACATACATACATACATACATACATACATACATACATACATACATACATACATACCATACACACACATCCGCCCGGACGGGACCGCCACCTTGCCGTGGTCGGGGGGCTTGAGGTCCTAATGATCCCTTGAGCTATGCCGACGGGGGCTACTTGCTCGAAAGATTTGTGTTTTTTCAATGACAGTCCCGATAACCAAGGCTGTTGACGTGGACTGGACTCTAAACAGCATAATATAATAATGCCCCTGGTAGGGTTACCCATGTCGGACAGATCAAGGAGAAGGGATGAGACGTAGCGTGGTCCCACCCTCATTTCCATTTTCTTCATGCCCATCGTCAGGTTCACGAGTGGTTGCCGTAAGCAACCCGTAATCCCAAGCTTGAGGTACTTGGTGAGGGGATGAATGACTGTACGATAGTCAGTCGTAAAAGTACACTGTCTGGTTTCATGCGGGACGGTTCCAGGCGGACGGCAGCTCTCCTGGGGTGACCGCGATATTTCTGCCATCGCTCATGTCTAACCATAACAAACAAAAAAGAAAACGTGACAACGGGTATGACTCGGATTCCGAG
The DNA here is from genome assembly GCA_030674185.1 of Monoplex corrugatus. Classification (NCBI taxonomy): domain Eukaryota; kingdom Metazoa; phylum Mollusca; class Gastropoda; order Littorinimorpha; family Ranellidae; genus Monoplex; species Monoplex corrugatus. Next base: position 58,049,131 of record JAPXFY010000016.1, on the reverse strand, counting down.
GACAAAACACGACAGGCAGCAGAGGTGACGGGCATTGAGGATAAAAAAACCCATCTGGAAATTGAGTCCCTTTGCCATACAGAAGGGATTTCAAGCCCTTATTGGAAACCCCAAAACCATAAAAAAGCTGCGAAATGGAGATTACCTTGTGGACTGCAAGGACAACAAGCAATCAGATCGCTTGCTTAGAGCATCGGTACTAGTTGACCGTGCAATAAAAGTCACTCCACACAAGGATTGAACAGCAGCAAAGGAGTCATAAGGTGCCCTGAGCTGAGAGGAGTGTCGGAGGAGGAGATCTGAACGGAACTCAAAAGCCAGGGCGTTGTAGAGGTGCGCCAGGGCGTTGTAGAGAGAGTTAAACCCGCTACCTCTCAGGCTGTTGCACAGCCAAAGGCAGCCAATGTTGGCAACCCAGGGAAATCCTGTCTCCCTGGTACACCCGCCCTCACGCCCCGGCTGTCCGGGAGCAGCTCCACAGAAAATGGAGGAGGGCAAAAAGTTATGTTGGTGGAATTAAAGAACTATCCTTCAGCACTTAAAGGGCCTAAGCCCGCACTTCCTGCAGGCAGGTCAGCCGTCAGGTCTGACAGCCTGAAAAAAGCGGAACAAAAACTAGAAAATAAGTACGCTTTCCAATCTGAGGATGACGACACAGATATGGACTGAACTGCATTGAGTAGTTAGTTTAACAATGCAAAATATAGTCCAGTGGAACATCCGAAGTGTCCACTCCAATCTAGAGGAGCTCCAGCTACTTTGCCGTAATTTGAGCCTGTTGTAGTGGCTTTACAAGAAACATTAATACGTGAAGGAAAGAGTTTTTCCTTAATGAATTTCAACATTATTTCAAAACCAGCACAACCTAAAGATCGAGGAGTAACAGGTGGAGTATGTTTGCTGCTACACAAATCCGTTTTGTTTAGTTCTATTAATCTGAACACCAATTTGCAAGCAGTAGCGGCAAGGGTATCTCTAAACAAAACAATAACCATCTGCTCTGTATACCTCCCTCCATCTGTTGCTGTTACAAAAGAAGAACTGGTTGATTTGATTGAGGAACTTCCAAAACCTTTTCTGTTGTTGGGCGATTTGAATGGCCATTCCACGCTTTGGGGTAGTGAAAATACTTCAGCGCGAGGTCTCTTGCTGGAAGAAGTCTTCTCCGATTTAAACTTATGCTGTCTAAACGATGGATCTCCGACATATAATCATCCTGCTAATGGTACACTTTCCTGTTTGGATCTATCAGTGTGTGATGCTTCACTGGTTTTGGACTATGGGTGGAAAGTTCTGGATGATCTGCATGGAAGTGACCATCTTCCAGTTGTCTTAACAAATCCAAGCGTTGGACATGAGCCTCTACCGGAGCGCTTGGTTTTTCGTAGGACTGACTGGGATTTGTTAAAGAGGGCTGTCCGGAGTGATTTGGAGGAAGAAAGGGTCCTGCAGAGTGATGATCCAGTAGACACTCTAACGCAGATCATCCTGAGCTGTGCCAAACAAGCCATTCCTACATCGTCACAGAAAGCGCACATGCCTAAAACACCATAGTTTACTTCCGAATGTAAACAGATAAAACAAGAACGCAAGAAAGCTCAACGTCGCGTGTTTCAAAGTCCATTAGCGGACAATGTTCGAGCTCATCAAAAACTGCGAGCTAAGTCAAGATACGTCTTTAAAAGAAATAAACAACAGTCCTGGAGAAACTTTTACTCGACATTGACATCCCGAACTTCAAAAAAGAAAGTGTGGAAAATTATCAAACAAATTAAAGGAAAAAACACCTGTCCCTCTGTTCACCATCTGAAAGTGTCAGATTGTCTGATTACTGACAAAAAAGCCGTCTCTAATATATTGGCGTCGACCATCGAAAAGAACTCTTCCTTAGCCAACAAATCGGCGGTCTTTCGAAAACACAAATCGGTGAAAGAAAAGAAAGCTTGTAACTTCATCTCTGATAACACGGAAGAGTACAATCTCCCACTGACATTAGAAGAATTAAAAGACGCTCTTGTGACTTGCTCTGACTCTTCTCCTGGTTTAGATGAAGTTCATTATAAACTGGTGAAGCATCTCCCGGAAAAGGGTTTGGAAATTCTGTTGAAAGTGTATAATTACATATGGACGACAGGATTCTTTCCTCCCTCATGGCGGAAAGCCCTGATCGTCCCTCTGCCTAAACCTGGAAAAGATGTATCCAATCCATCCAATTACCGGCCAATAGCCCTAACCAGTTGTCAGTGCAAAGTGATGGAGAAAATGGTCAATAAGAGACTGATGTGGAAACTGGAGAATGACGGCATCTTGGCTAAAGAACAATGCGGTTTTTGCAAGCACCATTCCACAATAGATCATTTAATTCGTCTTGAAACGACCATCCGTAATGCATTTCTGAAGAAACAGCATGTAGTGGCTATCTTCTTTGATTTAGAGAAAGCCTATGATACCACTTGGAAATCAGGAATTCTTATGGATCTACACGAATTGGGTTTTAGGGATCACCTACCTACGTTTATCCAAAAGTTTTTGGCCAATCGACAGTTTCAAGTGCGGGTTGGTACTACTCTATCGGATATCCATGAGCAGGAGCTGGGTGTACCACAAGGGAGCATTCTGTCTCCTGCACTGTTCAGTATCAAGATCAACAACATAGTCAAATCAGTACGGCAGGGCTCAGACTGTTCCCCGTTTGTGGACGATTTTGCAGTTCATGCAAGTGGAAGCTTCTATGCAGGCGTTCAGCGGCGGCTGCAATTGTGTGTAGATAGGATCCAGCAGCGGGCAAAGACAAACGGCTTTACTTTTTCCGCAACCAAAACAGTGTATTCACTTTCATAACCTGCGAAAATTCTTTGCTGCCCCAGAAATTCGTCTGGGAAAGTGCATCATCCCAGCTGTAAAAGAAGCAAAATTCCTGGAATTGATTTTTGATGAAAAGTTGAACTTTCTCAGTCATATCCAACATCTGAAAACATCGTGCCAGAAAGCTCTGAATATTCTTCGAGTTGTAGCTCATACAGACTGGAGTGCCGACAAGAAAACACTATTACACATGTACAGTGCTTTAATTCGCTCTAAACTGGACTATGGCTGAGTAGTATATGGGTCTGCAAGAGAGTCGTACCTAAAGGCACTTGATCCCATTCACCATCAAGGGCTGTGCCTATGTCTTGGTGCATTCAGAACAACTCCTGTGTATAGTCTATATGCAGAGGCAGGGGAACCCTCCCTGAGTAACCGTAGACTGAAACTAAGTTTAAATTTCTGTTTGAAACTGTTTTCAGAACCGGAAAACCCAGCTTACGACTGTGTCTTCAACACCAGATTTGAAAGTGACTTTGAAAAGCATCCAAAAGTGACTCCTCCTTTGGGGCTGCGTATCCGCCCCCATATGGAAAAAGCAGATATAAATTTTGCAGTTATTAACGACTTCTCGAAATTTCCAGATAG
>JAPXFY010000016.1:57910678-58035678 GCA_030674185.1 Monoplex corrugatus | reverse complement strand
TTACTGTCATTGTTATTGTTGTAGTTATTACTAATTAAGAACTTTTTTATTTTGCGTGTTTGCTTGGCTGGTTCTGACATCAGAGGCGTCTACCCTTCTTTTTTCAAACGAAAAAGGAGATTGTTTTATAGAGATCGATGAGAATTGTGTGTGTGTGTGTGTGTGTGTGTGTTGTGTTGTGCTGTGTTGTGTTGTGTTGTGTTGTGTTGTGTGTGTGTGTGTGTGTGTGTGTGTGTGTGTTGTGTGTGTGTGTGTGAGTGTGTGTGTGTGTGTGTGAGTGTGTGTGTGTGTGTGAGTGTGTGTGTGTGTGAGTGTGTATGTTTGTGAATGTGCGTTGTGTGTGTGTGTGTGTGTGTGTGTGTGTGTGTGTGTGTGTAGGTATGTGTGTGTGTGAGTACGTGTATATATATATAATATATATATATATATATTGTGTGTGTGTGTGTGTGTGTGTGTGTGTGTGTGTGTGTGTGTGTGTGTGTGTGTGTGAGTACGTGTATATATATATATAATATATATATATATATATTGTGTGTGTGTGTGTGTGTGTGTGTGTGATGTGTGTGTGTGTGTGTGTGTGTGTGTGTGTGTGTGTGTGTGTGTGGCGTGCATGCGAGCGCGTGCACGCGCGCATGTGAGAAATGTGTCTACAAGAGTTTCTTAGTATTTTTAAGGATGGATCTTTCCATATTTTCGGTTCAGGACTGATCATTAAAGAGACTCGAAAACATAGATTCGGCAGATATAGCTTCATTGTCAAACTCATACAGATAAAAAAAAAATAAAAAAAAAATAAAAAAAAGCCCCCCCCCCCCCCCAAGAAAAAAAGAAAAACCAAGCAAAAACAAACAAACAAACAAACAAACAAAAAACCAAAACAACAAACACACAAACAAACAAACAAACAAACAAACAAACACTGTCTAAAATCAGCACTTTTCGTGGAAGCGTGTAAATAGCGCTTTCTGGGAAATGTGTTGAAATCTGTTTTCTTTATTCTGATCGTTGCTCATTGTTCTCGATGCATGTCAGAGTTTCGTTTCATCCGAGGCTTCTTCGTTGAGGATTTGTAGGGTGGGTGGGGGGGGGGGGTTCAGGGGGGGTTAAAGAATTTCATAAAAAACAAAGATTGTCAGAACGGCTTGACTATCTTGTTTTGTTCGTTTCGTTGGTTGTTTGGTCGTTTGGTTGTTTTTGTCTTGTTTTTCGGTCAAGCCAGAGAAGCTTACTTACGCTTAAAAGGTAGACTTAGTTTCAGTGTCAAAAGAATCGTAAAACCTGTCTGTCTTTGTGGTATGCCTCGGGTTGGGATCGTCTGCAGTGAACAAGGCTTCTTTTTTGTTGTTGTTGTTGTCTCTTTTGTAATGGCTTGTGTACGTAAATTGCTTTATTATTCAACCATTCAACATAATTTCACCACTCAAAGCATAACAAGACAGCATGTACCCTACCTTCTTTTCTAAATTTAAACTTTTACTTTTCCTTTGACTTGATGAAAACGTAAAAGAAAATGCGTGCGTGAGCATTACAGCTGGGTCTCTCGATCATGACTGACGTAAAAATGACGTCGACGAAGCATAATGACGTCGTCGAGAAAGAAGTAGTTATGTGTGATCAACTAGGTCAAAAACTTGAGTTACTTATATGCAAATACTTTATACTAGACGGCAAACGACGGGCATGATAGCCAGTGGTACGAAGGTTCTGGCATCCAGTTGGAAAGTCTGAGTTCGAGTCTGCCTAGATAACGCTTGGTGGGTAACGGGTGTGGATTTTAAGGTCAAAATAAATCATATTCAGACCTGCTACTGTTTGAACACACACACACACACACACACACACACACACACACACATCACACACACACACACACACACACACACACACAACACACACACGCACGCACACACACACACACACAACACACACACCTGTATACACACGACAGCATCAAAATTGCATGTTAAAGATCCTGAAAGCCTTGGCTTACGGGAACACGAAAACACTCACCATGCACATTTACCTATGACGAAGTACGCTGACTGTGCAGCAACTTAATACCCGCACAGTGTGGTCCAAAAGACACGCATACACGCACATGATAAAATATTGGTCGAACCAGTCGCCGTGGTGTAGTGGTTAACGCAACGGACTACCACTGGAATCGATCTCATCAGTACCTTCAAAAATCATTGTGAGATTTTTAGGCTTTAACTGGCTCCTACCCAGAGTTGGGCGTTATGGGCTCAGTAGGAAGACTGGAACCACACAGTCGAGTCTCATCTACTTCGCGGATGCGTCATTGAGGTGTTGCTGAAATCTTCTGAGCAACACCGCAGGTGTCTGTATCTCTCGGGCCTGGTTGACGCCAGGATATATTAGTGATAGTAAGCGTAGAGTACAACCCTGTCACGCAGTCTCAATCCTACATGGAACTCCATAGCATCATGATTATCATCCACATTGACATCATCATCATCGCATAATAAAAACTGTTCCAGCTTCTGTGGCTGTTAAATGGCGTAGAAAATGGGACGACAAAAAAAATATTGGTCGAAATGAAAAAAAAAAAAAAAAAGAAGAAAGAAAAGAAAAGGGAGGAAAAAAAGAAAAAGAAAAAGAAAAGAGTTTAAACGACAAGAGAACGATAAAGTTTATCTTACTATGGAAGTCAGGCGCAAATTTTCAGCGAAATAACCTTTGTCAAACCGAAAGCAAGCAAGCAAGCAAGCAGCAAGCAAGCAAGCAAGCAAACAACAGCAAGCAAAACAAAACGAACGAACGAACGAACGAACGAACGAACGAACGAACGAACGACGAACGAACGAACGATACAAACAAACGAACATTCCCATCAAGTTTAAAACAAAAGTTTTTGCGGCGGTCGTTCACATCTCATTCAAGATAAATATGTCTCTAATTTTCTCTGCAAATTTTTATGTGCTTGACAATTGCCATTTAGATAAAAAAAAAATTTGGCCTATCTTGGTTTATTAACTAAATGAATAGTAATAACTATTCTACTTTGTGTGTTTCTGGTTCTAAGTTACTTCAAACACTGGCATTTGCTTTGATTTAGATCACAACACGATACCATCATAGAACCAACACTAGAAATATGAAAAAAAAATAAATAAATAAAAAGATTCAGAACACGTATTTAACTCTTTGACTCCCACATCCTGTGCTGACCAGCATCCTGCGTTACACACACTCACACACACACACACACACACACACACACACACACACACACACACACACACACACACACACACACACACACACACACACACACACATATATATATATATACATATAAAATAATAGAATATAAAAGAGAAGAGAAGAGAAGAGAGATAAATATATTATAAGTATATGTATATCATGACATATACATATACGATTACACACACATATACGATACACACACACACACCACACACACCACACACACACACACACACACACACACACACCACACACACACACACACAATATATATATATATATATATATATAAGAATAAAAAGATAGAATAATATATATAAAATATATATTATAATGTAATATATAATATAATAGTTGATAGATAGATAATAGATAGATAGATAGATAGATAGATAGATAGATATACATATACATATACATATACATATACACATACATATACATATATATGTATATATATTATTTCAATTTTTTTTTCTTGATTTGCAGGAGGACAGCGATCCCATACGTTACCTGAAATGGGCCGACGCTTTTGTTATCGTCTACAGCATTACTAACAGACCCAGTTTCGAAACCGCCCGTGAGTACGTGGAGAGCATCACCCACTACCTCAAACGTCACGCCAGGGATTGTCCCGTGGCTCTTGTCGGTAACAAGATTGACCTGGAGAGATACAGGTAAGCTGTGGCTCGTTTCTTACATCAGTGCTAGGTAGGCGAGGTTTCGGCGAGCCATACCTATCAATAACATCAAGAAGAGAGTTCTTGAATGTTAGATAGAACCGATACTGTTTACGGTAGTGATGCGTCAACACGCAAAGTCAGAACAAAATTGAGGCAACTGAAATGTGGTTTCTAAGAACAATGTTGAGAGTTTCATGGACAGCAAAGAAAACAAACGAGACAGTCTTGAAAAATGCAGACACAAGAAGATCATTAACAAAGAAGATTAGGAAAAGATAAGCAGCATTTATAGGAAATATTATGAGGAAAAGGGGAATTAGAACACCTAATCACAACAGGAAAGCTGGAGGGAAAGAGAACACAGGTAAACCCAGGCAGAAAATATTGGACGGACTTGCAGGGTGACTGAAGACAGAGAGGGTTGAGAGATGTACTTGCAGCGACAGGGGATAGATTCGTGAGGAGGGCCATGATCGCCAACGCCATGCAGCAGGGCACACTATGATGATGACGCTAGGTAGGAGCGTTTCTGTGTTCTAACGGCAAGCGTGGCTAGGTTTTCGCAAGGTAAGCTAGGTACCATCGACAGCATCTTACCTGCGAGATAAGATGGCGGTCGTGTCAGTTTTCTTTGTGTTTGATGACCGACTCCATCTTGTATTGTTAAATAAGCGATGTACATTGGCTGAGATCTTACTCCCCACCACCACCACCCCTCGCGTCCGTTTCATAGAACACTCTTTTCTCGCCCTTGCTCGCTCTCTAGCTATTGGTGTCCGAGCGTGCGAGCGTGTAAGAAACAGACCCCTGATTGCTCCTTTCTGAAGTTCAAGTTAAGGACTGCCCCATAACACTAACAGGCATGGCTTGATCTCACTGAAGTGATCTGGCAGTGGTGCAGCGTCTTCTCTGATGGGTGGCTTTATGTCAGCTTGATATAGCTGGCTTCTACAGATTTCCTGGCACTGCAACTTCGAGTGAGTGTAGACAAAGCAAAAAAGCAACGGCAACGAAATGGAAGATTAGGCAGCAAATTGGAACGAAAACGAAAAACAAAACAAAACAAAACAAACAAAAAACCACCCCAAAACCAAACCAAAACAAAACAAAACAAAAAAAACTAAACAAAAAACAAAACAAAACAAAAAACAACAACAACAAAAAACACCAAAACCGAACAAACAAACAAACAAAAACTCACCGTGGAAGATGTGGCAGGAGTAACAACAACAACAGCAACAACAACAACAACCAGCAACAACAAAAGGCTGTCTTGTAACCCTGACAAGGCAAGGATAGTGAGGTGATACAGACCTCAACCTTGCTCTGGGCCAATATTATGATGGTGGTACCCATTTTCACTTCCTGGCCGATTTGGCTTCCCCAACCTGGTTCAGGGTCCTGTACCTGTTGACAGCTGGTGGACTGAACGCTACATACACCAAGGCAGTTGTAGCTGTTGTTGTTGGTGTTGTTGTTGTTGTTGTTGTTGTTGTTGTTCTCTAGAGTCAGACTCAAACTTGTGCAGTCAGATTGAAGAATAGGAATTCTGGTTTAGATAAGATTAAGATGAGCAGATTTTTAAAAAGAATGAATTTGAAAATGTACCAAAAACCAAACAAGAACCTGCCGATTTAAACCCCCAGAAAAAGGTCAACACATACTATTTTTTTAATTTCCATTTGTACGCTCTTATGATAACACGTTTCTAGCCATGTTTACCCCCTAGAAGCGTTTTATCTTTTTTTCTTGTTTTTTTGTTGTTGTTGTTGTTGTTGTTGTTGGTTTTTTGTTTTTTGTTTTTTGAGTGAGCTATTTCTTTGTAGCATCAAATGTATAACTGAAATTTTGATTTAAGCTCTCATTTCAGTGCTTAATTATTTTTATATTTCTAACTGCAGCTACCTAACTGTTGAACCGTCTCTTAATGTTTGTTATCATGTAATTCATTTTTCACATTGATTAATTGCATTTTACATACAACACGTTTTATTTCAAGTAGACATATGTAAAAGTCCACATGTAAATAGTTACCTATCACCATGTCTCCTCAAATCTGTAAAGCCACCAACCGGAGACAGACCCTTTTCCTTCTTTTTAGCAAAGCTTCATCAGCACAGTTTGACCTCAAGATAAATGACAATCCAGATGGTCAAGCTATTCTACAATCTCCCATTTTTATAAAGAATTTATGAAAACAAAACAAACATTCGTTTCTAAAACTCGAATTTCTCTTTGCAAAATCCACCACAGCTGAGGAACTTAAACAGCACTGCTATCAACAACGACAATTGTTATGATATTAATGAGACACAGTTACAACTTGGGTCATTCCAGTCCATGCATTCGACCATGTTGTTCGATTTTTATATAACTGTGTTAGCTTGTTCGTTTGGTTTTGGTTTTGTTTAGGTTTGTTTAGTTGTTTATTCGTTTGTTTACATAAAGTTGTCCTCCTCTCTCCACAGACAAGTCAGCAAAGCTGAAGGCACCTCATTATCCATGGAATTAGATTGCCTTTTCTACGAGACCACAGCAGCGGAAGAATACGATCACGTGGCCCGGATCTTCACGCGCCTCATTACGGACGTGCATGCAGACAAATATGGCGTCCCACTGCAACCGCTTTTCATCGCAGAAGAGCGCCCTACTCCACGTGATCCCCTGCACGTTCGTCAACGACCGAAGTCTCCTAAAGGCACTTCTTCAGACAAAAAGGACGAAAAGAACCCTCAGAAAAAGAACTTTAGCAAATTGTTCAAAATATTTAATTAATAAAGTAATATTGCAATGGTAAAGTGAAGGTTGTCCCATAACCCTGCGTAGATTGGAGTGTGTTCAACAGGCACTCATTGCGCTCGGACAATTCCATACGAGCCTTCCCCCAAAATCAGCCTGCAAATAAGTGGCAGATTCTTTCAGCCTGTGCAAAATCCTATGCACTATCAAGACCGTGATATGGAGTCAGGGACGGAACGGGATCTATGGAACACTAAGCCAACACCACTAGAATTTTTGGAACACTGTGGTAGATAACGGTGAATAGACCAGCTCTTGGTGTAGCAGACTGGGATTGAACTCAAGAAATCTGATTCTGAGTCCACGGTTCTGTCAACTAGACCAGCCACTTTATGGTAATAGGGGCCTGTGGTCCGCCTAGGGTCGAACCCATGACCTTTGTGTTATCCTAAGGTGCGGCGGATACACCTCAAGTTCAATCCTAGCCTACAGCGTAAAAACCTGGCATGTTTGCTGCCTATCTTAACGCTCCAATCATTCTGGTGGTGCCATCTGCGTGTTTTGTAGGTCATGTCCCCCCCCCCCCCTTCTTTCATATTTCCAGATATTGCTAGTGCATAGGGTTTTGTTGAAGACACGGGTTCGAAACCGGGAAATAAAAGTGGCGACATCAGAGAGGCATCCAGAAACCATGACGTGGATGCAGCCTGGCCATCTTAGAGTGTAAGGAGTTTAGGGCCAAAGCGCTTCCTTGAGAGAGGTTTCTCTGTGTGTGTGTGTGTGTGTGTGTGTGTGTGTGTGTGTGTGTGTGTGTGTGTGTGTGTGTGTGTGTTGTGTGTGTGTGTGTGTGTGTGTATGTGTGTGTGTGTGTGTGTGTGTGTATGTGCTGTCCAGCTCTCCCCAGAGTTTCTTGTTACTGACCATAATGGCGATGGGGATGATAATCGTGATACTTTTGTGTGCAATCCTGTTCTGGATTGAGACTACTACGTGACAAAGCAGTATCCTACGCCTGATTTCATAATATATCCTGGCATCAGAAAGGCCGAGAGACACATACACTTGCGGTGTTGGTCAGGAGACTTGAGCAACCCCCTCAACAACGCATCCATAAACTGGATGAGACTCAACTGTGCAATCTTAAGTTTTCCCAATGAGCCCATAACACATTCAGCTCTGGGCAGGAGCAGGTTAGGGCCAAAATATCTCACAATAAACTCTTGAGAGTCACGGAGTTATCTCCCATTTAGAATTTCTCAACTCCAACACAGTTTGCGCTACCCATTCAGCTAGCATAGACACAGCCACAAAGCGTAGAGTTGTAAGCTCAGAACATTCCTCAAATGTTCTGAGCTAACATTTTTATGCTTTGTGGCTGTGTCTATGCTAGCTAAATGGGTAGCGCAAACTGTGTTGGAGTTGAGAAATTCTACATGGGAGATAACTCCGTGACTCTCAAGAGTTATGTTACTTAGTTAATACTTAAAATTCTCCCTACTTCCCTTTTATTTCCTTTGGTGTTACAAATATGCCTTGGAGCTGTATATGTTCTGTCTTGTCTATGTGTGTTTGTTTGGTATTTTCAAGAATAAAAGACTGTGTCAATCTTGAACATAAGACCAATATATTGTATGAATTTCTCTCCTCCCTCGTGGTTGTGTGTAGGTGTAGTTTCATGGTATAGGGGTAGGCTTGGGCATTTCTTTTTTGAGGAATGTTCTGAGCTTACAACTTTATGCTTTGTGGCTGCGTCTATGCTAGCTGAATGGGTAGCGCAAACTGTGTTGGAATTGAGAAATTCTACATGGGAGATAACTCCGTGACTCTCAAGAATTATGTTACCTAGTTAATATTTAAAATTCTCCCTGCTTCCCTCTTATTTCCTTTGGTATCTCACAATAACTTTGACAGGACAGCTGGGATTCGAACTCACAGCCTTCCAGTCTTTAGTCCGTTGCACTAACCATTTGTATCAGTATTCTGTATTTTTTCCCTGTTTAGTGATGGTTGATAGATCAGTGTAATTATTTGTCTTTTTTTTCCTTCTGATTGTTGGTGTCGCCATTTGAACATAGTACTTGTATGTCGATGTTTTCACAAATTTAATACAGTGTGCTTTTGAGTCTTTTTTTTTTTTAAAGAGGCAGATTGTGTCATCCTTTCCTTCTGTTTGTTGTTCTTATTGTTATGTTTTTGGTTGCACTGGTGGTCTTTTGACATATTTAACTCAATGCGTATTTATTTATGAAACTTACGTATTCTGTCCTTATATACCTGTTCTCCCTCTCTGCCTCTGTGCGTGAGTCTGTCAACTTAATAAGTATTGTGCATTTATGTATTCTGTTTATTCTGTTTGGGTTTCTGTGTGTGTGTGTGTGTGTGTGTCTCTGTGTCAGTCTATCAGTCTGTTTCCCCTTTGTCTCTCTTGTCTGCCGGTCTCTGTCTGTCTCTGTTTCCGTCTTGTCTGCGTGCCTATCTGTTTGTCTGTCCGTCTGTCTGTCTGTCTGTTTGTCTGCTTTCTATTTTCCTATTGCTTAATTTCATGTTCGTTTATATCTTAACACACAAACACACACACTCGTCCATGCACACAGACAGACAGACAGACAGACACTACACACACACACACACACACACACACACACACACACACACACACACACACACACACACACACACTATTAAAAGTGATGGAAGACGATTTTGATCAAGGTACAAATGAATCAATCACTTAACTTCCTGACATGAATTGTATCCATTGGTTTTGAATAATCGATCTTGTATTCTGTATATTTGTTAGGGTTGGATACGGTCCATCATTTGATGTACATATTTTACTATCATCTACGAGTAATTACTAGTTCATTAAAGATGTATATATAGCATACAAGTGTAATATGCATCTACGTCAAGATTATGTTATCTACTGTTTTTGTTACAGTTGTACATATTTTTTGTCAATTTGTTTTAATGCAAAATTTTCATGAAAATACAATCAAAATATGCATACAAATCAAACAGATTCATTTTCTCAGCTTCATGCATGGTTGTACATATTACTTTCGGCACGAAAAGTGTTACAATAGCATGTTTTTTTCTAAAAGCATTATGCACCATGGTATTAATGTAATATGAATAGACGTAAATTATGGAAATATGAAGGAAATACATGTTGGAAAATGTGTTGTGTATGTATATGCGCGCGCGCGCGCACGCATGAGTGAGTGTGTGTGTGTGTGTGTGTGTGTGTGTGTGTGTGTGTGTGTGTGTGTGTATGTGTGTGTGTGTGTGTGTGTATGTGTGTGTGTGTGTGTGTGTGTGTGTGTGTGTGTGTGTGTGTGTGTGTGTGTGAATGTGTGTGTGTGTGATGTGTGTGTGTATGCCTGCGTGTGTGTGATGTTTGCGTATGTGTGTGTGTGTGTGTCTGTGTGTGCACACGTGCGCATGTGTCTTTCTATGAATGTGTACACGTGTGTGCGAGAGAGAGAGAGAGAGAGAGGAGAGAGAGAGAGAGAGAAAGAGAGAGAGAAAGAGACAGACAGACAGACAGACAGAGACATATAGAGAGAGACAGACAGAGACAGACAGAGACAGACAGACAGACAGATTGGGTGAACACAATGCTCATAAACGTAACATCCTTATATATATATACCCACACAATGGAAATAATGACAAGTAAGAGCACGATCGAAACAAATAATAGCTTAATAAACAGGCAAACAGCATCAACTCACAAGAAAATACCAGCACTGGAAACAGTGAGACACAGATGTATGAACATAAACAACGTATAAACACGAACCTTGTTCCATTACACATTTTTTACACTCAAGTGCACACAACTGACACATCAACGTCAAAAGACGTTGGAGACTGATTGGATACATCATCTAAATAGAGTAGTACAGCATCAACAGAACTGCTCTTCGCTGGACATCAGAAGGAAGACGACATAGAGGAAGACCCAGGAACACCTGGCGACGAATGGCCCAAAGAGTTTCAGTTTCAGTTTCAGTTTTAGTTTCTCAAGATGACGTTCCCATGTTCGGAATGAATTCTATATGCACTAAACAAAAACGTCAGTCTAAAATAACTTGTCATAAATAAATAAACAAAACAAACCAAAAAGCAAACCAAAACAAAACAAACAAACAAACAAAAACAAAAACAAAAAAACAACAACAACAACAACAACAACAAAAAAAAAAGGGGGGGGGGGGGGGAAGGAAAAAGAAAAAAAAAAAGAAAGAAAGAAAAGAAAAGAGCCCAGCTGAAGTAAGCATTGCACGAAATCCAAAACAAGTGTGACTGCCCGCGTTCAAGCAAACAGGAACCAGAAAAACGCGAAAATGGAACCAAAATGCGTATTTAATACAACCAGATAAGACAGGCGCAAATCTTCGGCCAATTGGCCTTTGTCAAGCGTGAATGTAAGATCACAAACAAACAAATACAAAACTTGGGATTTAGTTCTCTTTTCCCACTGGACGAAGCAGCAGGGAAGTTTGTCCTTTTCTCCTATTTTTCGTGTTTGGTGTTTGTTTGTGATCTTACATTCACGCTTGACAAAGGTCAGTTGGCCGAAAATTTGTGCCTGTCTCGTCTGGTTGTATTAACTACGCGTTCTGATTTTTTCCCCCGTCTTTTTCTGGTTCCTGTAAGCATTGCACGTTTTGATTTGAATTGAACGTCTAGTCCTTCAAAAGGGGACGAAAAATGAGTGGGACTTGTGTGCCTTCTGGCTGTACACGCTTAAGATCCCACCACAGTTGAAAATCGTGAAGAGCAGGGCATTGCCCGGCTGCCTTGGTATAAAACATTGGAGAGATAGGTTGATTTTCCAGGTCCCACCCCTTGAAGACCAATTAGCCTTCTTGCCTTTCTGAAGTCTTGGTTAAAAAAAAGTGTGAAAACGAATTTGAAGCGACGGAGAGGGGATGGGCGCCTCACTCGTGGTGCTAGCCCCGTGAAAAGTTGAGGTCTCTGCCACCTCACTCCCCTACGACCTCAGGGTCATGGAACTATCTAGGTAGGACCTCAGGACCTGGCCAGCTCTTGGGTTTATGTGCAGGCTTAAGGCTTGTGTCGTGATCGTTCTGGATCTTCTCCAATACATAGCACCTGTGACGTTAGTGCACACGGAATTCATTCCGAGCGCGGAGACGTCATCTTGAGAAACTGAAACTGAAACTGAAACTTTTCCCAGTTGGTGGTGTTGATGTTTCAACTGATGAGACTGGCCTCAGAGTATCCTTTCCTCGCTTTAGTGGTCATGGTATGCTTGCTTCACCTCTATACACTGAGGGGCATCTTTGGAATACAGTTGAACAAGGTGTCCAGTACAACAAAACTGACTTTTTTTTTTTTGATGAGTCCTGCGAAAGGACATAAGCCTACAGTACTGGTCTATTGTCCCACACGAAGACACACTCAAGGATCTGAAGATCACTATGCCTACACATCCATTGGATGGACATGAGACATACGTGTGTGACATAAATAATAATAATTACAATATTTATATAGCGCAAAATCTTGATAAAATCAAATCTAAGCGCTGAAGCAGACACACACGCAAGCACGCACGCACGCACGCACGCACACACACAGCACGCACACACACACACACACACACACACACACACACACACACACACACACACACACACACACACACACACGCACGCATGGCTATAAATGGGGAGAAAGAATAAAAGCAATAAAAGCAAGAATAAAACCAATGGAAAATTATAGAGAGCATAGCATATACAATTATATATTATAACCATGTGATTCCCTCCGAGCGGAGACAGGCTGCAGAGAGGGGGGGGGGGGGTTGAGTGAGGTTAGGATTTTATGCAGAGGAGAAAAGGTGAGTTTTGAGAGCGGACTTGAAGGAGACAAAAGTAGGTTGCTGACGGACTGAGAGAGGAAGTTTGTTCCAGGAGAGTGGACCAGAAACAGAGAAGGCTCGTGGACCATAGGTATTGAGCTTAGTGCATGGAAAGCGAAAAGTCAGAGGATCGGAGGCAGAGCGGAGGGTACGTGAGGGAAGATAGATCTCAAGTAGGCTTGACAGGTAATCGGGGGCTGCGTTATTGAGGCTTTTGTAGCACATGGTGTCTAGTTTGTACTGTATGCGCTTTGATACAGGGAGCCAGTGAAGTTGTGCCAGGAGAGGAGATATGTGGTCAGCTTTTTTCTTTTTGAGTACAAGGCGTACAGCATTGTTTTGAATGCGCTGTAGGATGTGAATGGTGGAGGCAGGAAGACCAGACAGGAGTGAATTGCAATAGTCAATGCGAGACATTATGAAGGAGAGAACGAGTTTTGCAGTTGTTTCGACAGAGAGATACTTCCTGATCAGCCTTATACGATGGAGATGATAGTAGCAGGATCTGGCAGTTTGAGAAACAAAGTTGTTCATGGAGAGGGTAGAGTCAATGCAGACACCAAGGTTTTTAGCTGAATCAGAAATTGGGACTGATGTGTTACATAATGGGAGAGAAAGAGGAGGCAGCTGAGAAAGTTTCTGACGGGTGCCAATGAGGATAGCTTCTGTTTTGTCGTCATTAAGCTGAAGTCTATTGTGTAATTTATTCTCATTTTATATGCATGAATTGATGCGTGCGTGCGTGCGTGCGTGCATGTGTGTGTGTGTGTGTGTATGTGTGTGTGTGTGTGTGTGTGTGCGTGCGTGTGTGTGCGTTTTACTGAACTAACTCCAATGAAAACACACACACACACACACACACACACACACACACACACACACACACACACACACACATACACACACACACACACACACATGCACGCACGCACGCACGCACGCATCAATTCATGCATATAAAATGAGAATAAATTACTGGTAGCTATGGTGCTTTATGGTCCGCGTGCAACTGAAATCTTAAATAGAAACCAAAACAACAATGAAAATAAGTGGAAAAAAAAAAAAAACCCAGAGCACACCACCTCCTCAGTTTGAAATTGCCACAAATGGAATTCAAAATGAAGAGCCCATGGAACTTTTAATTCACTTTTGAACAGATTTTGATGTAATGTTTTGAAACTTTCAACCAAAATTGAGTAATTTCCATCAATAGTGAATGATTGGACTCCATTTACAACGGAATCTGCCTTGTTTGATGACTAGGTGGATAAAAATAGTATGTTTCAAAACGCAAAGGAAATTTAATCTCAGCGGCTCACAGATAGTTGAAGGGAGGAAATCGTATTTCTACAACGTAATTTGTGTATAAATGATCTCCCTTCCCTTTATTTGGGAAGTGACGTCATTGAACGTGATCATGGCCAAGAAACTAAAAGCGGATCGACCGAGCTGTGTTTATTTACTATTACTTTCGTGGCATTTGTGACTCTAGCGTGTGTTGAATACAACAGATGTGGCACTAGTTTACCGAAGAGTTTTGCAATTGACTCTGAATGTGTGTAGCTGAGTTCCTGTTTAGTGAAACGACGCAATCTCTGCCACTTTCATTCTAAAAACCATGTGGCTGTGCTAATCAAGTCACGATCACGATGTCGATGATCTGCCGTCACAGACGAATGAGTCAGTGACTCATTGGAATTATCGGAAGCCTGTTCCTTTTTGTTAGCAGTTTTATTTTGTTGATGAGTAGATTATTACGGTTTGGGTAGATTTGCTGGTCAGAAGATGGAGTTTCATCCAGAGCATTACAGTGAGTACAGACCAGCGTCAGGTAGTAGCGGTAAGTGCAGTCTAATCATCATGCCAGTGGCCCAGTGGCACTAATTTTAAACACGTGTAGACTATCTAATCGAGTTTTTGTTGTTGTTTTTGTTTCGTTGTGTTTTTGTTTGTCTGATCCCCCCCCCCCCCCCCCCCCCCCCCGAAATGTTGGAGAAGATTGTCACAACTACAGAAGTATCATCCCCTGTGGGGGTTGTTGGAGGCTAGAAATTCCCTCTTTTTCAATTTTTGTCACTCTCTCTTTGTTTCTTTCTTCCTCCTTTACTTTCTGTCGTTTCTTCCTGTCTTTGTCTGCCTTGCTGGTTCATTCACCTGCATGTGTTCGATAAAGTCTTAATACTTTCTCTTGGGGTTGATAATTGTGTACCTGCATTATCTTATCTTGGGATAAGGGAAATGAGATATACTGAAGCAATTTTAGGTAATTTAGGCCCATACTTACCTGTTTTAGTGTCCTCAGTTATGGTAAACTTTGTATTCAGGTTTCTTTTTTTAAACCCCTTGTTTGATAAATTGGGTGGTCAGCACAGGGGCATCTCCTTAGATTAGGTGTATGAATGCGTTGATATGTGTACTTAATTTTCTTTTTCTTTTTTTTAATATACATTTTTTGTCCTGTTGAAGTATAGATATAGCCTATGTTTTGAAATGGTCATGGCTCTATGCAGTTGGCTGGGCTTTAAACAAAAATAACAGTAATAACAGTAACTGAACTATCTCTGATAACGGTTTATTTAAAATGTACCAGTCAGCTTGCACTTACATGAATGTACACAGCATAGAAATGGCTGTTTTGAGTGTCTTTGATGATCTGCCTACAGAAGCAGATAGACCTAATGAGAAACAACATGAACAAGTCTGTCTTGTTTGTCTGTTTGACTTCAGTTTTTAATAGCTTTTTGATGGTTTCCATCAGGAACGGGTAGCTTAGTGTCTGGAAAGGCTACATAGAAAAGAATTCTGTATGTTCTGTGACAGAATCATCAGGCAGGTAAGAGCCGCCTAAAGCCCTATCCTCCTGCAGTTTTAGCCACAGGGTTGGTCTAGGTCTTTTGGCCACAAGCTAAAGATAGGACAACTCATACAAGAAACCTAGAGGGCTGAAGTCAGATGTACCTGGCCTGCAGGTGCCTTCTGTAAACCATTGTATCATGCATTATACCGCAAATGTATGCCTACATGGCCATGTAGAAGACAAGAATGCATTGTTCAATGTTCTTTAAATTCAGTGCACATGCTGCTTTGATACAAATAAAGTGAGGGTTATGACTGGTGTGAGAGTTATCTGCTGAGAATGAGTATTGAGTCGAACAGAACCCAGCACAGCCAGTTATTGTTTTGAAGACTGTTGTTGTGTTGAACATGAAATCACTGGTAAATTATGTAATTATATTGCACGGATACAATATCAGGCTTAGGCAGCCACACTTACATGTTGTTTACCACAGCTTATTTCCTTAGAAAATTTAATTCAGGAGAGTGGGCCTGGGAAACACTTCCATTATGGACATCATCATCATCATAAATAACTGCACTAATCTGGTCAGTTTTGGTAAAGATGAAATCTTCATAAAAACAGATGTCAGAATACTAACTTACTTATATAATTAATTTATGATGTACAGTTCATGATTACAAAACTGAAGTGTCTGTGCGTGCTTCAATGATTACCAAACTGAAGTGTCTGTGCATGCTTCAGTGTTGAGTCTTCCTATCTGTATCTTCCCCGTAACAGTTATGTCATAACATGTGTACAAGTGTGTTACAGTTGTGCAACATTAGACACTGTTGACTCTTTAACCCATTGACTCCCCATCCTGTTTACCAAGATCCTGTATTGTCAACCACGCTAGCAAAGCAAAAAACTTAACTCTTCAGTCTTTGATTCTCCCTATCAACTAGCTTCCTGCAGAAAGCTGATACATAGGGTGAGGGAGTCAAAAGGTTAAGTTTTTGCAGTTGATGGATAGGGTGCGGGAGTCAAAGGGTTAAAATTCTGATACAGTATGAATATGTGTACATACATAATATTAGTAAAGAAAGGTCTTGTCTTGCGGCATGTATACATGACTATATATTATAATGAATGCCTTGTTAATTTAATCATTGTGAATGTGATTGAACAGAAAATCAGATTTGAAAATTGAATTATAATCCATTGGTTTATATGTAAGAAATGATATATTTTAATGAATTAAATATTTTAGTTTCATTTGTTTTTGAAAGACCTGTTTTTTTAGTTCATTTAATGAAAAACAGTAGTTAAAGTAAAACTAATGAAACTATTGAAAGAATGAATTGTTAAGTATTATATATTTAAATCTATACACATGCATATTTCCCGCTCAGTTCTTTATTCCCACAGGCTCAAACTCAAAGAAATGATGCCGATGTATCTGATCTACTTTATGTTTCTCAAGCTCGAGAGGAACATAACCACATGTATGCAGAATGAGCTACACAAGAATTAGGTAGTCCTCATTTCAGGTCAAGTGTCATTGTATCTGATGCTTCCTCAAGGTTACAGTGAGATTTGAAAAGAACAAAATCAGGATTTAATATAATTAATTTTTATTTTTTATAAAAAGGGAGATAGTTAAAAATGTCTCTACCATCTTGTATTAAAGACTATTGTATTAATGTTTGATATATTCCTTTGCATTAACACATTTTGTTTCTTTGTTTTCAGCACTTGGTCTTTGTTCCAGTCACTCGTACTTGGATGGTGTTCCTTTCAAGATCAGTTCTACTTTTAAACCTCCTGCCCAGGTATTTTCCTTTTTTTGCCCTCGTGCGTGTTTGTTGTTGGTTGCCTAAGTCTTCTTCCCAGTCCCCAGTGTCACTGCTTCCACACTGTTACAGTTCTTCAACATGGTACAGACTTGCTGAAACTGTTGTCAAGAGACTGAACTACCACATTCCCCAGTGACAGTCCCCACACCTCTGACATGAGAGAGAAGACGCGCATGGAGCAGACAGAACAAACACAAACAGAAATTTAGGAGTGAGATCACCATGAGCATTTGAATGTGAAGCATCACAGAGTCTGGGACAGTTTTTCACATTGTTCAGATGATTCATGAAAATGAGGATAATATTGATAGTTACAGTCATGATGCTGTTAAGTTTTGTTGTATGCAGGCCCCAATAGCTCAGTTGGTTTGAGTGTCAGATTCACATGCTAATGGTTGTGGGTTCGAATCCCGGGCTGCGCTACAATAAAACTGGCCAGTGGCCTTCTCACTGTCCCATCTTAATATCATTGTTGTTCTAGTGATGTCAGTTTAGGATTAGATAAAGTCCCCCTTCCCCCACTTCTTTGGGATGGTTATCCCCGTCGGCCTGAGGTGGGTGCCGACGTAAAAACTGAACCAAATCAATCAAAGATCTATTGTGGATTGAGATTGCATGATGGGGCTGTACTCTGCACATCCTTTCATGATGCTTATGAAATTTGTAGACATTGTAGTTTCAACTAGGCCTGAAAGGTGCAGATGCCTGTAGTGTAATTTGATAGCATCCTCAGTGATTCATCTGTGAAATGAACGAGACTTGATTGAATGGTCCTAGCCTTCCCAGTAAGTCCCTAGCACATTTAGCCCTGATGCTGGTAGGAAATGGTTGGGCTCAGAATATAGATCCATAAAGATCTTGAACAAATTGCACACTCTAAATTGGGACTCAAACCCACAAATCCTCCAGAATAAGTTTTGGCTGCTTTTTCTGGTGGTATGTTGGGATACTAGACAGGTTTTCCAGCACAAGAAAGCAATACACTTCCTCAGAAAATCCCTGTGATTCTTGGAAACAAACTATGCCAATCAACACAGCCATTTGTCACTTTGTGCTAGTACTAGTAGTTGAAAAGGGCAATTTTGAATGGTGAAGTGTTCATCAGAGAACCAAGTTTCATTTTGGCTAAAAATTTACCAAGTAACACCACTGAAGATAGCACCAGCCACAAATATATTGAGTGCAATGAACGAAAAAGAAAAGAACAGGGTTTTGAACTTGATTTCTTTCTTCAGAAAAGTTAAAATATGGCCCTATGTTTCAAATAAAAGGATAGGACATTGACCCCTTTGGTCAAAATGTTATGGGTCACTTGAGGAAATGGTGCACCACTGGCGCACGGTGTGGCCAGAAAATAAATACGGAGCGCTTATGAGAATATCTGCCTGAAGAAGAAGCTAAGAGTAAGACTGTCAACAATGATGCCCATCTTCATCACCTACTGTGACCTAGTGATGGTGCAGTGTTGACAAGGTGTGAGAAGACCAACCTTTCCTGCCCATTGAGACCAGAACCATCAGCTTTAGAAACTCACTGATATCATCAGCTGAGTGTCAAGAGTCTTCATCTAACATCAAGCAATTAAATAGCAACAGAAGCATTCTTGTGTGTGTGTGTGTGTGTGTGTGTGTGTGTGTGTGTGTGTGTGTGTGTGTGTTGTGTGTGTGTGTGTGTGTGTGTGTGTGTGTGTGTGTGTGTGTGTGTGTGTGTGTGTGTGTGTGTGTGTGTGCATGCCTGCCTGAAGAAGCTTGCTCAGAATATGAATGGTCACCCAGTTCATTCAGTTGTTGTGTGTAATTAACCAGCATTGACAAAAAAATAAACTGTGAGTGTGTGTGTGTGTGTGTGGGGTGTGTGTGTGTGTGTGTGTGTGTGTAAGAGAGAAAGAGACAGACAGACAGACAGACAGAAAGAAAGACAGACAGAGAGAGAGACTCAGAGAGTCAGAGAAAAAGAAAGACAGACAGACACAGAGAGAGACAGAGAGAAACATGTGGGAAGAGAGAGAGAGAGAGTGCTTGTGTTCTTTAACATTTACGAATGATTATCAAGCAACAGAAGCACATGTGCGTGAGCGTGTGTATGTGTTTGCTGGGAAGGGGTGTGTATAGTGCACATGTGTGTGTTGGTGTGAGCATGTGCATGAACATTGTGTGGGGGGGTGTAAGCTTGGGTGGACTCCGCATGAGATACTTGTGAGCACATGGCGGCGAGAACTGTTATTGTTAATTTGATTTTCAGATTGATTACTATTACTTTTTATAGTATCAATTAGTTGACAGATTAATGCTTTCTAACTTCATGTAATTCACCTTTCGTTGTTTGTTGTTGCGCCTTCCCTGCTCAGAATCCCTGACTGGATTCATTTCCGTACAGCCAGATGTTAGAAGTGTTTTTTACACAACATTCTTATCCCTTTGACTCCCGTACCATATCCACCAACTGCAGAAACTGAACCTTTTGACTCCAAATCCATCAGCTTCCTGCAGCAAGCAGGTGGATAGGTGAGGGAGTCAACTCAAACTCAAAGGGTTAAGTTTTTGCTTTGCTAGCATGGTTGACAGTGCAGGATGATGGTGGACAGGGTGTGGGAGTCTTAAGGTTATTTAGCACGTGGGCACAGTGGTGAGGTTTTGCAGAGTGTGTGTGTGTGTGTGCATGTGTGCGTGCGTGTGCGCACACGTGTATGTGTGCACATGTGTGTGCGTGTGTATGCACATGTGTGTTTGTTGTTTATTGATAATAAAAGTGATATCAGTTTAAGACAATTAGCTTCATTTGCATGTCACGTTGGAGTTGATGTTTGTAGATGATTGTAGATCTTATTATATATATGGACATTATTTATTTTTGTTGTTTTGACCGGATTATACATGTTTGTGTACATATGTCTATTATGTGTATGTTACTGCATGCATTGCATATGCATTTGTGATATTTGCATATAAATGTGTGTATATAGGTGTACACGCATTATATGCGCGCGTTAAATCTTGATTAAATACATTTCATGTTGTTCAAATGGTGTGTATCACTATGAAACAGATTTCCCTGTATACTTTTGGTATGGCTGTGAAACAGTTTCATACAAGTACATTTTTTGTATCACTGAAACAGATTTTCTTGTAAAAAGACAGTATGTCATGTCATCTGTTATCATAAATTGTTTTTTTTGGTAATGGACCTTTCATTCATGATTCAAGAAAGAGAGTTGACTGAGGTTGGTGTATTCCTAGACCCATGAATAAGATAATAATATTTTGAAACATTTATTTATATATTTTAATCATTTCTTTCAGCCTGACCTTCCAGAAGTACATGTTTCCACACACAGTAAAGCTTTACATGATGAGGTAAGGTTTTGCTGTATTGAACAATCATTATGATTACATTATTCATCATTCATCATCATCATCAGGTGCCTTGCCGATGGCGTTGGCGATCATGGACTTCCATCTGTCTCTATCTCTTGTTGCCTGAAGCATCTCTTCCACCCTCTTTGTCTTCAGCCACTCTGCAAGTCATCTAGTATCTTATTATTATTAATCATTATTTATTGATTGTAGCTGGACCTGTCCTTAACTGAGTACTTCTGCAAGTTGACATTGATAATGTAATCAGTAAATAGATCAGATCTAATCGTTTTGTAGGTTAATTAAAAGAAAAAAGGAAAGGAACTAATTAACAGTTAACAGTTGGTAGTTGGTATCTTTATAAAGGCATATATATATGTCTGCTATTTCTCGTTTCTCTTTCTTCATCATTTTTTGTTTGGTTGGTTAGTTGGTTGGTTTTTATGTTGTTTCAATTATATAATGTCATATGTTCTATTTGGTTACATTTACACAAATACACATGTTCATATTTTATCAGTGTATGTAATGTTTAAAATAATTCCATTACATTAATATGAAAGACTTCATGATACTATTTTTCTGTTTGTTTTTAAAAGTGGGTCGTTTCAACATTAGGATGAGGCGTTGACGCATATTTTCTTTGTCATTGTCTGTTTTGTGTATGTGTTAGCTTAGCATTTTTGCGTTGTTTTCTCATAGCCATTGTAACAAAGATGAAAGCTAGTCAGAGGTAATCGTAATCAGTACCATTCCATTCTAAAGATTTGCATACAAGCCTCAGATTCAGAAATTGATTCGGACAGAGTTTGCATTACTGTATATTAATTATTAGAGATAAATGTAGTCAGTACAATGTTCAGTCTGAAGTTTCATGTTCCAACATCAGATGGAATCACAGTGAGTTTATCTTAAGTGAACTGTCCCATTTCAGTATGAGTACGACACAGAGGAAGCAGTACTGGCATGGTCAAGAGCACGCGAAGAAGCCAAGGCCAGAGCCATAGCCGAAAGGGAGGCTGCAGAGCGGGAAAGAGAGGCAGCAGCAGCTGCTGAACGAGCAAGAGCAGCTATAGCTGCTGCTGAATCCAGTTCCTCAGATTCAGACCAAGATGTTCCTGATGTTTCTGAACAGTCAGCACCAGCAGGCAGTTCAACAGAAATGTCACAGCCACATCCCCGACCAGTCAAACCGCCCTGGCAGTTACCAGTGTCAGTCAGCAGCACTATTCTAACCCCCACTCCAATCCAGACAGCCCAGAAGAAAGTACAGTCCCCTGTGGCCCCCAAAACCCCAGTTGATCTGGCGTTGTTTGAACAGGAGGATGACCCGTTTGATAACATGGAGTTGCAGACTATCAATGACATGGAAGAGTTGCGTACTTTACTAGGTGGCACGGGGGAAGGTGGCAGTCAGGAACCATCACCCAATCCTGATATTCAGGCTTTGAAAACAGAGGCTGAGGACTCGCAGGTTGTTGCCGCTGAGGAATCAGATCAGCTGCCTACAGATAGAAAATCCACTGTGTCATCTGCTAATGGTGTATACAGAAATATACCTGGACCTTCAGGTATGAAAATGTTTGACAATAGACCCATGGACAGGGTAAATGGTGCTACTGTCTCTGGTGCCTCCAGTAATGTAGATAACAGGTCTGACCTGTTCTGCAATCCTATAGGCACAGAATCTACTGAGGATGAGGACTATGTTCATATTAGGTCTGACTACTCACAGCAGTCAGTCAGTTTCCAGAGAGACTCAGCAGGGTCAGCTGAGGCAACTTTAGGTGGTGAGCTGCCACAGCAGTATGCCCAGAGTAAAGTCTTCAAACCTGTGTTGCCCCCTATACGTCCACGTGGAAAGAGTTTAGGAGGCGAAAGTACATCAGACAGTTTTTCAGGGGGCTCAGTCAGTACTCCTTTCGATTCTGCTGTCCAGCCCAGCAAGAGGACTGGCTTTATGGGTGCAGCAGGGATGTCTCAAAGTGCTTATGTCATGTCGGCATCAGTGTCAGGGACTTCAGATGTACTGGGCTCAGGTTCATCTGCCCTAGATCAGCACCATAACATGTCGGGCTCATACCCCAGACCTGCTGGCGTTGCAGCTAGCACTACATTTAGTAATGTCTACAGTCGCCACAGAAATGCAGGATCCAACTCCATGTCCACCACAGCTGTGAAAGATGTGGGTGCTGACAAAGGAGGACTGAGGAATGCCAAGAGTAATCCTGACCTCGTGGCACAAAGCTATGATCCTGGTGCTGGTCAAACCCAGTCCTCTCCCCAGGTAATGAATGTTCATGTTTTATATTTGTGGTTATGTACATGCATGCAAGCATGTTTAATGATGTGCTTAACTGATGAAATGAATAAGAATGGAAAATGACAGAGTACATGTTAGTGGAGAGTCTAAAATGACAGAGTACATGTTGGTGGAAAGTCTAAAATGACAGAGTACATGTTGGTGGAAAGTCTAAAATGACAGAGTACATGTTGTTTTCTCCTTCTTACTCTAACCAACAATGCTTTTATTCTCGCACACTTAATGATGGATGTCTCTTGTATCTGCAATCTGTTCTCAGGATCCATTTACTGATTTAGACCTTCACCCATATATTAGTGGTAGATTTTGTTGTTATTGTTGCTTTCCCCTTAATTTCATTTTTTAAAGTATGTTAAATGATTAAATCAATCTATAGTTTACGTCATGATCATACCTGGTTTGTTTTCAGCCTTGACATCTGTTCTTTACATCTTACTCTGGGCCACACATGCTGGTATTGCTTTTTTAACATTTAATGACTAACAAGCAAAAAGAAAATGAATACAGTCTCATAATGTAGAGTGTTGCAATACGCTATATAATCTGCTGATGTACAAAATCTCCTATTACAGTATTACAGTACACTAATGTATATAATGTCCTATGTAATTTATGCTATTTGTATCTTTTCAGCATTAGAATCCATTTTGACTTTTGCCAATGCCTAGTCCATACTTGTATGTATACAATGACACACATTGACACATATATGATGTTGCCCCCTTTAACTTCTTTCTAAACATTAATTTGAAAAAAAATTCAGGTCCTTAACACCACCAACCCAAGTTCATTCAGTGGAAGGTCATTGCCAGGAAGCCCATGGGAACCACCGATGTCAAGTTACTGTGGGGTTGTCCACTAGAAAAGACTGTGCTTGTTGCTTGGTACTTAGGTGGAGTCCAGTAGTGCCTGTGCCTGTTCTGATCCAACACTGAGCCTCTTAATAACGACAACAATCATTCAGTTGCGGAGTCTGACCAGATGAGAGACCTCCCCCCTCCACCGTTACCTTCCCCGGTTGGGAGCCACCACCATAAGTGTCTAAAGTCAGTCCCTATAAACCACTGACACCCAAGGCCTCAGACATGAAATACAACTACAGAATTTGTTCTTGACCTTGAAAACTGTCCACCACCCTCATCCCACCTTACTGCCATCCCTCACACGTCCCTATGGATATTACATTTTGATATTAAGTGATTGAAATGTATGCGCTTACCTTATGATATCTGATTTATATTTACAGCCTTGGAACCCATATCAGCCCTTACCCCGACCCCTGTACCTGGAGACCGGTCCACTTCGTCCTCTCCGGACATGGTACCCACGAGTCAATATCGTACCCCCTCCCCTCATCCTCCTTCATCATCTGCTGCTGTATCCAGCAGTCCTGCCATGGCAGCATCTGCCGCTCAACCAGAATATGACCCTTACCCTAGCCTGTCAAATGACGCCAAGACCTTCGTCAATAACCTGACCTCCATGGGATTCTCCAGGTCACGGGTAGCACGCGCTGTTGAGAAGTTTGGTTTGGATGAACGGGAGGTGAGAATGAGAGGGTTTTTCGTTTCTGTTTTCTCTACACATAATGATTTTGTTACTTTTGCTTGGTCTAGATTGAGAATGGGACTGTTCATTTGTAAGAAAATTAGTACTTTGTTCTTGTAGAAATGACCATTTAAAAAGAGGTAATGATGGTTGAGGATATTTTCATGTACTCATCTTTAAAAGAATGGTGTTTTTTTCTTACTGTTGTTAGGATTGTTGTTTTTTTTCAGTTGATTATTTCATGCTGTAATAAAATTTGGATAATGACTAGTGTTTTCTGGGAATTCAGGAAGGGGGTGGGGGAGAAATTGTAAAAAAAAGGGAAGTATAATAAATGTTATGATAAATCTTTTGCTTGCTTTTAGATTAAATTAGTTGGGTTCGTGTGTGTTAGTGGATGTGTGTGTGTGTGTGTGTGCGTGTGTGTATATATATATGTGTGTGGTGTGTGTGTGTGTGTTTGGATAGGGTGGTGTGTTAGTTGTTTTTAGTTTTGTGTGTGTTTGCATGCATATGTGAATGTATATGTGCATCATGCACATACAGACACATGAAACTAAAAACTGCCACCCTGTCCCTCCCGAACACATACACACACACACACACACACACACACACACACACACACACACACACACACACACACACACACACACACACATACACACATATACACATAATATATATTGTATATATATTTTATGAGTGAGTGTGTGTGTGTACACACACACATGCATACTCACATACATACACATATATAATGTAAGTAAATATATATGTATATATATATAAATATATATGCATATATAAATGTATGTCCATGTGTCCATCAGTAGATATAAATAGATACGTATGTACAAACTGCATGCATGCATGCAGACAGAAAACAGACAGACTGACATATATATATATCATTATATGTTTGAGATTGTGCATATTTGTGTGTGCTTTGTCAGCAAGTGTTGAGGCACTGTTGAAATAAAGTTCGGCCAGTGTTTTGTTCAAGGGGGGAAAAAATCCATCCATTTAATTTCACTCATTATCTTAAGTCATACACAAAATAATTCTGCATATGTATTTGCCAGGCCTACAAAGTCTGGTCACTAAGGTATGTCTCACAGGTAGTGGATCATCTGTTGAATGTGGATAAGCTGATTGAGAAGAAGTTCACACCTGCACTGGCTGAGACTGGACTGCAGCTGTTCAGGAACAACATGCATAAGGTGAGTTCTCTTTGGTTCACTACTTTAACTGCTGATGGGTGATTTGTAAGCAGCGTAGAGCAGCCACCTATCACCAGCTTGTAAGCAGAATAGAGAAGCAACCAGTTGATGACATGTAAGCGTAGTACTATAGCTGTCATACAGCGGGAACATTTTGAAATCGGTCACCCAAACTTTTTGCTCTCATCTATCTGGATGGCTGGTTTCTGGCCATGCAGTAAGGCTAGGATGTCAGTTCTGTGAGAAGTGCAGCATTTGAATAGGTGGTGGTGAAAGGGTTATGGTAATAACAAATAGTAATGATACTTAAATTGCTATACTAGGTTTATTGTGTTAAAGATGTCAGAGTGGTTTACGTGGTTATAGTTGTTTAGAAGTAGAACACAAAAGGACTGTACTGGGTTTATTGTGTTAAAGATGTCAGAGTGGTTTATATGGTTATAGTTGTTTAGAAGTAGAACACAAAAGGATTGTAGGCCTACTGGGTTTATTGTGTTAAAGATGTCAGAGTGGTTTACGTGGTTATAGTTGTTTAGAAGTAGAACACAAAAGGACTGTACTGGGTTTATTGTGTTAAAGATGTCAGAGTGGTTTACATGGTTATAGTTGTTTAGAAGTAGAACACAAAAGGATTGTACTGGGTTTATTGTGTTAAAGATGTCAGAGTGGTTTACATGGTTATAGTTGTTTAGAAGTAGAACACAAAAGGACTGTACTGGGTTTATTGTGTTAAAGATGTCAGAGTGGTTTACGTGGTTATAGTTGTTTAGAAGTAGAACACAAAAGGACTGTACTGGGTTTATTGTGTTAAAGATGTCAGAGTGGTTTACATGGTTATAGTTGTTTAGAAGTAGAATATAAAAGGATTGTACTGGGTTTACTGTGTTCAAGATGTCAGAGTGGTTTACATGGTTATAGTTGTTTAGAAGTAGAACACAAAAGGACTGTACTGGGTTTATTGTGTTAAAGATGTCAGAGTGGTTTACGTGGTTATAGTTGTTTAGAAGTAGAACACAAAAGGATTGTAGGCCTACTGGGTTTATTGTGTTAAAGATGTCAGAATGGTTTACGTGGTTATAGTTGTTTAGAAGTAGAACACAAAAGGATTGTAGCTACGGGTTTATTGTGTTAAAGATGTCAGAGTGGTTTACGTGGTTATAGTTGTTTAGAAGTAGAACACAAAAGGATTGTAGCTACTGGGTTTATTGTGTTAAAGATGTCAGATTGGTTTACGTGGTTATAGTTGTTTAGAAGTAGAACACAAAAGGACTGTACTGGGTTTATTGTGTTAAAGATGTCAGAGTGGTTATATGGTTATAGTTGTTTAGAAGTAGAACACAAAAGGATTGTAGGCTACTGGGTTTATTGTGTTAAAGATGTCAGAGTGGTTTACGTGGTTATAGTTGTTTAGAAGTAGAACACAAAAGGATTGTACTGGGTTTATTGTGTTAAAGATGTCAGAGTGGTATATACATGGTTATAGTTGTTTAGAAGTAGAACACAAAAGGATTGTAGCTACTGGGTTTATTGTGTTAAAGATGTCAGAGTGGTTTACATGGTTATAGTTGTTTAGAAGTAGAACACAAAAGGATTGTACTGGGTTTATTGTGTTAAAGATGTCAGAGTGGTTTACATGGTTATAGTTGTTTAGAAGTAGAACACAAAAGGATTTGTACTGGGTTTATTGTGTTAAAGATGTCAGAGTGGTTTACATGGTTATAGTTGTTTAGAAGTAGAATATAAAAGGACTGTACTGGGTTTATTGTGTTAAAGATGTCAGAGTGGTTTACATGGTTATAGTTGTTTAGAAGTAGAACACAAAAGGTTTGTACTCTGGTGATAATGCTTAGGACAGATAAGTGTAAATTGCGTTAGACTCCTTTTCTTTAGTTGAAGTGATACATTTGAGGTTTAAACTTTTGACTCCCGCACCATATCCATCAGCATCCTGCATTGCCAGCCATGCAAGCAAAACAAAAACTTAAACCTTTGATTCTCTCATCCTATCCACTGGCTTCCTGCAGGACGCTGGTGGATAGGGTGAGGAAGTCAAAGAGTTAAGTTTTTGCAGTTGGTGAGTAGCGTGCGGGAGTCAAAGGGTTAAACAAGCCTGTTTGACAAGCATGGTAGTCAAATGGTTAATATGTCAAGCTTCTAGTAGGAAACTGATGGTTTCATCCTGTTTGAGTACTGCCTGGTGGGTAAGGGGTGGATATTGAAAATATTTGCAGGTCAGCATGTGCAGGCCCACATATGCATGAAACCCCTTCATGTTTATATGCATCAGATATACTGTGAAAGATCCTAAATGCCTTGTCTGTATTTGATGGCTTATGGAACTTTGAAAACATCCAACATGTCCACAAGCATACTTGACAGTACTTAGGATGATGCTCAAGGTAAAGTATATAGACCAGATCAGTATTTCTGATAACACAGGTTTGTTCACAGATTTTAGGACGTGACATTCATGTTGATGTGATGATATGCAGCATAATTATGTATGTTTGTTTGATGTTTTGTTTTGTTTAGTTAGTTTTTTCATGAATTCAATGCAGTTTAATCTAAATTTAACTATTTTTGCTGATTCAGTGATTGCTTGTTATGGTACAGCTGAGAATTCATATTAGTCAACAGATTACTTCCTTTAGGTTCATATGTATGTGTGTGTGTGGGGGGAGGGGGATGAGTAAATGTGAAATTTCCCATAACCTGAGGAGTGTTTGGGGAATGAGGTTGCAGCCT
Organism: Monoplex corrugatus; assembly: GCA_030674185.1. Taxonomy (NCBI): domain Eukaryota; kingdom Metazoa; phylum Mollusca; class Gastropoda; order Littorinimorpha; family Ranellidae; genus Monoplex; species Monoplex corrugatus. Next base: position 58,007,302 of record JAPXFY010000016.1, on the reverse strand, counting down.
GAACTTTTCTCAGGGCCAGCATGATAATATAAGAGCAGTGCCTGTCTCTGTCTCTCTACTGCTTGTCCTTCCTAACCCTGAACAGAATCAATTACCCATTTACCACTGGATGGACTTGAGACCACATGCACAAAATTTCTGGAGAACAGGAAGCTCTGTCTCTACTGTCTATGTCAAGCAGGCCACATCGTTATTATCAAGTGCCTATTATGCCATTGGTATGTAGGGCAGTAGAGAAAGTTCTCCGCACCTGTCTGTCTGGTCTAGGCCAGCCTCTGTATAGTGCCCCTACTGTTACTATACTACTCTTAAAATATGTATGATATGTTTTGTTTGTTTCAGGCTGAACTGTTCTTGAGCCTGTACCAGCAGTTCACAGAACTGGGCTTCACGAGTGATCGCATCCAGACGGCACTGGTGAAGCATGAACTGGACCGTGACAAGGCTCTGGATTATCTGACTGCGTGAATGATGATCAGCTGTGTCAGGATAGTCAGTAAGCTGGCCACTGTCAGCTTGTAGCTCCTGCATGGACTTGGAGAAGGTTCTGGACTTGGTGATGTTCTGATTACAACTTCATCAGGATCATCAGTGCATTTGCCATTCTTAGCATGGCGCTCCTCCTCGGACGTGGACATTTTACCATCCCACAGGGCATTTGACTATCCCCACCCAAGGCTTTTGACCATCAGTACACCCATGTGATGGACTTAGTTGGACAAGGTCTTTGAACAACTCTTACCTGCATCTGCATTGATCAATAATTTATCCACTGTCTGTTTACTGCTCACAGATTTGATGGTTCGCCAGTTGTATATTATGTTGGAACATTAGAAATAATATTTACAGACACTCCAGACAAAAGTAACGTTTACTGACACTCAAGTCTAGAGTGAATCTGACTTAAAACAGTGAATGTGGCTAGTTATTTGCCATGCTCAGAGTGTGGCTAAAAACAATTAGTAACAATAGACACTTCTATTTCGATTGTGAGATCGAATTCCACTAGTTGAAAACAGGAGATCTTGAGTCTCTGTCTGTGAGATGGAATCCGGGAGATTGTGAACTTTTTTTTAACAGAAACACTCATGTGGATAGCTAGAATATACCGTCAACACAGCACAATCCACTGCACATTCGTAAGGTGTTAAAACATTTCAGCTGATAGGTAAATTTGGAAGTATCGGTTTGTATTATTTATTTTGTCACTGATTGACTGTGTACTGTTCTCGAAATTGAAAGGGGATGGTGAAATATTCAGCAAAAATTCCCACTTACAGATTGATCAGACTGTGCCAGTTGTTACATTTGCTGAAGTTGAAGTTTGAATTATGGTGAAATTTAAACCTGCCCACCAAAAATGGTGACAGTTTTCAGTGAACAGTTAGAGGTGGTAATTTTGTAATCCAGTGGTCAGTCATCACTGTCCATTTCATTGTCTGGATCCCTCGCTGAATGTCGCCTGACATGAATGTGTCGCATACTCAGTGTTCATGTTCAGTTGTTAAACCTTCACACACCAACCTCAGCCACATTCTGGTGGATAAGATGACAGCATGAGTGAGGTAATGGCTGGTGGATAGGGTGAAGGAGTGATAAGATTGTTTAAAATCCACGTATGCAAGATGATGATAATTTTTAAAGATACATGAATATTGTGAGCATTACTGTGGTGACACTCACGTGGTTTATTTCAGTGTATATAATTCATGTCAAATGTGTGAAAAATCTTGTTTCTAAGTCATTGAGTTATGGACTCATTTGCCTTGATTTAAAAGACTGAAATGGATCCATTTTTTGTGATTGTATGTGTGTATGTTATTTTGTTTTTTAATTCAAGGCTTCGGCTTGATTGAATATAGCATGCATGAGCCATTTGGATTTGTGTGTAGGTTTCCTTTGCTTCTTGTTCACTCTTAAGTCAATTGTGTTTATTGCAACAAAAAAGTAATGTGTTTGAAATGTAGTCATTGTGTGTGTGTGTGTGTGTGTGTGTGTGTGTGTGTGTGTGTGTGTGTGTGTGTGTGTGTGTGTTGGGGCGGGGGAGGTCTAAGGTAAACCATTTGCCTTATTTAAGAAGGAGAAAGTGTGAATGAAAAAGGATGTGTGTGTGTGTGTTGTTTATGACTGAGAGTAAGTCGTTTGCATCATTTAGGATGAAAAGAGTGCTTGAAGTTGTTATAATACTTAGTTATTTACATATGTGTGCATGCATTTGTCAATGTCTGTATACACATGTGTGTATGTGTGTGTGTGTGCGCGCGCGTGTGTGTGTGGTGTGGTGTGTGTGTGTGTGTGTGTGTTAATGGTTGCTTCACATTTTCCAGTCATTAACTAGCATGTGTACTTATGGATAAAGTTGTTTAACTTTCTTTCCCCCACCCCCACTCACCCCCACCAGTCATTTGGCATCTTTCATTTTTGGGAAAAACTGTGTTGTAAATGTAAATGAAAATGAAATTATTTCTGCATACATGTGTGTACGTTCATGCATGTGTGTGTGTTTTCTGCTTCTATATGATTTGGTTGAGACAAAAAAACTGTGCTTGAAATTAAGTTCTGCATGCGTGCGCACGTGTGTGTGTGTGTGTGTGTGTGTGTGTGTGTGTGTGTGTGTGTGTGTGTGTGTGTGTGCGCTTCCAAGAAGATCTCATTGATTGTGGACCTTTAACAGAATAAAGATGTGCTTCAAATAGTCACCTGAGTATTATTCATAGAATGTGTGTGCTTTTTTACTTCTAAGTCATATGCCTTGATTGACAAAAAAGATGTACTTGAATTTGATAAGCGAGTCTGTGTTTATACATACATGTGCGTTTTTGTGTATGTGTGTGTGTGTGTGTATGTGTATGAGTGTGTGTGTGTGTGTGTGTGTGCTTTTATGTAAGTATATATTTATGTTATGTCTTTTTGCTTCAGTCCTAGTCATTTGCCTTGGTTGAGAAAAAAAAAACTATTTGAAATTGATGAGTGTGTGTTTGTATGTGTGTGTGTGCATGCATGTGTATGTGCTTGTGTGGGTGTAGCCTGTCAGATGCCTGGGACACACCATAATAAAACTGCTAATAGGTTTTGTCGTGTATGCTTGGAAATGTGCTGTTCAGCACAGTAGAGAGAGACAGAGACAAAGAGAGAGAGAGTGTGTGTGTGTAAGGGTGTGTGTATGTGTAATATAGTGTGTGTGTGTGTTTAATCAGCATGTAAAATGCATCAGTTTGTGAAAAGATATCTTGTAAATGTGTGCTGTTCAACATAATTTATGGAAAGCAGATTTTTGTTTTTTTGTTTTGTTTTTGCCTGCAATTGCAGTTATAGACATAATGTGCATTTCATCAATGACCACTGAGTCTCTATCTTTGAAAAAGCTTTTGCTATGAAATTTGTTATGCTTATCATGCAGTTGTAACGACATTGAGTTTAGCCAGGGTATTGCCTTCATTGATAGATTTTGTTGATAGATTTTTATCATATCGTGTTTTTTAAGTTTATTTGTTTAGTTTCACTATAGTTTTATTCTTCTCCCCCCACCCCACCCCAAACCCCATGGGGATGCCGGACTCTTTTAGTACAGACAGTATCCCAACCTTCGGGAAATTCTGTTCTAGAAATGTCTGCTTTTCTTTCACTCCCCTTTGTTTCTTTTTTCCTCCTTTGCTTTCTGTCATTTCTTCCTATCATTTTCTGCCTTGCTGGTCCATTCACCTGTATGTGTTCAATAAAATCTTACGTATTTTCTCTTAGGATTGATAATTTGGTACATGTATTAAGTGCATTTTTGGCTCAAGGAAGTGAGATATGCAGAAGCAATTTTAGGTAATTTAGGCCTGTTATGTTTTAGTGTCCTTAGTTATGTTTGAATTTGTATTCAGATATGGTTTTTAAACCTGCTGTGTGATAAATTGGATGGAGTGGTCAACGCCAGTGGCATCTCCTTAGATTATGTGTGCAAATTCATTGATATGTGTACTTAATTTTCTTTTCCTTTTTTTTCCTATTGAAGTATTGTATATGTTTTTAAATGGGTATAGCCCTGATATGGCTGTATGCAGTCAGTTGGGCTTTACTCAGAAACAGTAATAAATAACAGTTTTGGTTCAATAGGAACTTGGGAACAATGTATGTATGAATCTTGAAGTGCTGTTTTGAGAAACTGAACCTGAAACTGTGAATTGTGAATTTGAACCATGCAACAAAATCAAACGCTGTGATGGAGATGGATCATGTGTACAATCTAAACAATATGGAAATCCCTAAGAGTGAAGAGACTTATTATGGCACTGACATTATAGAACAAGTGTAGAACAAGTCCTGTTAGTTTGCTGTAGCATGAGTTAGAATAAACACTGTGGAGATGCAGGGGGCTCTTTCAGTATGAGCAGTATTACAACCTTCTGGAAATCGTGCATTAAAAATTTCTTCTTCTCTGTCACTCTCTTTTTTCTGCCTTGTTTCTTTGCTGTCTGTCATCCCTTTTTTCTCATTTTCTGCCTTTATGTTTTCCATAAAGCCTTACTGACTTTGGCTATAAACTGCGTTAATGATTGGGTCATACTTTGTCTATTAATTTAATACACTGACAGTTGGGTATGTATTTAATTGCATTTTTGGCGCTAGGGAAATGTGAACTGCTTAGTGGTAAGTTTGGATACTGTGGGCCATTTTTTTGTGTATGTTTTTGTGTACTTAGTTATATCTGTTTTGACAAGTTTAGCTTGAAAGAAGTTTAAACTGCTTAGAGGTAAGTTAGGGTATTGTAGGCCAGTGTTTATGTGTATTTTTGTATATTTAGTTATATTTATGCTTTGTATTCAGGTTTAAATCACCATGTTGATAAATGTGGTAGAAAGGTCATGGTAGGAGCATATCCTTAGATTATTTGAGTAATGATACAAACTTGATTTTCTTTCCCAGGTTTCTTTTTTTCCATGGTCAACGATGGTGTTTAGGTGTGCGTTTTGTTCGAGATGATATATGGCCCTGATAGAGCTGAGTTGTTGACTGGGCTTTGAACATTAAAGAATAAAAAGTTTCCCACCTCTTAGTCTCTGTAGGTAGGCTTTTCCTAGTTCACATTGTCTGTTGGGCCAGTTATGGGACTTCAGTTTTGTAAAGCCAGAAATATGGAGCAAGATTGGCAAATTCACATTTTCACGGATGATCACCATTACATTTGACTGGTATCATTGGTCAGTCTTCATGAATGCAGGTCTTAATGCAACACATCTGTGGTTTGAGTGTTCCTGAGTCCTCTGCATCACTGTGCGAGTGTGTGTGAGCCACCATATCGAGACACACACATACTGTTGCCAGCATGCCAGAGCGTATTACTAATCTCTCTTGCTATGTCTCGTATCATGCAAATCTGTGAGGATTGAACCAAAAAGTTAGTGAGAACTACAAGCATCAAAAAGTGGACCCCCCCCCCCCCCCCCCTTTTTTTTTTTTTTTTTTTTTTAATGTAACTTAGCCTGGTTAATATTTAGAATTTTTCTTTGTAAATCAGACCAGTTTATACAGTAAGAGTGAGTAAGAGTATAGACCATTGATAGTGATTGTGGCATATGAATCAAGATTTGTTACTTTGTTATTTTACTTTGCGAGTCAGTCTGACTACTAATACTCATATATAATGATTTACTTTGGTTAACAGATTGGTCAGCATCAAGAAGATTGTGTTTTGTAAATCAGTTTGGTTAATACTACAAAATTGTTCTTCATGAATCAGTTGAAAGAAAAAGGTTAACAGTGCCTATGAATCAAATCTGAGTGACCAACCCACCAGTCTGCTTGAAACGTGTTGGTTTTCATTGACTTAACACTACAGATTGTTTTTGATTTGCCTTGTGGACACTTTTACTGAATGTTTATGAAGTAACCTGCATATATCTGTGCAAAGCAGGGTTTTGAACTGTGGCTTGCTGCTTCATTGTTTCCGTACAGCTATAGGATTCATAAGGCATTTGGATATTCATTATTGGCAGTGGAGCTGTGAATCCCATTCATGTGATATGATGCAATTGCACCAGTAAAACTGATATTGCTTGTTAAAAAGAAAAACAGCATTGCCGTTTTGTCTCTGGTGTGCTTGGGTGAGATGAATGTTCATGGTATCTAAAGAATTTGTGTGGAACCAAGAGAGAGAAAGCGAGCGTGTGTGTGTGCATTTCAAACTAATTTTCATCTCTGCCATTTTCTCCAGCTGAATGCCATGTTTGGGAAGTTGTCTGCTGTAAAATATTTATGTGCCAAGTTCTGTGCATTTATTCTTTGTTGTCTTTCATATTTGCTTGACAAAAGGCCAGTTGGCTCAAAATTTGTGCCCGTCTCATTATATTGGCCACACATTCTATTTTTGTGTTTTCTGGTTTGTTTTTAATTTTCGCTTACCAAATTTTTGCAGTATCTGAGCATTAATAAGCATACATAACGCACGCACACATACATCAGGACAAAGGCAGGTTTGGGGAGGGTTGTGAGTATTTTTGTTTTTAAGAAGTTACTTGGTTACTTCATCATTTCTGTCTGGTAAGAAGTTACTTGGTTACTTCATCATTTCTTTCTGGTAAAAAATTACTTGGTTATTTCATCATTTCTTTCTGGTAAGAAATTACTTGGTTATTTCATCATTTCTTTTTGGTAAGAAATTACTTGGTTATTTCATCATTTCTTTTGGTCACCCAGTTTAGCTTTATTACTAGTGAGCAACGAACTTCTGTCTGAACTCAGAGCTTTTGTGATGTTTGTTATGGCAAAAAAACTGATCTGATAAAGATGTAGTAAAGCATTATAAGTCGGCAGTTTGCCATTACCTCCCATGCCCTCATTGAGGTTCAAGGCTCTATCAAATTTTACAATCCAATATTTCACTCCAGTGTCTATCCTTCTGGCAGTATCTTCTATGTACTCACAGCCACAGTCATCACACGTGGTGTGGTAAACTACTGCAGTTTTTGAAAACCAATTTTTGTTTCTGACTAAAACTTTTTCTCTGTCACACACACACACACACACACACACACACACACACACACACACACACACTATATTCATTGTAGTCATTTATTATCAAGACTCCAAAAGTGATCCACAAGTTCATATAATGAAAATCATTTGAAGAACTGACATCTCACCAACAATGATTTTGTTTTAACATTCTGCCCTTTATCATAAATTTCACAATTCCTTTCTATCCCAGTTTCCTAAACATAATACTTTGTTGTTGAAAGCATTTAGTATTCCCCATCTTTGATAAAAACAATGTTCATTATATCTAAACTGATATGTAACCAAGCTGTCCATATCAAACACTAACAGTTAAAACATTACACATCATATTGCCTGTGCAATAAATAAGACTGACAAAAGCAACCATCAACAGCAGAAAGACAAGTCATGAAACATGCAGTGAGCAAGCAATTGAAATGATGGAATTCTGTTTGTACCGATATGGAAATGGAAATGAATAGGACAAAACTTGAAGAAAGATACTGCTGGTGAAGTCACACACACAACATTAATTTCTGTCTCTTTTCTAAACAAAAAGCCTTGAAACTATGCATGACACCCATGAAATATGCATTTCAATGTCCTATAGACTTATTTCCCTCTCTGTCACCACGTCTCTTCTTCACATGTGCATTTTTTTCTTTTTTTGTTTTCTTTTTTTTTTCGTGAACTAAGATCAGGTGAAACTTATTTGGGGAGCATGCTGTAAGCTGAAAACGCTGAATTTAAAGCACTGACAATTTTCTGAAATGTTGTGGACAATGATATACTACAAACAGGCTTCAAAATTTGGACTGATGAAACAAAAACACTTGTTTCTTGATTTACATGTGACATAGCATTAACAGTGATGTTTTATAAATGATACCCAGTTATACAAAGGGAATCGAGCGTTACACCCATTTCTATATAAAAGGGATCAAGTGGTTTTTTTCCCTATCTGTTCAATTTTTGCCATACTGATAAAAGCTGCCACATCTGCACAAACCGAATTCCACCTTGGACATGTTACATTCAGATACGCATCGAACACTGAAATGAACACTGAAATCTGGTCCACAAGTACAAACATTACAGAATTAAGTAAAACAAGTGATACATAAAACCCTGCACCAGACCATGTTCTCAAAACATGCATCAATTATCATTCATAGAACATCAATGTCAAACACACTGAGATTTTTCATTCTGTGACCAGTTTTCCTGTTTACTGTTTTTGTTAAGAATCTCAATCCATGTAAAATATGTTGATATATGCACTTCAGACTGACTTATTTCATTTAAATTTTTTATAATACAATAGCATATTATGAGGACTAAACATCCAACACCACAAACTAAATCCGAAAATTCACACAGCTACATTCAATGTATATAATCACGGCAGTCCATGGTCGAAATCAAGAACAGATGTCTAGTAGACCTACATTATTCTGATATTTCAGATGAAAGCATTTACAAGTAAACAGTAACTACAGTGTTTCATACACTGATGCAAATGTTTTCAAATGTCAAGTCCTCAATATTTTCTCAGATCTTCTATAAATTGTCCCACACAACTGTTTCAGACTGGCTGGCATTTGCATATTTTGTGTATGTTTTGTCTAAATATCAAAAGTTGGCCTTCAACAGGATTATATCGGCTATGACAGTTCTTGTACAAGTTACAGGCTGGGTGAAAAAAAACTATTCCAGAACATTTTTTTTGTAGAATTCATTACCTAAATTAGTGTAACATAACATGATGGGGAAGTTGCAAGAAATATTTATAGCTTTGACTTTTCAAAATATCTTTTTGCCAATACCACAATTTTCTGAGGTAAAAACACACACAAGTATTATTACTTGTATGCATGTCAATTTTTAAAAACACACACAAGTATTATTACTTGTATGCATGTCAATTTTTAAGACGACTTCTTCCTTGTGCAAAGCATTTTCATTGGCAAGATGATAGGTATTACTTAAAATGTTTTGAGTATTGCACATCTTGCAGAACTGAAAAAAAAAATGATTGTGCAAATTCATCTGAAGAGCCAGTTTCTGATGATATACTGTTTCAAATTGAGGCAATTGTGAAATGCCAGTAATCAAGGCAAACGAGTCTTCAGAAATGCACTCTTGTGTCCAAGACTATAACACTTTTGCATATTGCATCAATGTTAGCCTACTGCATCAATGTTTATCTGCAGCCTCTGGGGGCAAAAAATGAATGAATAAATAAACAAAATGAATAAATAAACTGCACCACAGGCATAAAATGAATGAACAAATAAACAAAATACATAAAACTGCACCACAGGCAAAGGGGACAAGAGAGATGTTTTTATTTCCTTTCCCAGACTATTCAGGAATCAGCGTTTCTCTTTTCAAGTCAAAATGTGACTTTCTACATTAATTATAATAAACTGTACTAAAAATCACATGAATGGAAAAATGAACAAAAAATCACATATGGGATACCCCACATAAAAAGGCCTCCCAGATCACAAAGAACCTTTCCCAGATTTCCTTTCTGGCAAGATTTCCTTAACACTCGAAACTCATTCCAGAAATGCAATGATCATAAGAAGAGTCAAAAAGACCAGGGAGGAGAGGGCTAAAGAGCTTGAGGAGGGGGGGGGGGCAGAAAATTTCTCTGGAAATCTTCTGAGTATTGTGTGTTTTGACCCTAAACATTTCAAGTCTTGTTTGACTGATAGGAAATCTTGTAAGTCTTGTTGTTTGAGTCTAAGGCTTGCAGCGGTCTAGAAATCGGGGGTAGAGGCAGGCCTCACGGATGTGGTATCTGTTTAGAATCCAGCACATGAAGCGCTCCACTCCTAGACCATATCCACCGTGTGGACAGGTGCCGTACCGTCTCTGAAGACAAACCCAAAGTAACCGATCATTATTTCTGAAGGTATACCTCAAAACAGCTGGTTATACTCTCATCTCCACTTCATTGCTTTAAGCAAAACAAACGTCACTAACCATAATTCCTAAACAATAACAATTACAATATCCACTAAGAAACACAAGCAAAAGATAGGAAACATTACCAACATGGAGATCCAGGAACAAAAACTATGCCTTCAATATGCAAGCAAGCTTTCCTGTATGATTCAATTTACTTGAGCAAGCTTTCCTGTATGATTCAATTTACTTGAGCAAGCTTTCCTGTATGATTCAATTTACTTGAGCAAGCTTTCCTGTATGATTCAATTTACTTGATCTATATTAATTGCTGTGCTTGAAAAAAATCACTTTCCATGTCACCATAAAAAAAATTCAAACAAATTATCAAAAGCAAAACGCAGCAATACAAAAAGGCTCCTCACTCTTGCATGTGAAGGAATCAACTTCATCAGTCAGCAAGACGTTAAAGCAAACAAAAACAAAAAAATGAATAAAGCTGGGACAATGAAAGCTCACAGAATTTCTCAATTTGGCTTCTCCAAACATTTTAACTTTTCCTTTCTTTCCAAGCTAGTTTTGTACAACTATTTGAAATGTTATTGTGAATGTCCTCAGTAACTTAGAACAATTCTATCATTTTAAAATTAATAAATTCTATAATTTTTACAATTAGCAGATCTTAAGCTAATCTATTCTATCTTCCATCCCTTACCCCTCCATCCCTATCATCCCATCTGCATGAATAAATATTTTCCCTAAAGCCTGATTTTTGAAAAGAAAATACATGAAAACAGGTGTTCTCTACACATCCTTTCATAATATATATGGCACTAGAAATGCCCAAAACCACCAGTGATGTTTGGTAACAAAATCTGAGCAATACCTTTAATGACACATCCATAACGTGGATGAGACCTCAACTGTGTGATTTCAGTCTTGATGAACCACAGCAAGTTAAACTCTGAGTAGAGTCATCAGAGCCAAAAAAATCCCAAAGCAATTTATTTGGACTGCTACGGGTTAGAACCCAGAACCCCCCAGTCCACAGTCCATTCACCACACTGACTGGCCAAGCAGGGAGTAGGGTTGATGAGTTCCAAGTGACTATACTCAAAATAACTCTGCTTCTTGAAGGGCTAAATTTAAAAACCTTTGTCATCAGTTTTTCAGGTTTAACCAGCAGCAGTTATTACATAATCTAATTTGGAAATAACTACACACAAAAACGAGAAATAAAACCTCCACCAGTAGATACAGACCTGATCAATGTACCAGTAGTAGGGCGTAGGGTCGATGCCTTCCCGCTGAAAGCCTGCCTCCAACTGTTCCACATCCCAGATCCTCATGGATCCTCCCACAATCTCTCCCACGTTGGGCATCAACAGATCAACCTGCACCACAGAAAACATATTTTGCTTTTTAAAATTTTTTTTAAGGATCATCACACTTAGGGAGGTTACCTTTGTGCTCACCTTTTTTTTCATCCTATTTTTCTACGCCACCTTAATGGCCACAAAAGCTGGTAGTTGTGTTTTTTTGCTTTTTTTAAATTTTTTTTATACAATGCGATGATGATGGTGTCAATGAGGATGATAATCATGATGCTATGATGTTCCATCTAGGATTGAGACTGCATGATAGGGCTGTACTCTACACTTACTATCATCATATACCCTGGCTTCAAACAGGCCCGCAAGATACATACACCTGCATTGCTGGTCAGAAGATTTGAGCAACCTCCTCAATGATGCATCTGTGAAGTGGATGAGACTCAACTGTCTTCCCAATGAGTCCTTAGCACGCCCAACTCTGATGGGTAGGAGCCGGTTAGAGCCGAAAAACACCACAATGGGGATTTCAACCCACAACCTTCCAGTCGGTAGTCTGTTGCATTAACCACTACACCATGGCGACTGGTTAAATACGTTACTATCTTCTTATAAGGAAGTTTGTTTCCCAGTGCACGACTGTTTCAGTAGCTCCCTTTTCCACCTTTTAGTTGGACTGCCAGCCTGGCACCAGATGCCAGATATCAGATGTCCGCACTTACCCTGTAGCCATGTGTTTCTGCATCCCTTAGTCCAGTGGCAAGGGAAACAGAGGATTAATACTGCGCTGTACACTGATTAAGCCGTTTTATCATCAACTTTGACGTTGTGTAGAACGAAATTCTGCATTATCTGTCAATTCATTTTTTGGAATCCTTCTTATTTATCATTTGACCGAGCGCAGCTATAAATTATTTGTTTAGTTGCGTAATTTGAGTTTGTGTTTCTTATAGAGAGCGAGTGTCAGTCATCATTTCTCACTTATGATCAGAAGTCACAACAGTTGGTGTTGTCTCTGTATGTGTGAGTCTGTTTATGCGGTCTATTTTTTGCTGTATTTCACCTAACTTTTCATACTGGACTTATTTCATGTGAAACGGGACACAGTACATGAGTGAAAGTATTTTTAAGTTGTTGTTTATGCTGTTGTTGTCTCTTTTGTTTTTGTTGCTGGTTTGTTTCATTTCTTCTGCTACTTTTGTATTTGTAGTGGTTTTGTTTTGTTTTCCATTTTTGTTTTGTTTTTTTATCTGTGTGTTTGTGTGTGTGTGTGTGTGTGTGTGTGTGTGTGTGTGTGTGTGTGTGTTGTGTGTGTGTGTGTTGTGTGTGTGTGTGTGTGTGTGTGTGTGTGTGTGACTCTGTTTCGTTGTTTTATTCAGATTTTTAATACTTAAACTGATTTTCATGTTATTTGTTGTTGTTGTTGTTGTTGTTGTTAGTGTGTGTTTGTCGTATTTTAGTAGTTGTGCGTGTGTATCTGTGATGGAAGTGGTAATAAGAACTGGCAAATGGATGTCTGCTGGTTCTGTATTAAAAGACAATTAGTGTTGAGGCTACGTAAGCCTGTATGGTCAGCCTCTGCATTGTGTGAAAGAAGGCTGCTGCCTTAGACTGTGAGAGAAATCTGTGCCATATCAAAGTGATAGGGTAGCCTACTTACTAAACAAGCTGATAACGATCCTTGCATACAACTAAACACTTATTCAGTAAGTTTGGTGTTGTCCACACACATGCAGCTAACATCTCTGAAAATTTGAATGTTGTAAAAATGCAGGTGCATGAACAGTTTGTCATTTAAATTGGATTTTTCTATTTTAACATATGTGGTTTTCTTCTGTCAGTCATCTGATCTTTGCAAGCAAAACAGCTGTTATATCTCATTCACTTCTACATACCTGTTATCAGTTTCTACATCAGTCATTGCTGTGCTTGGTTATATTGTTCATATTTCTCTTGGTGAAACTTGGACTTTGTAATTCAATGTTTTTGCAACCTACCCATGTACTACAACGCTACAAAAAGTTAACTGGCCTTGATATCACTGACACCTGCGGTTCCCTCTTGACAGCTCAGCGCGCTGCACTCACACACTGCTTGGTGCAGAGCTCTCTACTGGCTAGCTGCCACTTGAGAGTCCACATCTGGTTATTGTTTATCTCTCCCCTCCCACCCCCCCCCCACCGCTTCTGCCCGTCAGAGCTCGGACCCTTTCTCAAACTAAAATCTTGCTCGGGAACAGCCCTGAGTGATAAATATTACTCAAACAACAATCCCAATCTTCCTACAGATGTTGGACATCATAAGATCCAACTGCACTTCTATTGTTCATCAACGGATGTTCCATGGTCATCCTTTTCTTAAGTCTTCCTTCTGGCAATGTTATCCTACACTCTTCGGATTGTTGTAGTTATTGTTGTTTAAAGCCCACCGATTGCATAGAGCCACATCAGGGCCATAACTGCATCAAAACATACAAATCTTCAACAGGAATAAAACAGAAAAGAAAATTAAGTACACACGTCAATACATTCGCGCACATGATCTAAGAACATGCCCATGGTGTTGACCACTCTGTCTAATTTATTGCACAGGGGACTTAAAAAACACACCTGAATACAAATTTAAGCATACCTAAGAACACCAAAACATACATAAACACGGGCATAAATGACCAAAAACTGCTTCCTCCTATCTCACCTCCCTAGAGCGAAAAATGCACCCACTACAAGTACCCAAATATCAATCCTAAGAAAAAGAATGTAAGACTTTATCGAACACATACAGGTGAATGGACCAGCAAGGTCGAAAATGATAGGAAGAAACGACAGAAAGCAAAAAAAACAAGGCAGAAACAAAGACAGTGACAGAAAAAGAGGAAGTTTCTAGCACAGAATTTCCAGAAGGTGGGGATACTATTTATACTGAAAGAGCACCCGGCATCCCCAGGGGTTACTGTCTTCACATGATGTGCCCATCTCCTTGGTCTTTTCATGATCATGGTGTACACACTCTTTTGCTGTAAAAGTTGTTTTTCGGGCCCAAGTGACGCTCGGTGTTGAAGCGAGTTTGTCCGCCATTGTTTACAGTCGCTGAATAATAATCAGCCGTAGGGTGGAAAAGACCGTAAAACGTCACACATATATAATTGACATCTATTTATAGACGGAATTCTGAAGTTTCAGTTGATATCTCAAACATCACTGAAATTGTTGGTGGTTTCTGGCTAAAAATAGGGAAAGGTCGCTGACCGAAATTCGGTCGGTGGCATTGCAGGTGTAAGTTTCTTCCGAGCAAATATTCGGTTGGAAGCAGTTAACAGGTTAAACTCATTTATTAAAAAAGCGATCAGGTAAAGGTTGCCCTAAAAACAGAAAGCTATGGGTTTGAACTGGCCAAGGATCAAAAGGAAGGCAAACCTATTTAACCCCTTTGCTGCCACAGTGTAAATAAAAAGGTGAATCACCTGTGCCACAGAGTTTTTAACGTCTTGAATATCTCTTCATCCAGCCCAGAAAACCCCACAACACTATAAATTTTCTTGTTCAGTATACTTTACAACACACAAGGAGCAGCAGTACTTTTGTTTTTACGATCAACAGTGCTAGTAATTGTCACTTCGACTCGTATCTGGGTCAAGTCCGACTTCGGACATCAACACCGAAATCTCGCCTAAATGCGCCAAATTACCGTCATTTTTGCTACTTATCGACAGACTGCAAATCAGAATCAGCTCCACAAGTAATGATTTCTGCAACTTCTTTTGCTACAGAAGTTGTTTTTCGGGTCCGAACGACGCTTGGTGTTGAAGCGAGTCCGTCCGCCATTGTTTACACTCGCTGAATAGTAATCAGCTGTAGGGGGTCACATTTTCAACCGCACGGGCAGAAAAGACTGTAAAACGTCACACATACATAATTAGCATCGATGTGTAGAGGGAATACTGAAGTTTCCGTTGATATCTCATACGTCACTGAAAACGTTGGGGTTTTCTGGCTAAAAATAGGAAAAGTCGCCGACCGAATATTCGGTCGGAAGCACTGAACAGGTTAAGACTGTAAGGACAAAAATATATAAAGAAAAGATGTAGATATGTCACAGCTTTATATGCAATCAATGTATTGCTCTCAATGTTTCATCCGCCACTGGTGTTACATCTGGAGGTGATTGTCTGAGGCCATGTATTTTCTTGAATGATATACTGTGTGGGTATATTATTTACACTGTGGAGAATGAGTTGCAAAAGTTTCAGACACTCTTCTTTCCTCACAGCATCCTTGCACTGTCAGTTCATGGATTCTTTACACCAGAATCAGCAGGCAACTCAGTCAGTGCTAGACAGTGGTTATAAAGAAGAATTTGAGTTTTTAAAAATTTTGTTGGTGGTCTTTTTCCTTTGATAGCAATACTAAATGTTAGGGGACTGAAGCAGTGACACTGGTATATGTTAACTATTGTTGTGCAAAGTTCTTTTTTTTCTCGTGAGTGTGTGTGTGCACGTGTGTGTGTGTGTGTAACTCGGTTTGACTGTGTTTTACAAGGATCCCATTGCAGGTGAAAAGGCGGTGTGTGTGTGTGCGGCTGTGCGTGCGCTGGTGCGTGCGTGCGTGCGTGGTCGTGTGTGTGTGTGTGTTGTGCATGCATGTTCGTGCATGGTCATACAACCAATGGTCCATCTTGTGATCTGGATGAAGTATGTGGTTTTCATCAAGTCCATTTCTTGCTTTAATACTGCTCTTTCAGAGTTGTTCCATCTGGCCACAGCTCATTTCCTTCATCCTCAACAGTGGGCAAAACTGTAGAACCTGCTCTGGAGACTGGTCCTAACAGGCATGCACAACCATCTGTGTGGGACAGCTCCATTCGGCGCATAGGCTGAAGTAAGCTGCAGTATCCAGCCTACAAGGTAAGTCTGAGGCTTACTGTTGCCGCTTGAGGTAATGGACGGTATTATTTCTGTTATGTTCAGGCTGGACGCTTCTTTTTAATGATGGTCTTCACCTATTTGGATCCTGCTTCATGCAACCTATGGAATATTTATAATGCATCCACAAAATAATGGAAATGTGTGAAGCTTTGAGCCTCTATGAGAGAGTGAAGGTTTGAGCCTCTATAATGAGAGAGTGAAGCTTTGAGCCTCTATAATGAGAGAGTGAAGGTTTGAGCCTCTATAGAGAGACTGTGACTCCCAGAGTTACAAGGACTTGATTATGCATACAATGGGCCTGCACAAAGACTAGATATATTACAACCAAAGAGTTCTGATATCGATTCAGTGTGGTGCTTACCCTCAGGACAGCAGGACATGCAGAAGATTGGACACATGAAAACATAGCCCAGTTTCGCTGACAGAATAAGACTCCTATTCACAACACAGAGGATCTGACACATAAATTAAAAGTTTCAGGTCTTACCGACTCAGTGAGGCGTTTATCCTCAGGGCAGCGTGGCATGTAGAAGGATTTGATCTCAGCAGGGAAGCGACACAGGAGTATTGGTTCATTGATAGCATCTGTCATTTTCCTTTCCGGGGCCTCTGGGATGTCCTGCAATAGCAACATGATTTTGGGTTTAAATATTTTCCTGATCATAACCAGGAATAAAATATCATCCTTGGTGAGTGGTTAAAATTTTGCTATCATCAGAGAAAAAAACAACAACAAAATACAACAAAGTATCTACTAAATCATACTCTGGTCAAAAGAAACAAACAAACACTGCTGAAGAACTATCAGCAGAAACAACCTGTACACAAAGAAAGAGTTTCCACATGTGCATGAGGACATACAATGAAACAACATATAAAGGTGTACAAAGAAAATTACCCTAAGACACAAAGACAAAGAAAGAACACACACAAATAAACTACATAGTGGATACACACAGCACATAGAAAAGTTCAAAGAATATCTTTCATGGGCAGAAATACGAAGCACTTTCACAGAGTGGTTTTGAACTGGAATTTGTACAAGAATTCACCGCAATCAAACAATTCCACAGACACTTCCACCAAATCTGCCAGCAATTATCAGAGCCTGCGCAAAACTCTACACACTTGCAAGATCTTGAAACAGAAATGGGCAGGGATGCTGGGAACTAGTCTGGATGACTGAAACACAAAGTTCACATAGCCAGAACAATTACATATGGCCAATTCTTATGTTGCCAACTATCACTAAACTCATACACATGGTCAGTTTTTATGCTTATAGCTATCACTAAACTCTGAATACCAGATCCCAAGTGCACAGTTTTTTAACTGAAGCAGCCGGCCCATAATTTGTACTTCCACAGACGAAAAAGAAATTAAGTACAACTAAAGAGAATAAGAGGTCTACATACATCTCCAAATTCATAGAAGGTGCCATCATCCTTTGTGACATTGTTCTCCTTCAGCCAGACAAGGGCGTCTGTGTAGTTCATACGCTTGAAGGGACGTTTTGGGGGCTGGAACTCCTGTCAACATGCAACATCGATCCAGTACACAACAGTTCATTTTGCCCACATTTTCAACTTACATGGTGGTAGCTTGCACAGTACCCAGAATAATGTTATGAATGAAAAAGTTACTCAAACGAGAATGGAAGATCTCAGAGAAACCAAACAATAAAATCACCAAATTCTGAAAACTACTTTTTATGAAAATGTAAAGCACATTTCTAAGTAAGTTACAAACCACAACATAGTTACTGGAAAAACCTTCAACACTGTTAATGACATAAGGAAAATAAAATTTAGAAAAGGAAACTTGAAAATCCATGTACACTCCTCTCTGTTCTCTCTCTCTCCCTTTCTTTCTCAGTTGGAAACTGGAAGGTCCGCGTACATTCCTCTCTGTTCTCTCTCTCTCCTTCTCAGTCTCTCCCCATCTTGCCTAAAACACAACACACTGACACCATGAATACTGCAACTATCCACTTACAGGATGCAAGTCTTTCACATAGGAAGCATGCTGGGACTTGAGTACTCTGTCCACAACATCGCAGACCAAGTCTTCAATCTTGTCCAGTAAATCTTCAAAGGTGATGAAGGGACACTCAGCTTCACAGTGCGTGTATCTGTCAACAACGTTCACTGCTATGAACATGAGTAACTGACATAAAAACCTGAACCAGCTGTAAAACTGAAACCAGAAACACACTAAAAAAGAATGAAAATACACATGAAACAGACTGAAAAAAAAAAAAAAGAGTTGCAAATTTTAAGTCAACTAACCTTTGTCAAGCCTAAATAAAAAGACAACAAAGAAATGAGTTCACCAGATTTAGGACAAAATTCTAAAAACTGACGATAATCTTTAGCATTTGCATGCTTTTCAGAAGAGTGTGGCTGAAACTCAATATGACATAACTAGAAAATAATGCAATTAGCTCTAAAGTCAAAACTCATACCAAAAAAGACCAAAACGAAATACTGTCAACAATTACTTTTAACTAACATATCAAACATGTCTCACGTTTGCACGGGCTGGTTGCAATTGGCATCTCATCAACATATCAACAAAGTGAATTAAAACAAGAAAAATTCAAGCAAAAGTACGAAACACTTGCACAAATAAACGATGTTGCATATAAGAAAGGCTCTTGTAAACTATGGCAAATAAAACACTTCCTTTGGCCAACATAGCCAATTCATTTCACAAATCAACAAAAAATATAATATGAACCCAAAATACTCACTCAGCTAAATGGCGCCGTGTGCGTGAGCGTTCAGCTCTGTAAGACTGAGCCATACTGAACACATCTCCCATGGCTGGCATGGCTGTTTCCAGGTACAGCTGGGAGCTCTGGGTAAGGTAAGCCTGACAACCACATCAAATTACACGATGACAATGAGAAAAGAAAGAGATGACAGAAACCAAAAGAGCAAAGAAGCAACAAAGAGAGTGACAGAAAAAGAGAAAATGCACAGGATTTCCAGAAGGTGGTGATATATTTATGCTCAAAGAGCCGCCCCCCCCCCCCCCCTCCACCCTGCCTTGGGTGATTTGGGGGGAAAAGGCAGATGAACTGAAGTCAGTCAGCCTAAAACATGAGACCAGAAAGGAGCTAACAGAAAACCTGTCTCTCTGTCAATCAGTCAGCCAGCCAGTGTCAATTGGTTGGTCCATCCATCCATCAGTCAGTCTCTCTCTCTCTCTCTCTCACACACACACACACACACACACACACACACACACACACACACACACCACACACACACACAACTGCAGTAAATATTGTATGAATACCTACCTCCTGTCCGAAGAAGTCCAGTTTAAAGAGAGTGGAACCTCCTTCCACCTGCGTCTGTACCAGTGTTGGAGGATGTACCTGCAATATAGCAACCAACAATGTGTAATCATAAAATAGCAAAGCTGCCACACTAGTTTGATATGACTGGTAAGTACCATACAACAAACACACTAGTGATCACACTAGATTTTTGAAAACCAGCCCTTTTTTTTCATGACTATAAAAGGCACAGGTATTTTTCAGACAAATTACCAAAGACTGAAGAGACAATGGAAGTCAAAGTCAACTTTATTATTTCTCAGTAAGGAATGGTTTACCACTGAATCTGAAAACTACAGAAAATAAACTTAGTTTCAGTTCCATACAATTCATACAGTGAGGATTTACTTTCAATTCCACATCATTCACATGGTTAGGATTTTGTAAAAGCTGGCAGACACTTAGAAATTTGTATGAATGAATGATTCAATTATTCAGTTTCGCACATCATTCACACTACAAGTGACAGTCTGTGGCAGTAACAAACCAACAAGCTAATTCAACAAGAAAACTTGCATTCTTTGATGGTAAGAAAAAAATCACACATAATGATCATTTGGATAAAACAATCATAAATTTTGAACAGTAGAATTCAGTAAGTATCTACTGATTCCCTTTACAATAGCCTTCACATCATGACACACAATATCAAGTTATAAGATGGACACATTGAACAATATTTTAACCAAAACCACAACAACAACAACAAAAACACTGGGGAGATCAAAAATAAAACAGCATACCACGAAGTAACTGCAGCTTACCTCAAAATATCCTCGATCAAAGAAATGTTCGCGGAAACAATGGATGATGATAGATCTCATCTTCAGCACCTTGGATGTCTGCAAAATCATATCATTATCATCATATCTATTAATTCTAGTATCATCAACTTCATCTCCCACTCCTTTATACCCAAACACAGATCAAGTTCTACAGATAGTAGCAGTGTGAAGGAAATGGCAAAGAGGTAATGTAGAAGATAGGACAGTAAAAGCACACAAGAATATATGGCTGCTAAAGGATACTAATCCTTCAGCAATGAAGTGTTCTGAAGCCTGAAGTCTAAAGTCTCTCTCTCTGGTATTTCTCACGCATCTGCCATCAAATCCTTCTCTCTCTCTCACACGCACACGCGCACACACACACACACACCACCACACACTCGTGATCTTACAGTAGGCAATCGTTCAGTGTTTTGTTGCCCAGTAGTGCAGACACTGAACAGACAGACAGAAAGAAACAATTGCAGAGGTATAATAAAACGTCATAGAAAAGTTCTTACGTTTTTCCCACGGATCATCATGTGACGGTTGTCCAGCTGAACGTCAGGATGAGCATCCTAAAAAACAGAAGAGTGACCACAACATAATATTGGATCTTGTCAACTCTATACCTAGCATAATTTGGTGTTTCAACTACAATAAAATTATCCTGTTTTTAATGTCATTGCCAAAGACACTTTTAACTCACTCGCTACGTACGATTATGCCCCTTGCCGTTCCTCTGATACGCACCATTTGTATAGGTCATGAGAAAAATTATCATACAAACAAATGAAATCAGACAGTATTGAAATTTGGCAGGCCATGTATTAAAAGATTGGTGTACAAAATGCTGAAATTTCAACTGTCTAACCCTCATGGTTGCAGAGTAATGGTACAAGTAAAATCAAAGACACTTTCAGGTGAAAAATGTCTTACAAAATACACAGTCAGGTCAATACATCAGTTCCTACAGTCACATTTTGAATGAAATTTCATAAAATCCAACGTGCACACACTCCACATGCACTGAAGCAAGAGATTGTGTTGAACAGCGCCGAGTTGTTGAGTACTGTTCTGCCATTTGCTTTTCCATCGTCTGCTTCACTGCGGAGATAGTGGGTCATGAACTTTGCACTGTCCACTCACCAACTGCATAGTACAGTGACCTCGTGGCCTGAAACGTGGCTAGGAATGACCAACCAATCTATTTCTGGCTATTAGTTTCGGTTAACAGAAATACTGAAAGCTCCGCGAATTTTCAAAACTCAAGTCGGATTTCTCCGACGCTCGTAGACAAGCGTTGTTGAGACATGATTGGGAAACCCTGACGCTCGTAGCAAGTGTTAAAGAACGTATCTCATTGTCTGTTAGTTTGTTTTTAATTTTTCTGATCGATCATCAACTCTGTTACCACTTCTAGCAACTCCAATAACCAACTTTTAGTGCTGCCCTTTTCTGCATAACGCATGAGCATGACTGATGGACGTTACAACAGCTTATAATAACGACTCTGAGGAATTAAAGCATTGCACCTCTTATGCTATAAAATATTAAAAAAAACATGAGAGTGGCCAACAGATACCCAAGTTTGTCATGTTGCAAAAGAGCAGAGATATCAAAGACTGTAACAACTACAGAACCATTGATCTCATCAGTCATGCCAGCAAAATTCTGCTCATCTTAATACCAAACAGAACAAGATCAAAAGAGGAAGAGGAGCTGTCAGACTGTCAAGCAGATCACCAGGCCAACAGAGGAACTACTGACATGCTATTCATTTTACAAATTGTGATCGAGAAAATCAGAAACAGCAAGCAAGAGGCTTCATTACTTTCATCAACCCGATGATGCTGATAGATGACAGATGACCCTAAGACCATTCGTTGCTCTACTTGCACAAGCAGCATGGAGCTGCCCACTAGCTATCCCAGCCCAGAGCATGGCACTGCAGTCTGGCTAGAAGTACAATGGTGAAAATGTTCAATAAATGATCACATGTACCAGTTTACTCTAATGAAGAAACTGAGACTTTTTTAAGTGCAGATCTGTGGCATCTGAGATTTTGTATCTCCACAGTTGTGAAGTACATGTGAAAATCAACTGCATGCTGTGAAATGCTCATTAACTGAATTTGAAATACTACATACAGAATGCAATGCATTTAAACCCACCATAGCTGAAACCAACATGAAAATATGCAACAAAACTTCAATACTCTGTAAATACTCTGTCCTAATCAAAAGTTCTCATTTTTAACATCAAGTTATACACTTTTTGTACACTAGTTCAATCTGCACTGAATCATCAAATTATGCACTTCTTGTTCACTATAGATCAATCTACAACCACAGTCTTGTCCTTGTATATCTAAAAGAGAATCCAGTTAACCCTATATTACCCAAGAATAAAAATTACACAAAACTGTTCACATGTTATCTTTCTTTCCAAAGCTGTCTACATTGGAAGAACAGTAAAGCTGTCTAATTAACATATGAATCAAACCTTCACATTTCACTTAATACAAAACACACTATCATTTTGCCAAATTACACTAGGAGTTCAAATCACTCCGATGTGACTGAAGGGAAGAAGAGGAAGAGGGAGAGGGGTCTTGGAACAGTGTCTCACCTCGTTGAGCAGGTTCTCAGCACCTCCTGGTGGAGCGGCCCCAATGACTTCCCAGAAGTCCACTTTCATTTCATGGTTGTCAGGCGCCTACCAAATATATGTACATGATGTATGAGTACCAAGCTAGTAAAATGAAGAAAAAAAAAAACACACACACGGAAAGGAGGCAGAAGAAGTACAGGAAAGAAAGATATAATGACAGTGAAAAAAGAAAAGAAAAAAAAAATTACACAATGTTGATGAAAACGTTTCTCTTTGAAAGTACCAGTTTACAGAAAGAAAAAACAAAAAAACTGTCCAAGTCTTTTTTTCCCCTTCTTTCTGTTTTCTTTTTTTTTTTTTAACAGACCAAAACTGCTTTTGGACTCTGTCAACAACAATAACAACAAAGCCTGTTCACTCCCAATATTTCATGCACAATGATAATTACCTTTCACTTTAATGTCAACATATAACACCAAGACTTTTTTTTGAAAAAAAATTTTTTTTCTTTTATTCGGTGTTCACCACTTAATGGTCAATGGTTGACTGAACTATGAATCATAACTTAATGCGTGACATAAATGCCACGACAAATAAATAAATCAGTCTATGAACATAAGCACACAATAAAAATAAATAAAATCAGTCTATGAACATAAGCACACAATAAAAATAAATAAATCAGTCTATGAACATAAGCACACAATAAAAATGAATAAAATCAGTCCATGAACATAAGCACACAATAAAAAATAAAATCAGTCCATGAACATAAGCACACAATACAAATAAATAAAATCAGTCCATGAACATAAGCACACAATAAAAATGAATAAAATCAGTCCATGAACATAAGCACACAATAAAAAATAAAATCAGTCCATGAACATAAGCACACAATACAAATAAATAAAATCAGTCCATGAACATAAGCACACAATAAAAAATAAAATCAGTCCATGAACATAAGCACACAATACAAATAAATAAAATCAGCCCATGAACATAAGCACACAATAAAAAATAAAATCAGTCCATGAACATAAGCACACAATAAAAAATAAATAAAATCAGTCCATGAACATAAGCAAACAATAGAAATAAATAAAATCAGTCTATGAACATAAGCACACAATAAAAATAAATAAAATCAGTCCATGAATATAAGCACACAATAAAAATAAATAAAATCAGTCCATGAACATAAGCACACAACAAAAATAAATAAAATCAGTCCATGAATAAAGCACACAATAAAAATAATAAAATCAGTCTATGAACATAAGCACACAATAAAAAAATAAATAAAATCACTCTATGAATATAAGCACACAATAAAAATAATAAAATCAGTCTATGAACATAAGCACACAATAAAAAATAAAATCAGTCCATGAACATAAGCACACAATAAAAAATAAAATCAGTCCATGAACATAAGCACACAATAAAAAAAAATAAAATCAGTCCATGAACATAAGCACACAATAAAAAAAAAATAAAATCAGTCCATGAACATAAGCACACAATAAAAAAAAAAATCAGTCCATGAACATAAGCACACAATACAAATAAATAAATCAGTCTATGAACATAAGCACACAATAAAAATAAATAAAATCAGTCCATGAACATAAGCACACAATAAAAATAAATAAAATCAGTCTATGAACATAAGCACACAATAAAAATAAATAAAATCAGTCTATGAACATAAGCACACAATAAAAATAAATAAAATCAGTCCATGAACATAAGCACACAATAAAAAATAAAATCAGTCCATGAACATAAGCACACAATAAAAAATAAAATCAGTCCATGAACATAAGCACAATAAAAAATAAATAAAATCAGTCTATGAACATAAGCACACAATAAAAATAAATAAAATCAGTCTATGAACATAAGCACACAATAAAAATAAATAAAATCAGTCCATGAACATAAGCACACAATAAAAATAAATAAAATCAGTCCATGAACATAAGCACACAATAAAAAATAAAATCAGTCCATGAACATAAGCACAATAAAAAATAAATAAAATCAGTCCATGAACATAAGCACAATAAAAAATAAATAAAATCAGTCTATGAACATAAGCACACAGTGAACACTGCAAAGTATCAAATCAGTCAGTGCCATGGTGTAGTGCTTAGTGCAACAAACTCCCAAACAGCAGGTAATGGATCTGAACCCCATCAGTCCTGTTCAAATCACCGTGGGATTTTAAGGCCCTAACCAGCTCCTACCCAGAGTTGAAAGTGCTATGGGCTCACTGAGAAGACTGGGACTAGGCAGCTGAGAGTCATTCATTTCACACATCGGTCACCAAGAGATGTTGCTTAAATTTCTTGACCAAAGCCGTAAGCGTCTGTAACTCTCACACTTGCTGACACAAGGATACATTATGACAGTAAGTGTCATGCAGCCCCAATCCTAGATAAACTCCACAGCGTCTTACTTATCATCCCCATCATCATCAAAGTGTTGTAAAATTGTCCAAACCTGAATCATTCATGTGGTGTAGAAAATGGAGAAAAAAAAGCAAAACATAAAAAACAAACAAACAAATAATACAGGAATTTGTTTCATCAAAGCTAGGTTTACAGTTGTCCTTACCTGTTTTCCTTCAGGCAATTCATTGATGACACCATACACGGCAATGGCAGACTCCAATGACAATGTCAAGGCATCATATGTTTGACACTGAAAAAGAATTGGATAACCTTAAAAGAAAAAAACAAGCCATGAAACACCTTTTTTCCAGGAAAGAGTCAGTACAAGCTTGGCAACTCTCAGGTATACCAAGGATGTCTCACATTCCTCCCCCTACATTCTCTTTTCTAAAACTAAACAGAACATGGTATTCATTTACAGATGGATGGTTTGAAAGCCACATCCATGAAACTGTGCATCTGATTGGAAGATTCAAGCATTTTACTTCTAAGCCATCCATCCAAGCTTCACAAATACCCTGATCCATTTTTTTTTTCCAGATGTACATGTACTACTGAATAAACATAAATCACAGAAAATACACAGGAATTGTTAACCTTCATGAATCCCAATATCTATACATGAACGCGTATTTATTCAATATCAGAAACATAACTACAGAAAACATCCTGCTATTCATAGTCGAATGCTGATAAAGTGAAACAGCCATATAAAAATAACCATAATAAAACGGCACATACAAACAATGGTTCAACATCCACTTATATACTGACAAAACAATAGGGGAGGGGGCGGTCTAGAGGAAAGTTGAGCATCTATAAAACTGTGAAAGTGCCACAAAGAAAATAAACTAGGGAGCAATGCTGCCTCATTCCTAAGACAAAGATGAAGATGGAAGTAAGTGTTATTCTTCTCTCCTTTTCACCTACTTTACAACACTTTAGGATCAATGCTGCCTTATCTCCAGACACAAAGATGTCACAGAAGATAAGCATTCCTCTCCCCCTTCTCTCCTTTCACCTACTCAACAATATCTTGCGTTGATTAACTTCATTATGTCATGGTCAAATCTGACTACACAAGAAAACACACCATAATTTCAAAGCAATGCAAAACAATTATCTATAATATATTCCATATTAAAACATTGTTCATACCAGCTTATCTGTCATCACACATTGTAGATATCCTGTCCCGTCCCGGATCACTACAAACATCAGGTTCTTGCCTGTGTAAAAAAAGTAATCTAACTGCATCAAAAATACACAAACATATGTAAAAAAGTAATCTAACTGCATCAAAAATACACAAACATATAAATAAACAGATAAATAATTTCTAATACATATACGTAAAATCTGACAGCTACATTTGAAAATATCAACAGAAGCAAAATATTCTTTACATGTTTGTCTTGTTACTTTTTCAGCATGAAGATGTCTTCCAAATTCATTTTTCTGAAAAACAGATACAAAAAACAAAAAAAAAGCAAAACTGACTCACTTGAGAAATTATGAATATCCCATGCTTCAATACAATGCACATTCTACAATGAACGGACTTTCACAGCAAACATGGAACTGTGGTTTGCTATAAAAAAAGAAAATGACTTAAAAAAAAGCATAATTATAATAACATCCACAGACAAACCTTTTATTTACCAAGCAAACAATTTGTGAGAATTTGTAAGACAGGACCAATTCACACATTAGTTTGAGATCACGTTCAAACACACACATGCATACATGCATCACACACACACACACACACACACACACACACACACACACACACACACACACACACACATAGTGCTTACCCTGACGTCTACATTCATGGACCCAACCAAAGACCTTGACCCTGATGTCTCTGTTAGCCACAGTATCTCTGATCTTGAGCTGAAAAAATTGTGCATCAACCTCTGTGTATTTCATTCTTTTTGCATTTTTACAGAAAACAAAGACAGCCATGCATACATACATACTAACAATATACACACAAACATACACACGCATATTTTATATATATATATATTCATATGAGCCAGGGTCAAAAGGTGCTTTGGGGTGACTTTCCTAGTTCAAATCCTCAACTAATTTTCTTGCCTTTGCACAGCCTGAACAATCCTAGATATTGAGCTTTAGAAATTAGATGTCAAATCAAATAGCAGACATGAATTCATGGATAGCTCCACCCCTTTGATGGGTGAGATGTCTACCATGCGGCGTTGGAAACTGGGACGTGACTATCCAGACAGTGATGAGACACTGGTGCTCTGGGCACCACTCAGCACCTTCGGGTATTTCTTATTCACTCTGACTTGTGGCTAGACTGCTGGCTTCAGGGATTCAGGTTTGGTAAGTGCAGGGAAAGTCTTGGAAAGATATAAAACTTAGAATCCCTTCAGGGCATGTCAGACCTTGCAAAATGGCTTGGGGCCACTTTTGTGGCTGTACACACAACTCCTGTGTTTATGGAAAAGCAACACGGGAGCTTCCAACTGCTAAGTGTCTTGACTATCATAAGAGGAGAAGAGCTGGCAATTATGCGAACTGATGGCTAGATAGGTTGCCCAATATAAAGATGAAGGCCCAGAGTAAGATGAATGAGCTCTGCCATTCTCTCTGGGTACCGAAGTTGGGCTGGATCTGGTTGGTGCACGTTCTATGCCAATGTCCCGGGGTTTGTCGTCTCCCCACCCAACCATTCGGTTTGTAAACAAGGCAACTGATGATTGGGTCTGAATGGGTCATGCAGTACATGGACAGCCTCCTTTTGCTAGGTGATATGACTCCATTTGGCTTCAGGAGCTGGGAGGTGATTGCGCAGTGCGGACAGTGGTGAGACACTGGTGTTCTGGGTCCCGTCCAGCACCTTCGGCCTTTCAAGTTCACTATACATTAATATCATCCAACATCCACTATGCCAATTTTGTATCTATTCTCTGCCCATCTGAATGTTCCAATCAGTCTGGTGGTGTACGCCTAGTACTCTGTAGGTCCCTACTTCAGGATCTTGCAGTTTTGTGCAGATGTAAGGTGTCTGTCAGATGGCAGATTGATATAAGCGCATCAAGTTGTCCAAGAGCAAAGAATCCCTCTTTAACTGAATACATTCCAAACTAAACCACATGAAAAAATTCTAAACATGTTCCAGAACAAAAACACAAAATGACTCAACCAAATAAGACACTTTCTGTACACTGATTATGCTAAACAGTTACACTACTTTTATTAACCTCTTCACTGCCACAGTAAAATAACATTTTTGTATCACGGTGTGTGACAGAGCACAATTTGCTCTCTTCAGCAATTTCACTAATTTTTTTCATTGATCAGTTACATCGTTGTTGTTATTGCTGTTTAAAGCCCAGCCGACCGCGTAGAGCCATATCAGGGCTATAACCGCTTCAAAACATACAAAAACTTCAACAGGATAAAAAAGAAGGACAGAAAATTAAGTACACATATCAATGCATTCGCGCACATAATCTAAGGACCACTCCGTCAAATTTATCACACATGGGAGATTTAAAAAACACACCTGAATACAAATATAAGCATACATAAGGACACCAAAACATATAAAAACAGGCATAAATCAACTTAACTAGCTTCCGCATATCTCACCTCCCTAGAGCCAAAAATGAACTTAATACATGTACCCAATTGTCAATCTTAAGAAAAAGTACATAAGACTTTATCGAACACATACAGGTGAATGGACCATTAAGGCAGAAAATGACAGGTAGAAATGACAGAAACGCAAAGCAACAAGGCAGAAACAAAAAGAGTGACAGAAAAGAGGAAATTTCTAGCACAGAATTTCCAGAAGGTGGGGATACTATTTATACTGAAAGAGCCCCCAGCATCCCCACAGGGGAAGATCAATTATGTATTGAGAAATCTTTTGATTTCTGTTTTTATTTTCTTACACCCTTGGCTGTGATGTGATATAATAATTTGGTTTTAAGTGGTATTTTAAAAGCTGACATGACAATTCTTTTTCTCTCTAAAACATGACAGTTTTGGAACATTCACACACACATCGCAGTATATAAAATCACACGAAAGACAGAAAAAAAAAAAAGTGGTACTCATATTACAAAATGTAATTGTTCTACTGAAGGTAATCCATGAATCACAGAGGTCACACATTCCAGGTACTGAGAGACAGATTTCTTCTTTTTCTTCAGTAGGTTCATTATCTGTTTACTGCCCAGTCATTTGTAGAGATATATCTCGTAGATTTTTTATATGTTTGTTCTTTGTACCCTTGACTATGAAGCGATATCATAATATCAATAATTTGATATTGTTTGTAATTGGTTTAGCAAAACTTGATATAACGAATTTTTTTTTTTTTCAAAAGAATGACAGTTTTGAACATTCACACACACATGCAGCACACAATTCCATTAGAAAGACTGCAAAAGCTGCTTTTAGTGTATAATGAATGTCAGGTGTATAATGAATGTCTACACAAAAATCTGGTACTCATATTACTGACATTAAATACCCCTCTGTAGGATAACCCATAAATCACTGGGGTCATACAGTCCAGGTACAGAGGGACATTTTTTTTTTCTCTGTTAGGTTCACTGATCTGTTAACAGCCCATTCATTTATTGACATATCTCTCAGATTTTTTGTCTTTTCTTTTTTTGTGTGTGTGTGTGTGTACCTTTAGCTATGAAATATCATTATTTGATTTTGTTTGTAATTGATACAGTAAAAGCTGATATAATGACAGTTTCTGAATATGAGCACACGCACTTAAAACATAAAACATACAATGCAGAAGATATAAACATACTTTCCAAAACAGACTGCACCTTGTTGACCAGGTACTCCTTACCAGTGTATACACTGAAGTCACCATCAGATTTGTACACAGATACAGTTTAATGCCAAACCTGGCACACTTCAATGGAATATACTGGTGGAACATCAGCCAACCTTTCCAGAGCAGCAGACTTTCATTCACACAAACCATTGCCTTGGCTTGAACACCTGGAATTTCTCTTGCAAGTCCAGCACAGGCTGGGTCTTGTACAGTTGGTCATATCCAGGATCATTAGGGGACAGTATCTTCAAGTTGTCATGGAAATGGAGGAACTGTATTTCAAAGTACAACAGATGACAGGTTCAGTGACTGTAAGTAATGCTGAACCTAAAAGAGATGATAGGTGCATAGATTATGAATAATGCTGCTGCTTACTTGTTTACAAAGACTTGGAGAAAGTCTCTGTACTGATCTTTTTTCCTAAACAGCTAATGATACAATAACTTTCTTCTCAATTTGCTTATGAACATGTTGAGCTTTTCCCTTCCTGTTTTATGAAGTGAGTAATACACATAAAATGCTCTTCATTTACCTGCTTTGGGGCAGGAAGGCTAGTGTCCTGCTCAATGACTATTTTCTTGGCTTCCTCCAGGTTCTTCTCTCTCCTTTCTGCTTTCTCCGTCTGCAAGGAAGGAAGAAAGCCGTCATTTAACATTTTGCTTAACAACAGGGATTTTCATAATCATTCTTTAAGTGTGGTTATTTAGCAAGACATCATAGAGAAGATGTAGCGACATTACTATAATTCACAAATTGTTATTTAATCTGTTAATTAAAGCCACAGTACTATAATTTACAAACTGTTATTTGATTTGTTATTTCAGATCTCGTTGCACAAAGAAAACACAAAGAGCATACATATGTACTGCGATTGAGACTTTTCCTCCCATGTTCAGATTTAAGAATAAAACATACTCAAAACAGCCAATCCCTCTTTCTCTCTCTCTCTCTCTCACACACACACACACACACACACACACACACACACACACACACACACACACACACATCCCACACACACACACACACTCTCTCTCTCTTTCAAATGTGGACCACAATCCAGTTGAGAAAAATCAAGATCCAAATACTTAAATTGATAACAAAGTAAAAAAAAAAAAATAAACACCCATTAAAAACAGGCTTTTATTTTATCAAGGTCACCCTATTCAACAAAAGCAGAGGACAAAGCCTGGAATGATAAAAATCGTTTCATTCAACTGACCTCCTGGTCGCCTTCTTGCTCAGCTTTTTCTGCTCTGTTTGCCACAAGCCTGTCACTTTCTTCTTCTGGCTTTTGGAAATGGGCTCATAGCGCTGTTGACAAGGTAAACAATAAATTCAAACTCTGAATCAAAGTGCTAGCATTCAAGCAAGTAGGAATCAGACAGCATGAAAATAGACTGAGAACAAGTCAGGCACAAATTTATGGCCAACTGACCTTTGCTAACCATGCACAAAAAGACAACAACAAACAAATTCACTAAGTTTAGAACAAAAACAAACAGCTCTGCCAACTTCCTCCACGTTTTGTTGAGCTGAAGAATATAATTCCAAAGTAAATTCAAACTTCAGACTCATTCTAATCCTCAAGTTTCTTTTTCAAAAGCAATAGCTGTTAACAGACCAAACATTTTTTTCACATAATTTGCAAATGAACAGAAACATACACAAGCATACACACAAGCACACGTTTCTTCTCTTTCAGGAGTTTCCTTCATGCACAAAAACTCACGCAGACAAACATATATATATTTATACACTCATGCAAATACACTTTTCTGCTCTTTGGTATTTCCTATATACAACACAGAAACTCTGTCCCTTTCACACATACACATAAACGATTCACACATGCTCACTCTCTCTCTCTCTCTGTCTCTCTCTCTCTCTCTCACACACACACACACACACACACACACACACACAACACAGACGCACATTCATGCCCACATACAAATCAAGAAACAACACAAACTTTGCTTAACATCTTAAGACTTTGATGCTCCTACACCAAGACACAACAGGTAGTCAAAGTAATTAACACAGGTTAAATCTTCAAAATAATGGGCACAATGATTCAGTGGTTAGGATGTGACTTCCAATCCGAAGATCCGAGTTCGATCAGGAGTGCATGGTTACTATTGTCTGACAAAAGGATGGAGATTTTTCCTGTCAAAAGTAAGCATATATATATGCAGAACAGCTCATGCCTGAACCTCCTTCAGGTCTAATACATTCTGAACATCAAATACACACACTTATCCTGTACACACTGTCAGTATTTGGTGGATCACGGAAACATGAAAAATCCTGCATGCACACCCAATGATGATGGAGTATGCAGACTGAACAGTAACACAACACTTGAACAGTATGGGCCAAACAACATCCATACATGCCATCAAGGAAGTATCTCGGAATGGGGTGGAAAAAATCAAAAACAATCTCAAAATAAAATCAGTTCACACCACCTTTTCTTTATGTTTTCAGTGATTGAGGTGGTTATTTTTGTATGTGGGTTCTTTTTGTTTCTTGGGTTTTTGTTGTTGCTGCTGATGGCTTGCACATCGTTTTACCTCTCCTTCTGTTTTGCTGTCCACAAAAATAGGAGGGAAAGGTTCTTTACCAGCTTTCCGCATTGCCTGAAAAGAAAAATCATGTGTTTAAATCTGACAACTAAACTGCTTTTAATGTTACAACATTATTTTCCAAGTATGGGGAATGGAAAGTGATACTGCTATCTTGTAATTTCATATTATGAATGTTTTGTAAATGAAGAAAAAGAGCAAAAAACAGGAAAACTTCTAAGCATGAGGCCTCCACTTCACTTAGCCATGAATGGGTACCTGACCTTGTTCAGGGTTAAGGAAGATAAAGCAACAAGGAAGAGGAAATTCTCAATGCCCTCACAGTATACACTGCTGGCCTTGAGATGAGATAGGTCAGATTCAAGTCAGTACCTCAGTCCCCTATGTATACATACATATTACTTATTAGCTACAATTCTAAGGTTATGGGACAAACTTTACCCTTTTTTTTTAAGTGAGTGCAAACTGCAGTCACCACATTTAACCCCTTCACTATCTCATGCTTTTAACTAAATATATACTGAGAAAATTTCCTGAAAAAAACAAAACAAAACAACTGAAAAACTACACCTAAATTTTTTTTGTTCATTTATATGTCCTAAATGAATCAGAAATGAACAAACAAAAGGAATCAGAAATGAAAAAGATTCTCTTTTCAATATAACAATATAAATATATTTACTGAGAGAGATTGTCACATAATTTTCCTGAAATTCCATGATCTGTTCCATAATCTTCCTGAAATGCCATGATCCTTTCATTCACATATTCTCTGTTCTTTTGATAGAGATGTGAACTGAAGATCTGATAGCCAAGATGATGAATTTGTCTGTAATGTTTCCATTATGTTCATTTTGGTGGGGTCAGCTTGTTTCATAAGTCCCTCTCCCCACTCCCCATTTCAATATCTTGCCAGCGCACAAAGTTTTGTGCAGGCTTAGGGAGTCTGCCAGGTAACTGCTGGCAGATTTGGATGGAGTGCATTACTGCATATATATTACTAATATAGATCTATGATGCATTTTTCCAAGTACGATAAATCCAGGTCTTGCACAAATCTCCAAATTCACTCTTGTCTCTGTCTGTCTGTCACACACACACACACACACACACACACACACACACACACACACACACACACACACACACACACACACACACACACTATAGTGGGAGAGGATGCAGGGAAAGAAAACTGCCAGAATATAACCCACCCCCTTCATTTATCCCCCTTGTAACCCCCCTCCTCTCTCTAGTATACACAGTGACACACCATGCTAGTGAGCTTGCTGTACTCAGAAAAGAAAAACATGCAGACAATGGGTCAACATGATCAGGTCAGACAAAACTTCTACTGTAGACACATAATAATATTAAAGGAGCTTTACAAAAGCTCGAGATTTCTCTCCTCTTTATAATCTTTCTCATCAGTCTTTGTTTGTGGTCACTGCTTGCTTGTAACTTTCTTTGAACAATGTGCCTATAGTATAAGTCATTAGGTCTATCTGACCTGCTATTTTCTGTTATTGTTAGTTAAAACAATGATTCAACAGCAATGACAAGTACCTGAATCACGGTTTTAAACGGACTGTCTTTTGATCCATCTCCAGTTTCATCGCTGCCACTTGACTCTGATGTGTAAATCTCCACTGTAAAGTGAAATGGATAAAAAATTATGAGAGAAAAGAGAAACATTTGCGCTAATATTAGAAGTAATGAAAACAACCACAACAACCCCATGAAAGTGATGGTGCTTCTGATACTGTGATAATGAATACATTTTCATCTAGTTTTCTGAACAGTTTTTGTGCCCAATAATGAAAATAAAGCCTATATAGTAGTAGGCCTCCCTCGGTCATGGCTGACCATGGACAAAGTACATCAGTCCTAATGTCTAGATCAGTAGATGGGCTGTCTGCTTGGTCCAAGCAGCGTCGCCTGTGACTGTAGAGACCAATGCGAGAGAGGCAGTCTCTGTCGCAGCGGTCGCATGTGTATGCTGATGCTGGTCTGTTGGCTGTCATCCCTTTTCTGCGAACTCGCTTTCTGCTGCAGCAGCTGACAGTCTGTCCTCACCAATCCGCAGCTGTTTCTTCAGAGTGGTTCTCCAGCTGTTGCGGTTGTCTGCGAGGTCCTCCCAGGACTCAGTGTTGATCTCCAGCGCCTTCATGTCACGTTTGCAAACATCTTTGT
Organism: Monoplex corrugatus; assembly: GCA_030674185.1. Taxonomy (NCBI): domain Eukaryota; kingdom Metazoa; phylum Mollusca; class Gastropoda; order Littorinimorpha; family Ranellidae; genus Monoplex; species Monoplex corrugatus. The sequence goes on along the minus strand of JAPXFY010000016.1, from coordinate 57,972,335 downwards.
ATCTCAGCTGTGGGCGGCCAATGTTTCTCTGCCCTGAGGCAAGCTCACCATAAAGGATGTCTTTTGGGATGCGACCATCTTCCATGCGGCGAACGTGGCCCAACCAGCGCAGCCGACGCTGTCTCAGCATGGTATGCATGGTTGGGAGGCCAGCGCAGGTCAGGACTTTGGTGTTGGTCACCTTGTCTTGCCAGGAAATGCCGAGTATGCGCTGTAGGCTTCTCAGGTGGAAGGTGTTGAGCCTTTTCTCCTGATGAGCATGCGTGGTCCACACCTCGCTGCCATACAGCAAGGTGCTGAGGACACAGCGTTGTATACAACCATCTTTGTCTCATGGTCAGTTTGGGATTTGGCCACACCCTTTGTGTGAGGCGGGCTAGTGTTGTGGCTGCCTTCCCGATCCTCTTGTCCATCTCTGTGTCAAGGGAGAGGTTATCGGTGATAGTGGACCCAAGATATGTGAATTGATGGATGGCTTCAAGCTCGTAGTCATCAATGGTGATGGCTGATGGAGATGGCGTGCCTTGGCCCAGGACGTTTGTCTTCTTAAGACTGATGGTCAGACCAAAACCTTGCAGGCCTGGGAGAAGCAGTCCATTAGTGACTGCAAGTCCCGCTGAGTATGGGTCACAACTGCGCATCGTCGGAAAATAGCATGTCTCTGATGAGGGCTTCACGGACCTTTGTCCTTGCTCCAAGGCAGCGAGGTTGAAGAGTCTGCCATCTGATCTGGTCTGCAGGTGGATCCCTTCTTGTGCTGTGCTGAACGCATGCCTCAGGAGGAGAGCGAAGAAGATTCCAAAGAGGGTTAGGGGCCAGGACACAGCCTTGTTTCACACCGCTGCGTACGTCAAAGGGCTTGGAGAGGTTTCCGTTGAACTGCACCGTCCCTTTCATGTTGGAGTGGAAGGACTCAATTAAGCTGTGCAGTTTGGGGGGGCAGCCGATTTTTCGGAGAGCCCTGAAAAAGCCATCTCTGCTGACTAGGTCAAAGGCCTTGGTGAGGTCAATGAATGCGACATACAGGGGCATCCGCTGCTCTCTGCACTTCTCCTGGATTTGGCGAAGGGAAAAGACCATGTCTACCGTGGATCTCTCTGCTCGAAAACCACACTGTGATTCCGGGTAGACGCGTTCAGCCAGTTTCTGCAGGCGGATTAGGAAGACCCAAGCATAGACTTTGCCAACAATGCTGAGGAGTGAGATACCTCTGTAGTTTTGCAGTCGCTCCTTTCGCCCTTGTTTTTGTACAGGGTGACGATCTTGGCGTCCCTCATGTCCTGCGGTACAGCTCCCTCATTCAAACACTGACAGAGGACTGCGTGCAAAGGGTGCAGAAGAGAAGTCTTGCAGTGCTTGATGAGGTCTGGGGGAATTCCGTCGTTGCCAGGTGCCTTGCCTGATGCCAGGCTATCAATGGCCTTGCTGAGTTCATCCACAGTTGGCTCTGCGTCAAGTTCTTCCACTTACCGGCATGCACTTGATGGCATCAAGGGCTGAGGGGGACACCATGGTCTGTGTGGAGTAGAGGATGGAGTAGTGTTCTGCCCATTTTTCCATCTGCTGGCTAGGATCACTGATTACTTCCCCAGTGGAGGATTTGAGGGGGGCGATCTTGCTCTGTGTTGGTCCCAGTGCCTTCTTGATGCCATCATACATTCCTCGGATGTTGCCTCTTTCAGCAACACTCTGTATCTCTTCGCTGAGCTCTGTCCAGTACTCGTTTGCGCAGCGCCTGGCGTTAAGCTGAACCTTACTCCTGGTAGACCTGAGGATTTGCAGGTTCTTCTCACTGGGTGACCGCTTATACTCGGTGAGTGCGGCGTGCTTGGCTTCAACAGTGGGAGTCATCTCTGATGATTTGGCCCCAAACCAGTCGTGGGACTTCACAGTTTTCTTCCCAAAGGTGGCCATAGCAATGCGGTGCATGGTGTCTCGTAGAGTTTCCCATCTCTCTGTGGCAGAGTCTCTGGGTTGCAATGCATGGGTTTCTCTCTCTCAAAGGCCTCTGCGAACTGTTTCTACAAGATCTGGCTGAGACATCTTGCTGACGTCAATGCAAGGGTTCCCTTGTTTCTTTGAGCAGTGGAACTTCTTTGGTTGCAGCCTGATCTTGCAACATACAAGAGAGTGGTCTGTGTCGCAGTCTGCGCTGTGATAAGAGCGAGTGTGGAGAACGTTTTTGATAGCAGCACGTCTTACTAGGATCAAATCCAGTTGGTGCCAATGTTTTGAGCGCGGATGCCTCCAGGAGACTTTGTGTTGAGGCTTCATCTTGAAGAAGGACTTGGCGATGCACAGTTCATGGCTGACGCAAAATTCAAGCAGTCACTGTCCATTCTCATTCATTTTCCCCACTCCAAAGGAACCGAGGCAAGAGGGCCATGAGTCATTGTCTGCACCCACTCTGGTGTTGAAGTCGCCCAGGAGAACAAGTTGTTCTGTCCTGGGGATGTTCCTTATGGTTGATGCAAGATTTTCGTAAACTCATTCTTGGCATCTGGAGAGGCAGACAGAGTTGGGGCATAAACGCTGATGAGAGTGACATAGCCTTCGGTGGTGTTGAGGAGGAGAGTCAAGAGTCGCTCTGAACCGCTGCTGCCTGGTTCAATCATGTTCAGCAGGCTGTTCCTTACTGCAAAGCCTACTCCGTACTCTCTTGGGGCATCAGAACTCTTTCCTTGCCAGAAGAAGGTGTAGTCCCTTTCCTTCAGTTTTCCCCGAGTCAGCCAGCCGTGTTTCCTGCAGAGTGGCAATGTCACATTGAGCCTCTTTAGCTTGCTGTTTATGATGGCGTCTTTCTGGCGTCGTTGATGTGTTGCAGATCTTGGGAGAACCCAGGCATCATTGTTCGGACATTCCAACAGCCCAGTTTCAATGCTGATCCTTTTCCTGATCCATTTCTTGAATTTGAATTTTTCTTTTTGCCTGGTGCGGTAGTTAACGACCTGCTTGTCAGATTTTCTCCTAATCTTCATGCACCCAATGAAGAAGGCAGGTCGTGGCGGGACAGCACCTGATTGGCTGGGGGCTGCCCAGCTTAGGCGGGCGTTAGCTGTCCAGTAAGACACGAAGGTCTCTCCCACCGTCAAAAGCAACCCCTGGCGTCAGCTCTACACCAGTTGAGCAATGATTTATCACCGGTATCTGTTGCTTCCCGTGTTGTGCCGACACTAGTGTTAGTAGCAAGGCTGGAGTGTTCCTCTCCAGGTCGTAGGTGCAGTGTTTGTGGATGAATGTACATGGATGTAAGCCTGGGCAATGTAATATGGAAGACACGCTGTTGCCCATGCAACTTGTCCCCTCTCTCCACCTCGCTGACAGATCCAAAGGAACAGCAGGGCTGTTACGTTTTGGTGCAAACGCGGCCGCAGGAGCTGCCGAAAGTGACAAAGTTTGCCATCCAACCGCCTTAGGGGCCCCACACCGGATTTACTGTCAGGGTTTACTCCCTCAGCCACATGGCCACGGGTAGCTCTTCAGAGCTGGCGCCCTTTGATGGATCTAATTTAATTCCACCAGGGTTTCTAGCCACCCTCCTCACCATCCTCCTGAGAGGACTGGTGGGGGTGCTGGTTTAGTCACCAGCAATTCGACCCTGTGACAGGTAGTACTGGATTCCAGGTTACCAGTAGCGGATACATCTATCCGACCTGACAGAAGCCTAGAGCAGAGGATTCCTGAATCTTATGTAAGGGTGTCACAGTATTACTGTGGCTAATGAAGTCTTCTCTGCACTTTTTCTGTTATTGCCAGTCAGCAATGCTTCAAACTACAGGCCATACATATAGTCATCATTGTCTTACAGCATGCATTACTAAACATGTTATTAAGGCAACTGAACTGTGAAATCATCGAGTCTTGGTAGGATTTGAGTTAACCATTTCAGTAAACAGCCGAGATGTGGTTTCTAAGAAGAATGTTGAGAGTTCCATGGACAGCAAAGAAAACAAACAAGACAGTCTTGATGGAGGCAGACACAAGTAAATCTTTCATAAGGAAATTAGGAAAAGACAGGCAACATTTATAGGACATTTTATGTGGAAAGGGGATTTGGAGCACCTGGTCACAACAGGAAAGCTGGAGGGAAAGAGAGCACCAGGAAGACCAAGGGAGAAGATACTGGACCGATTTGCGAGAGTGGCTGAAGACAAGGAGGGTGGAAGAGACGCTTGATGCAACAAGAGATAGAGACAGATGGAAGTCCATGATCCTAACGCCATGCGGCAAGGCACCTGATGATGATGATGATTTCAGTAAACTGTCGCTAGCACTCGCAGAAAGTTTTAAAAGTTAGTCTTGTTGGTGGTAATGATGATGGAAGACTGCAGGGTAGTTGGAGGCTTCACTGGGTAGGGCAACTGAGGCCCGTACACAGATTTCAAGTTCAATGTAAAGGGCTTGAGAACTTAAAAATTAAATGTCATGTGGTTTGCTTTGTGGGTTACTGGGTAAGGTTATGTTTCATCTTCAGAGTCCTTCAAAGTGACTACCTTATTATATACACAGTTTATGAACAAGTACAATCAAGCCTAATGATGCCTATATATAAAGCCTATATACATGGTTTTGTTTTTTTTGTTTGTTTGTTTGTTTGTTCTGCTATTAACATACTTTATCTGAAGCGTGGAACTGGTTAAGTTTACTGTGCACAACAAACACTGCAAAGATTCAAAAGTATCTCCTAGGTTATTCTGTATTGCATCACTTGTTTCCCATAACTGTTCCATCTGCAATGTACTCCCCCATCCACCTCCACCCTTTTTTCTCTCTTATTTTCTACTTAGTGAAGTAGCACATAACATTTACCACAGCACTGTAAGCCCTAACTCTGTCCTGAGCAAACTAAACAACAATGAATCATGAACAAGCTGAACAGTCTGAAAGATTCACACACCTCCTTCTTTCCTCCCCCATCCACAATTTGATCTGACTTTATCATGACATATATATCATATGTACATACAAAACATTGTCAGCAGATGTCCAGGCAAACTAGAAAGACATTCATTTTATATCAGCTATGGTGACTCTACTACTACTAGTCGAGACTATTCCAGCAAGCCTGTGTGTCACCAGCGAGTGTTTATGAATTATTTGTGATATATTAATCCTAGGACCTAGCAACAATAATGAATAAACGAAAGGAATCTGCTGATTAGATGGTAGACAGATCTACTAGACCCTGGCCTATGTAACATCTCAACTTGAGTTTAACTCGCAAGAGCCTGAAGATCTCAGCTGCCATCTTCGATCTTCACGATCATGTAATATGTCTGATCCATGTTCATGAATGGCCAATGATTAAATGAACGAATTTTTCGTTGTGAATCATGCATGAGCTGATCAGATGAATGCTGGCCGCTCAAGCACTGACTTTTCCTATCGCTGATGGACGCTTTTCTTGTCTAAAGTAGGCAACAGAAATGGCGAAAAATACCATACCCAGAGTCAATCCCTGAACTCCATCTGTAACACAAGCCATTTCCCGGCGTTCACCGAAAAACAGATGTTCTTATATATAGCGATGAAAGAATGCTTCTGGTTGCTTGACACACGCAAGATGATGAAACTTGCCGTCGACAGCAGACGATTACAAAAAACTTGGGAATACACCTTTTCCGGTAAAAACTACAGACAAAACAAAAGTAATGTGCAATAAATATGAGTTGACATCAAACTGTGACAGTGATATTAGATTTCTGAAAATGACCGAGAAATACAAAAAGTAAAGTGATCGATGTAACTAGTTTTCGAAGAAAAAAGATGTAATTAAAATGTTCTTTATTTATCCGATCCTTGTTTTATGTTTGTAAACCAATCAAGAACCGAACGGAATAGGAATTACCTAGATTGAGTTTGCCGAGTACATGTGCACGGAACAGTACCTTCCTCTGTTACAGCGGTACGCAACCTGCAATTTCGAGGTGCCCATGCTGTCAATTTTCGTGACAGGTCAACAGAATAACTATGGAATGTTGTATAGATGTAGATCTAAATGATCGTTTACAATGATGTTGTTTTGGAGTTATTGGTCTTGTTACCATGGAAATCGTAGAAGAGATTCAACTGGCGTAGATCAAGGCACAGGCTTGATCTTGATGTGTAGACGTCGGCAGAATCCAATTCTGGATATACGCGCCAACGGGGGAAAAACTGGGGGAGAGCACACAGGATTCCTAACTTCAAAAAAAAAAAAGATTTTTTTTTTTTTTGGGGGGGGGGGGGGGGAGACTGACCGTCGGCAGGCTTCACTTCAGCTGAAAGTTGGTATAATCAGCTGGCCTAGCCGACCCCCAGCACCATCTAGTATGGTCGCTGGGGCCCCCTCCTCGTTTAGCAGGCTGGTTTTGGGCTGCATCTGAGGCCAGACACAGCCATCCTGAACTGGTGTGCCGACGATAAGGTGATGATATCGTCTGGCAGACCATTCCACTCTGTTGTCGTTCGAGGGAAGAAAGAATTCCTAAAGGTGGTGGTGTTTGAGCGTTCAACCACGAAGCACCTGTTGTTGTTTCTGGCCATGGTTGATACTATATTAGTTGTTACGTGGTCCTTCTCTAAGCGTGGTATGATTTTCCTTTTTGATTTGGCCACAGGTTTGGAAACTGCTCTGCTGTGCCAGTTTCTTCAAATCTTGTAACTAATTAATTAAAAATAAAATATTCTTCCATCTAGTCAAAGCTGTATCATATATGGTGTCAGAAGTTTGATGATATAGTTTCTGAAACATCATTATGCCTAGATTGTTGTGCTTAGGAGTCGAAACGCCTGCAATAAAATGGATTCGACAGTTTACATGATTCTTCCACCTGACCAGCTACCCATAGTAATGTAAGGGACAATCCTTCAGACAGCAGATCTAAATGGAAAACAAGAGATTTTCCTTAAAGCCAGTGATGCCTCAGACAGACCTGATGTGGTGAAGGTTGGACTGTTGTTGAACCTTATTGGTGATGTTGGCATTGAAATCTATGAGAATTTAAAAATTTTATTTTTTCAGAACAAAGTGAAGATGTTCATGATGAGTTGATACCTGCTGAGGAGAGAAATGACTTTGCAACGGTCATTTGTTAAGTTTGACGAACAATTTTATAATAATTACAATATTTATATAGCGCAAAATCTTGATAAAATCAAATCTAAGCGCTGAAGCAGACACACACGCAAGCACGCACGCACGCACGCACACACACGCACGCACACACACGCACACACACACACACACACACACACACACACACACACACACGCATGGCTATAAATGGGGAGAAAGAATAAAAGCAATAAAAGCAAGAATAAAAGCAATGGAAAATTATAGAGAGCATAGCATATACAATTATATATTATAACCATGTGATTCCCTCCGAGCGGAGACAGGCTGCAGAGGGGGGGGGGGGGGGGTTGAGTGAAGTTAGGATTTTATGCGGAGGAGAAAAGGTGAGTTTTGAGAGCGGACTTGAAGGAGACAAAAGTAGGTTGCTGACGGACTGAGAGAGGAAGTTTGTTCCAGGAGAGTGGACCAGAAACAGAGAAGGCTCATGGACCAGAGGTATTGAGCTTAGTGCGTGGAAAGCGAAAAGTCAGAGGATCGGAGGCAGAGCGGAGGGTACGTGAGGGAACATAGATATCAAGTAGGCTTGACAGGTAATTGGGGGCTGCGTTATTGAGGCTTTTGTAGCACATGGTGTCTAGTTTGTACTGTATGCGCTTTGATACAGGGAGCCAGTGAAGTTGTGCCAGGAGAGGAGATATGTGGTCAGCTTTTTTCTTTTTGAGTACAAGGCGTACAGCATTGTTTTGAATGCGCTGTAGGATGTGAATGGTGGAGGCAGGAAGACCAGACAGGAGTGAATTGCAATAGTCAATGCGAGACATTATGAAGGAGAGAACGAGTTTTGCAGTTGTTTCGACAGAGAGATACTTCCTGATCAGCCTTATATGATGGAGATGATAGTAGCAAGATCTAGCAGTTTGAGAAACAAAGTTGTTCATGGACAGGGTAGAGTCAATGCAGACACCAAGGTTTTTAGCTGAATCAGAAATTGGGACTGATGTGTTACATAATGGGAGAGAAAGAGGAGGCAGCTGAGAAAGTTTCTGACGAGTGCCAATGAGGATAGCTTCTGTTTTGTCGTCATTAAGCTGAAGTCTATTGTGTGTCATCCAGTTCTTAATGTCCGAGTAACACTCAGTGGTGCGAGTCAACAGGCGCTGTATATTATCAGGTGAGTCACTGTCTTGAAGTTGGGTGTCATCAGCATAGAAATGGTGTTTTATAGAGTGGGAGTTGATGATGGTGGACAGGGGGGAGGTGTAAAGAGTGAAAAGAATAGGGCCAAGGACAGATCCTTGTGGAACACCACAGGTCAGGTATGCAGGTTGAGAGTAAGTGCCATTGATGAGAACGGTTTGTTTTCTGTTTGATAGGTATGAAGTGAACCAAGACAGAGCAATGTCAGAGATGCCAAAAGTATGATGAAGTCTAGAAAGGAGAATACCATGATCAGTGGTATCAAAGGCTGCAGACAGATCAAGGAGTGTGAGGAGAGAGATTTTGCCAGTATCAGTTGCAAGGAGGAGATTGTTGAGAATGTGCAGTAGGGCAGTTTCAGTGCTATGGCACTGTCAGTAGGCTGACTGGAAAGGATTGAGGAGATTGTTGGCAGACAGGTGAGAGTTCAGCTGGTTGAGGACGACTCTTTTTCAAGGAGTTTTGACAAGAAAGAGAGATTAGAGATAGGCCGGTAATTTTTCAGTTCATTTGGGTCTAAATTGTGTTTCTTGAGGAGAGGGTGAACAATAGCAGACTTGAAAGAATCTGGGACAGTTCCAGTTTGAAGAGAAGTGTTGATGATGTCAGTGATGAATGGGAGGAGAGTAGGGAGACAGTCGGCGTAGAGAGAACCTGGAAGAGGATCCAGTTCGCAGGTTTTGAACGACATGGATCTGATTGTGTTGAGAATTTCTTCTTGTGAGACTGGGGTAAAAGTAGTAAGAGGTGTGCCAGAGAAGGAAGGGTCAGGTGGGCATGGTTGACAGGGTGTCCTGTCAAGCCTGTCACGGAGAGTTTGTATTTTGGTGGTGAAATAGTTGGAGAATACAGATGGGAGTTCTTCATTTGTATGTTTTGTTGGGAGAGGTAAATCTTTTCGTGTGCCAAGGAGATGATTCATGGTTGTAAAGAGTTCTTTTGAAGAAGAGGCATTCAGGATTTTGGTTTGGAAATAGCTTGTTTTTGCTGATGCAATGAGAGTGGATACTTTTGTTTTAGAGGCTTGGAAAAGTTGCCTGTGTACAGTGAGTTTGGATTTGCGCCAGCGGCGCTCTGCTCTGCGGCGGGCACGTTTTGCACAGGCGATCTCATGAGTGAGCCAGGGGGTAGGGGGGCGGTCAGGTAAAAGACGGGTTGTGGCTGGAGCATGAGTGTCCAGAAGATGGTGGAGAGTAGTATAGAATTCATCGGCAAGGTTATGTGACTTTTCAGAAAGGAGACGGGAGGCATCAGATGAAATGTGGAGAGGTCGATAGATTTGAGATTGCGTCGAGTCACTGTGCGCATGGTACGGGAAGGAGGAGAAATGTCGAGAGAACAGAGAATTGCAGAGTGGTCAGATGGAAGGGCTGAAGTTAGACGGGTAGAAAGAACTAAGCAGTTGTCAGTAGCGGAATTGTGGTGATCACGAGAAATGATCCAGTCAAGAATGTGACCTTTTTGATGGGTTGGTTCAGAAATGTGTTGAGTCATATTGTGATTGGACAGAGAGTTGATGATATGTCTTGTGTCATAACGGTGAGTGTTGTCATAGTGGACATTGATGTCACCTGGAATGATGAGATTTCCAGGTAAGAGGCAGTAGTGGTCAAGCAATTGGTCAAAGTCAGAGAGAAACATGGATGTGGTGAGTTTGTTGGCAGAGCTAGGTGGGGGTCGATAGACACAGGAGAAGGTGATGGGGTGAGGGGTGGATTGGAAGGATACTTCAACATGCTCGAAAGAAGGATGGGAGAAAGGCAGAGACTGCGAGAAAGATAGGCGGGAATGGAGTGAGTCGTAGAGGATGGCGATACCGCCACCTCGGGATGAGCGATGGAAAGAAGCAAGCCTGTAACCACTCGGAGTGAGGCTAGCATGTATAGGTTCGTGACCAAGGGGGTTAAGCCATGTCTCTGTGATAAAAGCAATGTCAACATACTCATCTGCGATAAAATCAGCAATGACTTCGGCTTTGCCATCAGTGCATGTTGACTGAGCATTAAAAAGGCATAGTTTCAGCCTATCACAGTCATATGGTGGCGGCCGAGGTGGCGACGAAGGCGGCACCGACGGGACAGAAGGCGAAAGCGGCACCGGCGGGACAGAAGGCGAAGGCGGCACCATCAGGACAGAAGGCGAAGGCGAAGACGGCAGAGGAGGAGACGAAGCTTGCAGCAGCGAGGTCGAGGGCAGGGGCAGTGGAGGAGAAGAAGAAGCAGGAGACGAAAAGTGGCGTCGGGCAGGAGGCAGGTTGTGCCAAAGACGGTGGAGACGTCCACCACGACAGGATCGCGCAGTGCGGGGCTTAGGACACAGCCCCAGTGTTCGTATTCGCTGGTAGACGCCTCCACCGAGGTAGCATTTGCTGTGTTTAAAAAGTGTCAGTCCAATTTCTTTTATAAAAGACGGGTCCATAATTGCGAGCCAGGCAGGAGAGGAAGACATTTGCAGGTTGGTGTGTGGGTTGGTCAGTTCACAACACTAAAATCCAGAGAACGCAGAACACAAAGGTTTGGAAGCTGTAGCGTTGGGCGAACACAGTAGGCTAAGATGTGAACACAGTTCACAGATAAAATGTCCGACTTGAGCGGCTGAATTAAAATGATGAAAAGTAGGTATAAAAACTTTAAAATCGGATTATCTGGTAAAATATTCAAAATTTCAAAAAAATATTTACATCACCGTGTGTCAGGATTTCAAAGAACAAACTGATACAAAATTCAATGCATAAAACCAAATAGAACCACGGTAAAATCACTGTAAAACACCACACACACTTTTGCTGCCTGCTGGCGCGACATCTACTCACATTTTATAAATGTGATCCCCAATTCATGTTGCAGGAGAAATGTTGGTACAGTCTGACCAGAGATGGAAGTCAGTCATTTGATTCTTGGGTGAGAATTGTCAAAGACAAAGCCTTAAATTGTAAGTTATAAGAACTTGATGAAATGGTTCAGGACAAACTGATTTTCTCATGTCGAGATGATACCACAAAGCTGAATCTATATGGTATCGGCGCAGATATAACCCTGTAGAAAACGATCGATATTCTCTCTGTCAGAGAGCCGTCACAGAAAGAACTGAATGACACGAAATCACAATCATTGACAACCACTCACGCTGTTTCTTCCAAGAGTATGAAAGTGACATCCATCATACAAGCATGGTCCAAACACACAGCCTTTCTCTGTAGATGCATCATCCAGCAAATCCTGTAATTACTGCAAAACTGTCCACCAGCAAAAGCACAGTGTGCTTATTTCAATAAGTGGGACATTTTGCTTCCGTCTGTCACAAGAAATCAGCAGGAATAGTGTTGTTCACTGCAGTGATCAGTCTTCAGAGCTTGGAAGAGAATTTGTTTGGTAGACTTGGTAAAAGAAATGACAAGTCATTACATTCAAAAGGATGGCACATTAATGCACATTGAGCAGGGTGAACACACATGGATCGACTCCTGGGCTGAAGTATCTGTAGTGCCAACACATTTGTACAAGCGGTCATACTGTGCATTATTGCCACCTGATCATAAGTTGTATGGACTAGATGAACAACTGCTTGAAGTTAAGGGCTACGTTAACATGAATCTTTTCCATGAACTTTCTAATATGCAGAGAGCATCAAAGATACTTCTGGGTGCTCCTGCAATTTATAGCCTTGGATTGATCAACAGTATCCCTTGAGCATTTTTTGTGATAGCCTTTCTCTCCCTGACTCAAGCATGCTAACACATCTGGAGATCAGGTAGTGTTTGTAACAATGGCTGATGTGAAGAAGAGTTATCCAGAATTATTCACAGGACTAGGCCAACTTATAATAATAATAATTACAATATTTATATAGCGCAAAATCTTGATAAAATCAAATCTAAGCGCTGAAGCAGACACACACGCACGCACGCACGCACGCACGCACACACACGCACGCGCGCACACACACACACACACACACACACACACACACACACACACACACACACACACACACGCATGGCTATAAATGGGGAGAAAGAATAAAAGCAATAAAAGCAAGAATAAAAGCAATGGAAAATTATAGAGAGCATAGCATATACAATTATATATTATAACCATGTGATTCCCCTCCGAGCGGAGACAGGCTGCAGAGGGGGGGGGGGGGGGGTTGAGTGAGGTTAGGATTTTATGCGGAGGAGAAAGGGTGAGTTTTGAGAGCGGACTTGAAGGAGACAAAAGTAGGTTGCTGACGGACTGAGAGAGGAAGTTTGTTCCAGGAGAGTGGACCAGAAACAGAGAAGGCTCATGGACCATAGGTATTGAGCTTAGTGCGTGGAAAGCGAAAAGTCAGAGGATCGGAGGCAGAGCGGAGGGTACGTGAGGGAACATAGATCTCAAGTAGGCTTGACAGGTAATCGGGGGCTGCGTTATTGAGGCTTTTGTAGCACATGGTGTCTAGTTTGTACTGTATGCGCTTTGATACAGGGAGCCAGTGAAGTTGTGCCAGGAGAGGAGATATGTGGTTAGCTTTTTTCTTTTTGAGTACAAGGCGTACAGCATTGTTTTGAATGCGCTGTAGGATGTGAATGGTGTAGGCAGAAAGACCAGACAGGAGTGAATTGCAATAGTCAATGCGAGACATTATGAAGGAGAGAACGAGTTTTGCAGTTGTTTCGACAGAGGGATACTTCCTGATCAGCCTTATACGATGGAGATGATAGTAGCAAGATCTAGCAGTTTGAGAAACAAAGTTGTTCATGGAGAGGGTAGAGTCAATGCAGACACCAAGGTTTTTAGCTGAATCAGAAATTGGGACTGATGTGTTACATAATGGGAGAGAAAGAGGAGGCAGCTGAGAAAGTTTCTGACGAGTGCCAATGAGGATAGCTTCTGTCTTGTCGTCATTAAGCTGAAGTTTGTTGAACGTCATCCAGTTCTTAATGTCCGAGTAACACTCAGTGGTGCGAGTCAATAGGCGCTGTATATTATCAGGTGAGTCACTGTCTTGAAGTTGGGTGTCATCAGCATAGAAGTGGTGTTTTATAGAGTGGGAGTTGATGATGGTGGACAGGGGGAGGTGTAAAGAGTGAAAAGAACAGGGCCAAGGACAGATCCTTGTGGAACACCACAGGTCAGGTATGCAGGTTGAGAGTAAGTGCCATTGATGAGAACAGTTTGTTTTCTGTTTGATAAATACGAAGTGAAAAAGGAGAGAGCAATGTCAGAGATGCCAAAAGTATGATGAAGTCTAGAAAGGAGAATACCATGGTCAATGGTATCGAAGGCTGCAGACAGATCAAGGAGTGTGAGGAGAGAGACTTTGCCAGTATCAGTTGCAAGGAGGAGATTGTTGAGAATGTGTAGTAGGGCAGTTTCAGTGCTATGGCACTGGCGGTAGGCTGACTGGAAAGGATTGAGGAGATTGTTGGCAGACAGGTGAGAGTTCAGCTGGTTGAGGATGACTTTTTCAAGGAGTTTTGACAAGAAAGAGAGATTAGAGATAGGCCGGTAATTTTTCAGTTCATTTGGGTCTAAATTGTGTTTCTTGAGGAGAGGGTGAGCAATAGCAGACTTGAAAGAATCTGGGACAGTTCCAGTTTGAAGAGAAGTGTTGATGATGTCAGTGATGAATGGGAGGAGAGTAGGGAGACAGTCGGCGTAGAGAGAACCTGGAAGAGGATCCAGTTCGCAGATTTTGAACGACATGGATCTGATTGTGTTGAAAATTTCTTCTTGTGAGACTGGGGTAAAAGTAGTAAGAGGTGTGCCAGAGAAGGAAGGGTCAGGTGGGCATGGTTGACAGGGTGTCCTGTCAAGCCTGTCACGAAGAGTTTGTATTTTGGTGGTGAAATAGTTGGAGAATACAGATGGGAGTTCTTCATTTGTATGTTTTGTTGGGAGAGGTAAATCTTTTCGTGTGCCAAGGAGATGATTCATGGTTATAAAGAGTTCTTTTGAAGAAGAGGCATTCAGGATTTTGGTTTGGAAATAGCTTGTTTTTGCTGATGCAATGAGGGTGGATACTTTTGTTTTAGAGGCTTGGAAAAGTTGCCTGTGTACAGTGTACAGTGTACTTAAGAGAAAGCAACACATTTAGGTGAGAAATAACCCCAAGCCATACCGCCAGATGGTGCCACGAGAAGTTCTAATACCAATTCTGAAGAAGGCAGAGGAAGAATTAAACGGGATGCTATACACTGAAGTCATCAAACTTGTTGGCAAACCTACTGATTGGTGTGGACCCATTGTTGTTGTACCTAGACAATAGCAGCATTCGCATAGATGTGTTGACCTGACTAGGCTGAATGACAGTGTTAAGCATGAAATTTATGCTGTGCCATCTGTAGAGGAAAATTTGTCAAAGATTCCTAATGGGAAGGTATTTTCTAAACTGGATGCCAACTCTGGATTTCACAAAATCAAACTGGACAAAGACAACGCAGAACTAACAAAGTTTATCACGCCATTTGATTGTTTCAAGTTCAACAGGCTGCCTATGGAATATCATCAGCTCCAGAATTCTTTCAGAAGAAAATGGAGGAGATTCTAAAAGGATTGAAAAGTGTACTCTGTCATATGGTTGATATTCTGATCTATGGCAAAAGACGAGAAGGAACACAAGAGGCTAAAGTGTGTTGTTGACATGTAGAGCAAGTGTGGCTTGACACTGAACGCTGAAAAATTTGAGTTCCCAAAGAGCTTGATCAATTATTTGGACTTAATAATCGATGCTGAGGGCCTGAAGCCAGACCAGAAGAAAGTGAAGCAATCATCGAGATGATGAAGCCAGTGAATGTGGGAAATGTGAGACGATTTCTTGGCATGGTGAATCAACAAATGAAATTTCTACCAGGACTAGCTGAAAAGACAGAGCAACTAAGCTATTGCTGCATAAAGATAATGCATGGGCCTGGAATAAAGAGCAAGAATCACTTTTCTCCAGCTGAAAAAAGATATTACATCTGCCAAAACTCTTGCACTCTACAGCCCAGACAGAGGAACAGTTGTGACAGCTGATGCTAGCAACTATAGACATGGAGCTGTACTTTTGCAACGCCAAGATGATGGCAGAGTGAAAGCAGTTGCTTATAAATGGAAGCTGTACACTAACAAAAACAGAAAGACGTTATGCCCAAATTCAAAAAGGAAGCTTTGGCATCATGTGGAGCTTAGAACACTGGTCCAGTCTTCTTGTAAGCATGACAGTACGTGTAAAGACAGACCACAAGCCACTAGTTTCACTGTTCTCTACAAAACTGATCGATGAGCTGCCAATTAGTATGTTATTTAGTGATTCAGGATCAGGCTGTTGTGATACAATTTCAGCATAGTTCATGTTCCAGGAAAAGAGCTGTACACTGCTGATGCCCTTTTTAGAGCACCACTGCATACCCAGGGACACCTGATGATCTTACAAGTCAGGCTTATATCAGCAGCATGCTGATAACTCTGCCTACTTCAGACTGCAGACTGGAAGAGATCAGGGCAGAGCTGAAGGACATCACGCTAAATAAGGTCATGAACTGTGTCATGAACAGATGGCCCAAGAAGAACCAGATTAACAAAGCAGTCAGAATGTACAGAAGTGATTCAGACAATCTGACAAGAGCATAATGGACTGTTAATACGAGGAAGACAGTTGATTATTCCTTCATCACTGAGAAAAGGTATTCTTTGCTGTCTCCATGATGATCATCAATGAGTTGTGAAGACATAAAAGAATGCAGCCAACAGTGTTTCAACAGACATAATTAAAGAGATTGATGTGATGATGAAAGCCTGTCCAGAATGCAGCAAGAACTCCAAAGCTAGAATAGAGCCAATGAATTACTGCAGATTACTTTGAATACAGAGGTAATGAGTATTTCATGGCAGTTGACTACTATTCACGTGACACTGAAATTGTCATCATGTCCAAGCGAATGAATACAGCTGAAAACATCACCAGGTGCAAGAAAGTAGGCCTATTCGGCAGACATAGCATACTGGATGTCATGGTAACTGACAATGGACTGCATTCTTGAAATGAGTTGAATGATTTTGCTCAGAAATGGGGTTTTGAATGTATCACGTCATCCCCTCACTATCCCCAGTGTAATGGTTAAGTGGAACGAGCAGTCCAGACAATCAAAGCTCTCATGAAGAAATATGAGGACGATTACTGTAGCCTGCTGATGTACAGAAATATCCCTCTTTACAATGGATGTCCTCCTGCCCAGCTCAGCATGGGGCAGTCCCTGAAAACTTGAACTTCAAAAACTTCAAACCCCTGACATTTCTGTTGTCAGGAAGGATAGACTCTACAGGGAAAAGATGAGGGAGAACTACAATGGGCGTCATAAAGTTGTGAAAAGTTACATTTTCACTGAGGGTGGTCGAGTATAGGTGTTTGATTTGCAGAAAGAGGAAACTGTTACACAGAAACACACAGCCATTAGGCCTCTTATCATACACACTGACCATAGCCGTCAGAAGAAACTGCAAGATGTGCAGGAAACTCCCATTCCAAAACGGATATATATAATCCAAGGTCTTCAGCACCTAACAGCTGACATTCTCATTGTTGTAGATTCAGAAGATGCTGCTGCACTAGGGCCTGCCCAAACTAAACAATTTAAGTCTACCAATCTGCATGGCTATGCAGACCTCCCAGGAGACTGATTGAAGAATGTTAAACAAGACTATGTTTGCATAATTTTGAGATGTTATTGCTTGTTTTTTTACATTTCAGGCAGAACTCAGAATGACATCAGAACATTTGATATTGATCCAGTGATGTAATATTGAGACAGTGATATTTATTACACTATAGAATATTACAGTCCAGGCCCTGTGACGCCTGGCAGGCTTGTCCATTTTATCAAAGGAAAGGAGTTGTTACTAGATCTAAATGATAATTTAATATTTTGTTTTAAAGTTACCGTCTTGTTACCAGGGAAGCTGTAGAGGACAATCAGCTGTTGTAGATGTAGGCATATCACGCTGTGCCAGTTTCTTGTAAATATCATTCCATCTGGTCAAAGCAGTATCACATATGGTATAATGCACCTGTCTTAGAAAGTGAGGCGTTAGGATCACCCAGATTCCGATCCTAATGGGTCCTTTAAAAAAAAAAGGTCCCTGTGCATGAGATCTTCAGAGGCAGTCCAGGTGTAATTTTACAGTACCAGTAGGTACTTGGAAAGGAGATGGCGTTCGTCTGTTGTCTTCGACAATGACCACGGCTTCATGAAGTTGATTTGAGTCAGTGATTCCGGAGGTGACTGATCAATCCAATCCGGGCAGGAAGTAACGTACACAGGTTGGACATCCGTGGTCGGTTACTGTGGTTGAAGGGTTTGCAGCCCTAGCTTTCTGTGCAGCTCGTTTTTCTTGTGCAATTTGGATACGAGATACTTCTGAAGTGGTACATCCGGTTTTGATTCTTCTACGTCAGACTGTACGGTCGAGGGCAAGGTTTTCCCAATTCTCCCAGTCTATGCTGAGGGACTTTAGCGATGCCTTCAAGCTGTCTTTAAACCATTTTCTCTGGCCTCCAACTGTTCTCTTGCCAGATGCTAGTTCCTCATAGAGGAGTTGCTTTGGAATTCTGGTGTCAGACATCCGATACACATGGCCAGCCCAGCGAACTTGACTCTTTTGAAGTAAAGCGTGGATGGAGGGGAGATTGGCTCTCTCTAGTACTTCTGTATCAGGGATCCTCTCTTGCCATCGGATATTGAGAATCTTTCTGAGGCTTTTGGTGTAAAAATGATTCAATTTCCTTGCGTGTCTACTGTAAACAGTCCAGGTCTCACTGTCGTAGAGGAGAGTGGTGAGGACCACCGCTTTGTACACTTTGAGTTCATTGTGGCCGAGATATCTCTTCTGTCCCATATAGTAGGACGCAGCCTCCCAAATGCAGTACTGGCCTTAGCTTTGCGTTTGTTGACTTCGTCGTCAATATGCACACAACGTGATAGGTAACTGCCGAGATATGTGAAGTTGTTGACTGCATGTAGTTTTGTGCCCTTGACCTCGATATTTGGTTTAGTATATGGAACACCTGGAGGAGGCTGATACATAACTTCAGTTTTCTTGGTGCTTATTGTAAGACCGAAGTTGTCGCAAGCAGTTGAAAATTTGTCCATGCATTGTTGCATCTGTTCACCATTGTAAGCATTTAACGCACAATCGTCTGCGAAAAGGAGGTCACAAAGAGTGCTGTAACTGCATTTAGTGGTCGCCTTGAGGCGTCTTGTGTTGTACAACTTGCCATCTGTGCGGTAGCGTATATCTATGCCAGGGTCTTCTGGAGAGAATGCATCTGATAACATTGCTGAGAACATCATAGAGAACAGTGTAGGCGCAAGGACGCATCCTTGTTTCACGCCATTGCTGACTGGAAAGTCTCTGGACATTTCTCTGTCATGAAGGACCCTTGCCATCATACCATCATGGAATTGTCGCGCCATATTTACGAAGACTGGAGGGCAGCCGAACTTCGCCTTTATCTTCCCTCGCGACTCACTGTATCAAACGCTTTTGTCAAGTCGACAAAGGTTGTGTACAGTGCTCGGTGTTGTTCCTGCGCCTTTCCTTGCAGTTGACGAGCAGCAAAGATCATGTCCACCGTACCTCTCCCAGCCCGAAATCCACATTGACTCTCTGGCAACAGACCCTGCTCAAGATGATTAATGAAGCGGTTCAACAGCACCCTTGCTAATATCTTGCCTGCAATGGACAGTAGTGATATTCCTCTGTGGTTGTCACTTGATTGTTTGTTTCCCTTCCTCTTGTATAGAGGCATCCTTGAAATCTTGAGGGAGTGACTGACTGTTCCAGAGTGTTACAAACATCTCAGTTAATCTTTGTGTGAGCATTGGACCTCCCGCTTTGTAGATCTCAGCAGGTATGGCGTCAGCGCCAGGGGCCTTGCCACAGGAGAGTTGGCCAATGGCCTTTGTGACCTCTTGTATGTTAGGTGGTACATCAAGTTGGTTGTTCTTTTCTATTGGAGGGAGGCGATCAATGGCTGCTTCATTTATTGAGGAAGGGCGGTTCAAGACACTGTCGAAGTGATCCGCCCACCTTTCAAGAATTTCTGACCACTTGGTGATCAACATTTCCCCATCCGCAGATAGTAGTGGAGAGGTACCAGATGACGTTGGCCCATAGATAGCCTTCAGGGCATCATAGAACCTTTTCGAGTCATGACGGTCTGCATATAGCTGGATTTCATCAGCATTGTCACTTAGCCATTTGTCTTGCATGTTCCTGAGTTTTGCCTGAACTTGTCGACGACACTCCATGTATGCAGTTTTCTTTGAATCAGACTTTGGGTCACACTGGTAGGCAAGATGGCGTCTGTGCTTCTCATCCAGAAGGGTTTGGATATGCTGGTCGTTTTCATCAAACCAGTCTTGATGTTTTCGTGTGACAGGTCCTATTTTCTCTAGAGCTGATGTATAGACATGGTCCCTGAAGACTGCCCACGCTTCTTCGACACTAGCATTACCAAAATGAAGGTCAGCCAGCTTGACGTTCAGGTCACTAATGAGGTTCTCTACAGTGGTTTCCTCTTTTAGTTTTGAAGTGTTTAGTCTCTTTGGTGGGGGTTTCTTGCCTTGAGGCCTGCGGTTTGGTTTGATGCAAATGTTAAGCTTTGAGATGACTAGCCGGTGGTCTGTCCAGTATTCAGCACCACACATGGCTTTAGTTACTCGTACATAATCTTTGATGGCCTTTCTGGTAATGACATAGTCCAACATGTGCCAGTGCTTGGATCTAGGGTGCATCCATGTTGTCTTCTTTCTGGTTGCCAACTGAAATAGAGTGTTAGTGACGACCAAGTTGTGTGAGCTGCATGTCTGAAGGAGGAGTTGTCCATTGCTGTTGCAATTCCCTGTGCCATGTTTGCCAATGATGCCTTCCCATGCTTCATAGTCGGACCCAACTCTTGCATTGAAGTCCCCGAGAACCAGAAGTTTGTCAGCTCTGGGAACGCTTGTTAGTAGAGAATCAAGATCTTCATAGAACTTGTCTTTGGTCTCCTCAGGATTTGTCATTGTTGGGGCATAGGCACTGATCAGTGTGGCTTGCTTTTTGTCTGTGAGGGGCAAGTGCATCACCATGAGTCTGTCATTGTAACCTATAGGCAGTATTTCAAGGTTCTTAACTAGACTGGACTTGATCACAAAGCCTACTCCAGCTTCATGGCACTCTTCTTGTTTACGTCCACTCCAGAAGAATGTATAGCCAGCACCTATCTCAGTGAGTTGACCTTCTTCAGTCAGTCTGGTCTCTGATACAGCGGCAATATCAACTTTGTAACGAGCTAATTCTCTAGCAACCAGTGCAGTTCTTCTATCATGTTGGCCAGCTTTGGCATTGTCTAGAAGTGTACGTACATTCCATGTAGGCCTACCTATGGTGAGTCTTGTCACCTTTCTTTCGTTTCTGTTTTTTCGACCGCTAAATGGGATCCCTACCAGCCGCGATATGCTGGTCCGGGTAGGTTGAAGCAGGCAATGTTTAGGGCACCTTTTCTATCCCCTTCCTCATTCTAGGAGGTGAGCAGTGCGGGTCCTGAAGAGGGCTGCTCAGTCACTCAGGATGTTGCTGGGTTCCTCTGCTGCTTCGTTCATTGGAAGACGACCAGTGTCCTGAGCCGCCTGTGTGCAGGTTGCCTAGTGTATCCTCACCTACTACGTCGTCGCGCCCCCATCGCCACAGGGCTTTACGGTTGAAACTTTCAACTGTGAGTATGAAGCCATGACATTCGCTGAGATTTTGATTAAAGTGTAGATAACTTGCGCAGCATCATCCACACTCTCTCGTCCAGGATCACCTGGATCCAGTGGCAAGACATGGTCAAGACGGCTGGAGATGATTTTGGGTGCAGGATTTTGCCGGAGACTTGACAGAGTTTGAATAAGAAACCGCCTAACGGGGCTCCGCTCCGAATTTTCTGTAGGGGTTGTTTCCCTTAGCCTTTACTGATCCATCAGCTATCCACAAGGCAGTGGAAACGGATGATATTAGTCTGGCAACTCACCAGTGACCTTTCCGCCATTGGAGACCCTACCAGAAGTACTAGACTCCCGATGGCTTCGCTCAATGGATCATAGTTGCACACAAGCTTCTCTACCAACGACAAGGTTTCATCCACAGAGAAGAAAGGAGATAAGCGCTGCAAAATTTGCACTAAGCCTGCAGAAAAGATCAAGATCAAACTTGGATGAACAGAGCTAGTTAATCTTGTTAAGGCAATCCAGCCACAATAGTTCAAGAGCTCATCAAGAAAAGTCCATCTAACATGTCTGTTTTCGTATCCACAAAGTGTCCCAGCCTAGGATGAGTGCTCTCATGCCTCTGAGAAAGGAGGTGGATGCTGGTACCGGTACTCAAAAAAGTTATACCTCAGTGCTGAGGCTGTAATGCACATGGCAGTCACAACAGTCATAGTCATCCCCATTTGCCTCTTCTCTATTCCTGATTCACCTATCCCTAATTTGGTGATATTGTTATGCCTGTTCCCAGTTCACCTATGTTCTTGATAAAAACCACTTGACAACATACCATGCACACATATATTCTACTGTCTGTCTAAGAGACCTCTCCCCAAATTCATACAAAGTTTTCAGCTTCTCCAATCGTTCATTTTTGCGTCAGTATGCTTGCCTTTTTGTTCTGTTGGCAATCTGTCTGACCAGGCTCTGAGCATTCAAAAATCATTCGCAGTCCAACTTTACTATTTTCTCAGAGCCATGTTGAGATGATTTTGAAGATACTGGGGTGTGGTGCTCCAAACGAACCTTTAGATTGATGTGCTATCCTTTAAGACTTGTTTGTCCTGATGCTGTCAACTTGCATGTTTGTTATGATAGTTCCACATTGTTCTTGCAACCCTTCAGGCATCCTCTAGCCGTGCAATCACAAAGTAGCCACAAATCTTTGTGGAAATGTACCATCAGAACAATGTAACTGGATAATGCTGATCCATGCCCTATCCATGTGTCCAGCACATCTATTCACAAATTGCCTCACTTAAACATCCTCTTTGTAGAGCATTGTTGCTCCCACGTCCTAGACTTTGCTCCATAGCGACTAACTGAAATGAAAGAGACGTCTGTTCACTACTCAAGAGGGAGCCTGGCACACAAGCAGAATTATCAGTTGTTCATAGTCTGTTTGAATCTGATGAGAGGTAAAGTCTAGACTCATGGAATCACTTTGGCCTTGAGAAGCCTGAATACATTGCCTGTCATTTGTCAAACAAAGCAAAAATGGTTGGAAAGACTTGGCCATATGATTTTTAATGTGCAAAATAAAATGTTGCAAAATAATCATGGGCATGCATAGAAAGTAAGGAGGGAGGAGAGAATAAAAGCAACAAAGATTGTCTCATAGATACCTAGTAGATAGCACAAATTGTAGTAAATGGCATAGTAGACCTCTATCATCAGTCTTGCTCTCTCGTCAGAACACCAATTAATCCAACTGCAAATAGTTCTTGTATTGAACTGAATTGAATCTTCTCTCGTGCGTCTGCTGAATAAAGCACAATCTCAGTGAGTGATATCAGACAGTAATGGTCAATAAGTAACATGAATGAATTTGTAAAAATTAACTTTCGTTGATACCCGATAATCAATGTGCAATCTTGGAAGATAATAAATGACTTCAGTGAATGATATCTTCTTTTGTAATCCTGTAACCACTGTGACGGTTTGGAAGACTGAGACACAGAAGCAGATGGGATCTTTCAACTCTGGAAAACATCAGAAGCTGTTTGGGCATGCTAACATTGGTCCAGTCTTTGCTGCTTGCCATCCAGCTTTTCCTCAGTCAACCTTGGCTGCAAGCTCCTTACAGGGTAGCCTACCCTAAAGGATGATTTTGTACAGTGTGTTATGGAGAGTGACATGACTAAACAAGGCAAGCTTGAGTTATTTTCTGTTACTAGAAGCCGTTTTTGATCTTGTTCCATACATGCTTGTCAGTCTTATGTTGATAGATTTTTGCGTGTGGTGTAAAAATGCTTTAGGCTGTCACGTAAGTGACAGTCAGCTGTGCCTAAGTTTCACAACCTGTGAGGAAAATGTATACCAAGGGTCACTTGTATTCAACTTATCTAGATTAGTGTGTAACTGTTTTGAAAGGCAGTGATGGAAATTATTTTATTCCTATTAGTGTGTAACTGTTTCGAAAGGCAGTGATGGAAATTATTTTATTCCTATTAGTGTGTAACTGTTTTGAAAGGCAGAGATGGAAATTATTTTATTCTTGATCATGGCAACTGGAGCAATTTAACACAGTGAAAGATTTCATACTTTCACATATGTGTGTAGGCTACATGTGTGCATGTGTATGTGTATATGTGTATTCATAAATGCAATTTTTTTTATTACCCATTTCTTTTCACAAATTAACAAAACATTTGCAACAATGCAGCTTTATTTTCAGTTTACTACTGTGGAAGTTCACAGTCAACAGTGGCAGTTTTATTGTAACAGAAATGCTGACCCTGTGTGCACAGAAATCAGATCGCTTTCAGAAAAGATTATTACACAATTATGCTCATACTATATACAAATAAATCAGGTCATTTTTAGAAAAGATAATCACACACTTTTCATTTCACAGGACTAATTTCTCCATACCCACGGTACAAAGAGAAAAAGGAAGTTCGCATAAGGAAGTTCGCATAAAAAGTGTTTCAGAAATAACAATCTCCAAATACAAATATGGCATCTTTACATACAAACAGCAGATGAGAATGATCATCAGAACTAAAAACATAAACATACATAAAAAGAACCTGCCTTTATAAACAAAACAAAACATATAGGCCAACATTTTGTAGATGGGGGGAGAGGGGCTGCCGATCTTGTGCTCACTGTATCACTACCACGTCATTCATCTTGGCTCTCTAACGTGCTTCTAAACTCATTGAAACCAAAGGTCATCATGACAGCAGGACATAAAGTGTCACAAAATCTGGCACAATGCTGTGATGAGAATGGAAATGATGGTGATGCCATGGAGTTTCATCTTGGATCGAGACTTTGACAATATGCTTACTTTCACAGTAGGCCTATGTCCTGGCATCAACAAATTTGAACATGATCCTCAAAGATCCATTTGTTAGGTGAGTGAAACTTGATCTGTATAATCCCGGTCTTCCCAACGAGCCCAGAACATGCTCAATCTGGGTAGGAGCCAGTCAGGACTGAAAAGTCCCCAAATAATTTTCTGGAACGATGGGGGTTTGAATCCATCCTACCAGTCAGTAGTCTGATGCACTATTTTGCTACGGTAGGCTACATTGAATGGGTAGGCCTACTTGTCTTGTGCACTGAAAATGCGCTATTTCTTTAAATTAATCTATCTTTTTTTTTTCATTTGTGATTCTACTTTACTGGAGTGCTCACAATACACTTTGATTGAAATCAAAAATTGAGTTATACATTAAAGAATCTTGCTTACAAGACAAATCACAACTAAAATACAATAACTGGGGACACTACATACCGTGCTGCTAAACATGGGCATTATCATGCAACAATCGGCATACAGATTAGAAATGTCCTAGATATAATGAAAATTGATGAACAAGTTTTTATCAGTGAATTTCTTTACAAATCTGGGAAATCTACAGCATTTTTTGTCTACACAAAAATGTCTTGAATGTGACAACAATTGAGCACTCAAATGAATTTTTTGCACACATGGGAATTGTGTAACATCTAAGAACCATGAATATCATACTTAACAAAGTTAGCGTACAGACGTCTGTCAATGTCAGGACTACAAGTATATCTGAAACACTCCTTGAGCCAGCTGAAAACTCTGTAAACATCTTGGTTACATGTGATATCTATATATATATCTATATCTATATACAGTGGAAACCTGATATAACAGGGATGATGGGACCAAATCAAAATCCCTGTTATATCAGATCCCTGTTGTATCAGATATCAAGGGAAATAAGGACTGATCAACTAACTCTTGGTGTAAGTGTGCAGTAAGCTTACAAACTGAATGATGGCGCAGTCAGTCACTGACTCAGTGGCCTCAGGCCTACACGCTTGCGCGCGCATCACGCTCACATTGCGAAGCGTTCTTTCAGTGTACAGTACACAGTATACCAAGGCTAGCCTAGATCTAGATCTAGGCCTACTGCGTGGCGTGCTGAGTCTAGGCCTAGGCCTTTCTGCTGCAGAGCCCGTCTCGGCATCCCTGCTATAACCGATCGAGCCCTCTTGTCTCCCTGTTATTGCCGATAAATTTTAATAGACAAAGAGGAAGAAAAAATGGGGATTGAAAAAAGCCCTGTTATATCCGGATTCCTGTTATAACCGGTCCTGTTATAAATGGTTTCCACTGTATATCTATATATATATAAATATAGGCCCTGTATATATATATGTAGAAGGAAAGGGAGACGGACATATCAAACGGTGACACTGCAAGACAACTGGACCATTAAGATGGTCAGCAAAGAGGCCATTTTTTATGGTATGGGCTGAGACTGAAATCAAGATATCAGATCTTGAGTCTACAGTCTTATTGAATACGACAGCCAGTCTCATACAGTTGCAGCAGCTTTAGCATAGCACACAAAATTAAGATTTTCTGGATACAACAAAAGCAGCAAATCTAAAAAAAAAAAGGTTTTTGTCCAATTCTTGCATATTTGTGAATTCTGCAATGAATTGTTATATGGATACAACAATGTCTGCATTTTCAAAGTTATGGTAGCCTGCAAACATCTGCCTTGATCAAAGTCTAAAGACACTGTAAACAACAAATCTTTAAAACAAGCTTGTTAGTATGTACTAGCAATACAAACTATGAACGCATGAGATATGACCAAAGTTGAGCATCTCAAAAAAAATAATTTTGCTGCACCACTTTTGTGTCGCTATCCCCATGCTGTTCATTTTGGCTCTCAAACACACCTACAAACCTGCTGAAACATATATTGCTGTGACAAGACATGAAGAGCCACATAATCTGGGACAATTTTTCACAGTGCTTTGATGAGGAGAATGGGAATGATGGTGATGATGTTGTGGAATTCCATTCAGACTGAAACTTAGTGACAGGGCTGTACTGTGTGCTCCCTTGGTGACGTTTACTGGCATAACATAGGCTCAAGAGATATATAGGCCTACCTATGATGCTGGTCAGGTAATTTGAGCAACACCCTCAATGACACATCCGTAAAGCGGATGAAACTCAACTGTGTGGTCCCAGTCTTGCCAATGAGCCTGTAGCAAGCTTAATTCTAGGCAGAGACACAGCCGAAAATTTCTGCAACAAACTCATAACCTCCCAATAGCCTGTTGCACTCATGACTTTGCCAGTTGACTGGTTGATATGTGATGGTGTGGTGGTAAGGATAAAGGTGAAGACAGGAGGCAGAAGAGCAGTAGAGCGCAGATGGTAAGGCAGCCTGACAAAGAAGACCCAGGGAAGGCAGAGCTGGTGTTTCTCTCTTTATTCCGACCCAACCGTTCACGACCAGACCAGACGAGAAAGGCATACATGGCACTCACATTCATCCGCTTATATTCTCCGCATGTGAACCGCATTGACGGCACGCGAGCCTGCAGGCGAATCGACTCTTTGGGGACCCTCAGGGGCCAGATTTGTGTTTCTTCGTGCAAGCTCAGCGGTGTTCATCTTGCGGTCCACAAAACAAATATATTATATTACATCAGAAAATTCTACACAGCACAGATTGTTGTATTCTACATCATTTTGCACAATATTCACTTAGATCGAAACAATGAGTAATTTAAGTCAATGTTTATACTTTGCTGAAAGGATTTTATCCATATTTTTGCATATTTAATCAATCAATATTAATCCATGAAAAATATCAAACAAATGAGTAAATAGACATAACCGACAAGTTCATGTGGACATACTTTGAATAGGTAAATCAACCCCTCAGTGCAGAAATTAATCAGTGAACAGGCAATAGAAAACACAAATGATCCTAATTTGGACACGTGCAGTTCAAACACAGTACAGAATGCCAGAATCTCTTCTAAACCTTACTGTTTAGCTATATCAGTTCTTTTTATAAAAGGAGCAAAGATGTAATTGAAATTGTATATCCTAAGTCAGATTTTAAACATTAAGAATTCGATTCTACATCTTGGCAAGATGACAGGTCATTTTGGTGGTTTGCCACACTTTGACTTGGCCTGAAGTTTCTTTAATGCAAGCTTATCTAATGATTAAAGGTGTGATGTGGTTCAACCGAAAGATTAGAATATCAACATTCTAATCGTGATCTTAAAATTTCCACAATGTATTTAATTATTTTAACAAATTTCCGATTATCGTCATGGCTCACTGGTCGGAAATTTGAATAGTACCGAACGATTGAACAACAAAATTATTGATTTCAGGAAAATGAGGGGAAATTTCACCTCAAGGACATTTCCCATAAGAAATACATACTTCTCTGCTAAACTAGAATGTACAAGTTACTCATTTCCTAGCTTTTAAGGCTTTAAATAATAGAATTTCCTAATATTTTTGAGAATCGCTGACCCAGGGGAAGTAACTGTACTCAAGATCGTTTGAGAAGAAAAGGCGTCTGCTACACACCTTTGGGTGTGCATGGCTATAGTATAAAATGTTTTTATCAGTGAAGTTCTGCAGCACTTAGATTATATATATCGTATACAATATCAATATTCTCAGCCTAATGGCTACTGCCACTTGTTAACTCTTTTTCAGAACGTTTCAGCTACAGCAAAGTGTAATATTTCATATCATGTGGAGATTATGTTAATGTTCTACGTTATGCGGAGATTATCATCTTCAGCCAGGATAGTTCCTGACATCCTGATGCCTGAAACAGCCATATAACATGGAAATAGACATGAAATCTCTGAAGAAAATGTGTGGCTGCCAAAGGGGACCAGGCAGTCAGAGTAATTAGGTAAAGGTCATACGAGAGTGACAGTGAGGTGGTAGACACCTCAACCTTTCTTACAGCCAGCATTCTGAAAAATTGCGCCCATCTCCTCTCCCTCACTGCTTTTGTTCCCCTATTCTGAACAAGGTCAGGTATCTATTCACAGTTGGGTGAATTGGAAGCCACACACAAAGTTTCTCTGAAGCCAACCTTAACCTCGTATATCAGATTGAAAGGTGACAGTTCCATATCTGTTCCAACCACAACAGAAACTGAGGGCAAATTAAAAATCAAAGTTGCATAGAGCCTACTTATTCTCCCATCCCATTAAACATAATCACAGTGCGTTTATCTTTTTTGTATGCATCATTCTCTACTATCATTCTTAGCACTGTCATCAATTTGTTTCCTTTTTTTCTTTGAATTGGTGCCACCGATATTACTGTGGAAATCTTGTGTCCACTTATCATCTGCCTATACCACCTGCATTCGGAGAGCTTTTCTCTCTCACACATACACACACACATATATGCATACCACACACACACACACATCTCTCTCACATTTACAAATAGAGATGTGCGCTGCCAAGCAACACAAACATGCATCTTCATTTTTTGAAAAAGGAAATCTGTCACAGTGTGCTAAAAGAGAAGATCAGAATCAAAACTGAAATGAAGCTGAATGCAAAGAGAGAATGCCTGCATTTCAATGCATATTTGGAAGACTAAAATCCTGACTGACTGCTTTCAGTGTACTGCCTGCTATATCAGACACTCTACCGGTACAGATATAGTCATCAGACTAAAAGAGGCACTTTTTAACATGTATGTAAGAACAAATGATGTTTGGTAGGCCTACTGTAATAACTAATTTTCCCTTTCAATATGAATTTATCAATTTCTTGAGGCTCAGCTTCTGTCAGAAGCAGAAGAAGCTCAAAACCACACTTTTGTTATACTGTGGCGATATGTTTTCGCTGCTGAAGCTGAACCATTGTAAATCAGACACACATTTACAAAGACAATTACATACATAAACAGAAACCAACTTCTGTTCTTATGCTTATACAGAGCGTAGATTCCTGCCATTTTTTTTTTACTTTTTTTTTTCAGACAGTGTAACCATGATACAGATGGTCCAGAATATCAGCACATGTGACTATGGAAAAGCTTCATATAAAGTAAAACTTAATATATGCATCAAGGGTAATGGTAGACTGTAACAACAATGAAAATAGATTTAAAATATTTTAAGAAGTTACAGAGAAAGAGCTGTTCATATACCTTTCTCAACAGTGCTGATTTCAGACACTTTTTTGGTCCATGTGACCTTGACTTTGGTAGGCTACCTTTCAAACTTACTCTTTCACGACTCTCCAGTAATCCACACCTATGACCCAAATTTGGTACAATCTATTCATAAGGAGCTGAGAAACCCTTGTCAAAACATTTTTGTCACAAACGGACAAGCACACACATCCATCTGGTCGATATAAAATAGTGTCCCCTTTTTTAAAAGGGAAATTTCAAAAAATAGGTTGCACTGCACTGTGACAATGCATTCTCCTGCAGACAGCTGCCTGGATTTTACATGGTAAATCCATTGTGACAAAAAAGAAGGAACAAATACTGTTTTCTGCAATAGTAAGCCTAAGAACACATACAAAAGCCTGTGTTGTACAATAATCAATCACATACAAAAGCCTGAGTTGTACAATAATCAATCTACAAAAATATGGATTTAGACAAAACAAAAAATGTCAAGGAACTCCACCAAAACGTTACTGTAGTTGAATACCATGTAGTTGGAGTTGTTTCAGCACCGTTTCCACCACTTCTTCTTTGCTTCCACTGGCATCCACCTGTATGCAGGCAGGTTCTCGCATCCTCAGGTATGCCTCACATAGCCTGTTGCATACATCGATAATCATAACTGTTTAAAACCTGACAGCTGCTATAGTAAAAACAAGAAGCACGCACACACACACACAAAAAGAATGAGAATGCATTATTCAATTAACGAAATATGGCACATGCAAACTTTTGGCCAACTGGCCTTTGTCAAGCATACACATCATACACAAAAGACAGCAAAGAAGATTAAGGACAAACACTACAGATCAGATAACTTCCATTAATGATGATTATGTGACTGACCTGTTGTTTTTGTCTAACTGAGCAGGAATGTACACTGATACCAATTCAGCCATTCTTTATAGGCCTACATCCCTCATGACCACATCTCACCCAACGAAGACGGAGCCAGCAACAGAACTAAAAGTCATCCGAACAAAGACCTTGGGAGAGGTCAAAATGTGGACCAATGAACAAACACGTGACTCCAGTAATGGTGCAAAGAGATAATCATAATGCCATTACAAGTTTGATCCAGCTGGTTGTGTCAAATAGCTTGAAATGACTGGATGATGCTTTTCCACAGACAGTTCCACATGAATGTAAGCGAAGGAGTTGTCTCGCTTACCAGCCTGCTGTGTAATAATAATAATAATAATAATTACAATATTTATATAGCGCAAAATCTTGATAAAATCAAATCTAAGCGCTGAAGCAGACACACACGCAGGCACGCACGCTCGCACACACACGCACGCACACATACAGACACACACACACACACACACACCCACACACACGCATGGCTATAAATGGGGAGAAAGAATAAAAGCAATAAAAGCAAGAATAAAAGCAATGGAAAATTATAGAGAGCATAGCATACAATTATATATTATAACCATGTGATTCCCTCCGAGCGGAGACAGGCTGCAGAGGGGAGGGTTGAGTGAGGTTAGGATTTTATGCAGGAGAGAAAAGGTGAGTTTTGAGAGCGGACTTGAAGGAGACAAAAGTAGGTTGCTGACGGACTGAGAGAGGAAGTTTGTTCCAGGAGAGTGGACCAGAAACAGAGAAGGCTCGTGGACCATAGGTATTGAGCTTAGTGCGTGGAAAGCGAAGAGTCAGAGGATCAGAGGCAGAGCGGAGGGTACGTGAGGGAACATAGATCTCAAGTAGGCTTGACAGGTAATCGGGGGCTGCGTTATTGAGGCTTTTGTAGCACATGGTGTCTAGTTTGTACTGTATGCGCTTTGATACAGGGAGCCAGTGAAGTTGTGCCAGGAGAGGAGATATGTGGTCAGCTTTTTTCTTTTTGAGTACAAGGCGTGCAGCATTGTTTTGAATGCGCTGTAGGATGTGAATGGTGGAGGCAGGAAGACCAGACAGGAGTGAATTGCAATAGTCAATGCGAGACATTATGAAGGAGAGAAATGTAATGTAAACATATGATTTCCTGCTAGGCTTATGTCAGTCTTACTAGTTATTCACTAACTCATTGACCTAGATCATGAATGAAAGTAATAACAAAAACTGAGAAAAAAACTTTTTCATAGACAGGACACTGTTCCTCTTCATCTTTCGGTTAAAATTACTCTGATGAGTAAATTTTTTTCATTTTGGTACAATCTACAATCTGAACATACCCCTGGTAGTCTGTCATCTGCCATTTCATTTCCAGTTGGATGCTGAGATTACATCATAAAATATGCAATGCATATTGCCTCTTTTATGACAGTTGCATACGATAAGTTGAACGAAAATGATACATGCAGCAAACTCCTTCAACCAATGGTGTGTGGTTGAACTGAGACCTGTTAGTAATATTTTCTTGGCCAATTCTGGGTGGATCTTTACCAAATTCGGTCAATAAAACTAAAACTGGGTCAAAAGTGACCACTGATCAGTCACAAACACTTAAGTTTGAAAGACATTGTGCAAATGTCAAGGTCACACTGATCAAAAAGGTGCCTAAAATCAGCACTTTTCTACAAAGGTGAATGGCACCTTCTCATGAACTTATCTTAGTACTACCGGTATCGGTATCTACAGTCTGTTTTCACTGTTGTGACAATGTATTATTTGTCCTCATTTCATGTCGAGTTTTATTCCATTGTTGTGACAATCTGTTATTTGTTCTCATTTCATGTCAAGTTTTATTCCATTGTTGTGACAATCTATCATTTGTCCTCATTTCATGTCAAGTTTTTATTCCATCTGATGCTTCTTTAATCTTTACTCCACTGTTGTGACAATCTATCATTTATCCTCATTTCATGTCAAGTTTTTATTCCATCTGATGCTTCTTTAACCTTTACTCCACTGTTGTGACAATCTATCATTTATCCTCATTTCATGTCAAGTTTTTATTCCATCTGATGCTTCTTTAATCTTTACTCCACTGTTGTGACAATCTATCATTTATCCTCATTTCATGTCAAGTTTTTATTCCATCTGATGCTTCTTTAATCTTTACTCCACTGTTGTGACAATCTATCATTTATCCTCATTTCATGTCAAGTTTTTATTCCATCTGATGCTTCTTTAATCTTTACTCCACTGTTGTGACAATCTATCATTTATCCTCATTTCATGTCAAGTTTTTATTCCATCTGATGCTTCTTTAATCTTTACTCCATTGTTGTGACAATCTATCATTTGTCCTCATTTCATGTCAAGTTTTTATTCCATCTGATGCTTCTTTAATCTTTACTCCACTGTTGTGACAATCTATCATTTATCCTCATTTCATGTCAAGTTTTTATTCCATCTGATGCTTCTTTAACCTTTACTCCACTGTTGTGACAATCTATCATTTATCCTCATTTCATGTCAAGTTTTTATTCCATCTGATGCTTCTTTAACCTTTACCGCACGCCGTGGTGATAAAATGACCCACAGTCGTGATTTTCGCTTGATAACTGAGTCAGTTTTTAAGCTACCTTCACAAAATTTCATGACTTTGTCAATAAAATATTGCCCCACATCTGTACCAAAAAGTATTGTTTTGTGTTGAAAAATAAAGGAGTAAATACACAACAAATGTCCCAGTACGCTGTGGGTCAGAAAATCCCCTTGATCGCAAAGAACAGCCTTCCGTGTTGTACCTCATGTGGCCTGGAGCGACCCATACATTTCAAAGACGGGACACTGCGAGTGTCTGGTATCACAGATCTAAAAATAGATCTGTCTGTCCACGGTCTGCAGAGCACCACCCCAAGTCTTATCAACAAACTAGTCTATTTCCTCACTCGCGCTAAGCATTCCAGTCATCCTGGGAGTATACTGACCGGTCTCTGGTAGTCTCTTGCATTTCCTTTGTTATGAGTCTTGCCGACTTTTCAGTTTGAGGTTAGATGCTTATTGTTCACAAACATAGTACTTCTTCAAATTAGCCCGTATTCTTTATTGTTCTGATTATAGGCTGTGGAATCTATCTGTCTCCCTGTCTCTGTATATACTGAAAAGTCTGTCTGTCTACCTATCTGTCTCGGCATATATCTGACAATGTTCGTTCGTTCGTTATTTCTTTTAACGGCTGTTCACATAAGTGCTTTTAGACGGAAAAAAATAAATAAATAAAATAAAATAAAACAAAATAAAATGAATGGACAAGAGATAGATAGATAAATAAATAAATATTGAAATAGATAAATAAAGAATATGGAGAGGTGACTATGAAATGGATGAATCCATGAAGTCATATTGGCATTGTACCATATAGATCTAGGGTATCACCATACATAGAAAAGCATTCAGAACGTTAGAACAGCCAGGCTGCATTAGTTTGTACAGGGTGGTGTGTGTGGGTGTATGTAAGCGTTTGTGTGAGCGTGTATATACATATGCGGGCAGGCAGGCGGGCAGGCGGACGTGCGTGTGTGTGTGTGTGCTACGAGCATGTAGGTGTCTGTGCTGGCGTATGACAATCAATCTGTTATTGTTTGATTGGATAAAATGGAGAAGAGAATTTCCTATCGAGGTAAAAATGTTGTGTTAGTCAAGGAATAAGGAAAAACCTAAGAAACAAATAAACAGGGATAGGTAGGGGTTACAGGTATAAAACAATCTGGCTTAATCAAAGGAAACGACCTACGGGACAGAGCAGTAAATGCCAAGCAATGTGTAAATACAGAGTCAAATCAGTAGGCCTATGTTTCTGTTTTAAATTTGTAACTGATGCAGGGAAATAAGGTAGCATTTGCTGACAACACAAAAGATGATTAACTGTTATAAAATCACTACAGATACATTTGATGGTTTTACTGAATTTAGTTCGGAGTGAGTTGAGACATAGTCTGTAAGCTAAAGTTATTTCCTGTCTTGTAAAACCCTGGTAGTTCATGATGAAAGGGCGAATTTTACATTGCGCTTTTACTTTGTTGTCTAATATAGCATTCATTTCATGGTCAGAGTTGTAAATCAAGTTTTGTACTGCCAGCTCTATTCATTGCTGCACATTTAGCTATTCTGTCAACCCAATCATTATATTTGATACCACAGTGGGATGGGATCCAACAAAAATAACTTGTGTATTGTTTGTTATTAAACAGTGAATTAAAAATTTAATCTGAAATGCTAACGCACTATTTTCTTTATATTCGCAACTTTTTAGAGACTGTAATACAGATTTCGAATCTACACATAATAAGATACTAAATAAAGGTAACGATAGATCCACTATATATTTCAGTGCCATTAGGATGGCAACTAATTCGGAAGTGAAGATTGAATGTCCCTGTCCTAAAGAGTAAGCCTTTTCTACTTTAAATTTTGGAATTACAAAGCCAGCGCCGGCTGCACCATCGTCAGAGCCATCAGTAAATATTTTCAAGTGATGAAAATATTTTTTATGCAGATGTGACAGAACATCAATTGCTAACAAGTGTGGATTAGTATCTTTCCTCAAGTCATTATCAGTGTAGTTGATATCAAAAGTAGCAGTGGACAATTCCCAGGAGGGTAGAGGACAACATGCCAATTTATGTACAACCTTTGTAGGTAGCCTACTACGCTGGAGATTTCGAATAGCTCATTTGTGTAAGTGGATATTGTTTCTTGAGCCTTTATTGTTCGTGCTCTCTTGGGGAAATGGATGTCAGACCGAATTTTAAGCTCCCTATCGGTATAATTAGCTACTGCATTTGCTCTAACTATATACTTAGCAGCTGATAACTTCCTCCATTCTCATGTGTTTCCAGTATCAGCTGAACGTAATAATCTTTATCTACTCAGTGATCTCAAGTGAATGCAAATATGTAAATAATTTTGGTGTGAAAATCGCATTTGCTGTTTCTTGTCACTGTTGAATTGCTGAATGAAAGATGTCTTTGTTGCTTTGTTGCTAGATCAACTTGCTTTGTGTGAACGCTTTTTTGAAGGCTGTTTGTACTCCCATATTCATGCACTCAAACGTTCATACTTTTTTTTCTGCACTGCATTACATTAAAATGTTCATGCACAAACACTTATGAATTTTATGCCAACATGCATTCATAACTATCTCTCCCTCTCTTACTCTTTTATAATGCCCACGCAATGATGCACAGTATTATCAGCAGCAAAGCCCCTTCGGAATAGTCCTTTGATTTTTTTAAAGGATTGATCCGCACATATTGTAATGGTCTAATTTACCAATTATTATAGATAATACAGTTATGAAATCATCTTGTATCATAAGAAATCCTGTATCAATAATTCTCAGATCCGCCTAGTATCAGAGTGGTAAGATGTTAAATTCAAAGGAAGAACCACACACACACACACACACACACACACACACACACACACACACACACGTGCACACACACACACACACACACACACATTCCACTCACTCAACACAATAAGTGTACATTTAGCTTCACTCATAAAAACTGATGAGAGTGCACACAACGCTCCAAGTGGATGAGCGATTTCTGCTTCCAAAAATTTGTTAGGTCAGATTGTAGACCCACATACGTCATTTAATGACGACATTACGTGGAGTGTGACTTTTTCTTTTTTAAACATCGTGTATACGTCTGATTTCACACAGACACACACACTGTAAGCTAAAAATCATTCCCCCCTCTCCCCCCCCCCTTCCCCAAATATCATAGATCTAGATCTACACCAATGAGCCAACAACAAGAAGGAAAAAAATTCACGCTGCATTCAAAATTTCACACATTCCAGCATTTCTAAAGAAAATGGGTTGTGCTTACACAGCCACAAGAGAGAGAGAGAGAGAGAGAGAGAGAGAGAGAGAGAGAGAGAGAGAGAGAGAGAGAGAGAGAGAGAGAGAAACAGAGGGAGGGAGAGAGGGAGGAGAGAGAGAGAATGCGGATAGATGGAGATCAACAGCGTACGGTGACACTTTATTCCTTCATATAATAGGACGGGTCACTGCAGATTCAACGACACACAGCGTTGGATCGTTCCTTCATATAATAATAGTAAGGGTCGCTGCAGACCCTACGGCGTGCGGGAACGGATTGTTCCTTCGTATAATAGTATGGGTTGCTGCAGACCCTACGGCGTGCGGGAACGGATTGTTCCTTCATATAATAGTATGGGTTGCTGCAGACCCTACGGCGTGCGGGAAGGGATTGTTCCTTCATATAATAGTATGGGTTGCTGCAGACCCTACGGCGTGCGGGAACGGATTGTTCCTTCGTATAATAGTATGGATTGCTGCAGACCCTACGGCGTGCGGGAACGGATTGTTCCTTCGTATAATAGTATGGGTTGCTGCAGACCCTACGGCGTGCGGGAACGGATTGTTCCTTCGTATAATAGTATGGATTGCTGCAGACCCTACGGCGTGCGGGAACGGATTGTTCCTTCGTATAATAGTATGGATTGCTGCAGACCCTACAGCGTGCGGGAACGGATCATTCCTTCATTAAAAAGCAAGGGGCGCTAAATACCCATGACGAACAGGACGCAAAATTTTAGGAGACGTACGGTAAAGGTTAAGCTAACACTAACCTTGAGAAGTAAAAAATCTGATTCTCTGTGATAGTTTTTGTATCAAAAGAATATTCATATAATGGCTTGATCATGGTGGTGGTGGTGGTGGTCGGTGTGTGTGTGTGTGTGTGTGTGTGTGTGTGTGTGTGTGTGTGTGTGTGTGTGTGTGTGTGTGTGTGTGTGTGTGTGTGTGTGTGTGTGTGCGTGCGTGCGTGCGTGCGTGTAGTGGTTCAGGGTTTGTGTACGCAAAAGTATAGGTGCAAAACTGTGAGTATGACTGCATGTGCATGTGAGACTGTACAAGACTGTTGTGTGCACATGCGTGCATGAGTGTGTGCATATATGTGTGTGCGCATGCATGCACAAGTGCGCACAGGATATGCAAGCACATGTGTGACCATGTGAGACAAAGAGTGTGGGCATGCATGCGTTTGTACGTGTGTGCATAAGTGTGCATGTATGTATGCGCAGACATAATATGTGAGCCTATACTATTCACTATAATTATTTTTAACTGCTTACCTTTTCCGAAACAGCTGATCCTTATTCAAATGACGTTCTTCAAAAGTGATGTTGTCCCCTTGGCGATTTCCCAATCGCTGTCGTCGCACTTCTTCACCGACTGTAAGAAAGATGACAGCTGTAGGTTTCAGCAAGTCTGTGGGCCAGCAGTAGTCTTCATGATTACAAGGAGGCAGATCTTCCCAACTGGTCTCATTTGCTATGCCGTATGCTGCTGTGCTGTGCCAATATCTGTAAAGGAATGGTTGTCCGATAACCCTGAGGCTGTAGAGAGTGAGAATGTAGAGGCCCCAACTTTTCTGGGAGCCAGTATTATGAGGATGGTGTCCATTTCCTCTTCTTAGCTATTTTTACCTTCCCTGGCTTTAAGAAACTCAAGTACCGTTCATAACTAGGTAGACTGGAAGCAGCATGTATTGGAAGGCAAATGCTCTATCTCTGTGCCAACTAGGTAAAGATAAGGCTAATAGTAAAGACAAATGCTTCACCATAAGCTGTACATGCTGCACTGAGCAGGTAGGCTGATATAACTTTATAAATTTAAAATGCACTATATCAACACAATGGAGTTACAGTCAAAGGTGAGCAACCTTCCCCTGAAAGCGCACAATTTTGACCAAAGTGTAAAAAATTTTTTTCCAAAAATCGACCAAAATACCTCGGAAATGAAACAAACATCATTGAAAAATTATAATGAAAAATGAACTTTTTTCAGCAATTTCCTGACAGCTTTTTTTGTTATGAGTAATCCAAAAAAGTATCTGTAGGCTAAAAAACAAAAACTTTTTTTTTAATTGTAGGCCAAATTCATTTCTATAGCATACTTCAGCCTTCATGTTAATACCACTTCTATTGACATTTTCTGCTCCACTGGGAATCTGGTAATAAGAAAACAAAAAAACAACCACAAATCCACAATACAATGTGAAACTTTTGCCTGTGAGTTGCCATGTTGAAGTGCATGTTATTCTGAAGACCTAGTCGCAATGGATCAATTTAAACTGACATAAAGATGCTATCAAATAATAGGACAATAGTCAATGGGAAATAACTGTTACAAAATAGTCAGAGGGTCCCAGGAACAAGCTTACTGTCTTTTCAATGAAGAAAAAACATGAAAACATGTTAGACGCATGCATCTATCATGCTCTCAAGCAAAAATCAGGGCCGGAAAATGGTGTCTGAAAGACTACACTGAATTAATGTGTTGCACTGAGCTCAGGACATGACAATGTAATGATGACAGCACTCATTCTCAAAAGCTGAAATTAAGCATGAGCAAACAAGGAAAAGAAACAAGATATTTGCCCAGGCTTGCTTACGCTGCCCCAGTATACCCAACTGTAAAATAGATACCTGCCTTTCTTTAAAGAAAGATAAAACATCTAGGGAGAGAAGATGGGGGTAGGCCTACTACTCTCATACTACTGGCCTGACAGAAGTTGAGTTCTCCAACACCTTATTCTCCAATGATGGCTGAGGTTGTGGGAAAAACCTTTATTGTTCATTTAGTGTGCTGTATTGATTGCACATACTGTGTTGTACTGTACTACATACATAGCACTGCATCAATGTAACATGACTGTTAACCAAGCATATCATCATGTTACCGCACAGCACTACACAATTTGCAGATGATCTCAGAAGATAACACTCTATTTTTCTGTCTGTTGGCTTTCTTTTCATTCTTATCCATTACAGCAGATTTTTCAATGTATTTCTGACTCTAGCAACAGGAAAATATCTTCCGTTGCAACATGGAAGTCAAGTTCATTGACACTTATCATTAAATCTTTTGGGGTTCATTTTAACAAGAAAGTCAAAACTGAAGCATTCAGCTTTACCAGGGCAACATGTACCAGTATGTTAAGAAATTAGGCAATATCATTACCTGTCCATTACCACAGCTCTTGTTTGACATTCTATCGCAATCTGCTGTGCCACGATATAGTTTCCAAGGCTGTAATACGCACGACGCACAATCTCTGGCAGCTTGTCAAAGAATCGACGCAGTGGGAGGAGGCACGGAGGAGGAGTGCTGTAACGTGCAGCATCTAGCTTCTGCTCCAGAAACTCTGTCAGTGTTGTCTTTCCTGTGACAGAGACGTAAGCAAATTAATACTTCTTATATTTTAGTTCTTACTAAAACTTTTGAAGAACAAAAAAAACATGAAACGCAATACCAACATTCCCATCTTCCAGTCTAACTGCATGGGTTCAGGCGGGCTGTTTGGCTTGGGGGAAACTGAGCATGTGGCCTCTAGTTCATCCGGTTGTGAATGACTGCAAGTTGGTAACAGATCCTATTCAGGTTTGGGGAAGACAGAGCAACAATAGAGAGATGATGGTCACCACCTTCATAATGCTAGCCTGGGAAATGTTGAGGTCTTAGCACTTCGCTTCCCTACAACTTCAGGTTTTATCACTTTTTCCTTTAAAAAACATTATATTTATAACAGAATCGATATTAGCAGAGCTAACAGTAACACACACCCTCCCAGACACATGCACACAAAGGGCACATACTGTGCATACACACACTCAATCACACATATTAAAGGTACAGATTTTATTGTATAACTATAAACAAGGTGGTCCTGATCCTCTACCTCGCTGCTTTAAAGTTTCAGTTCTTTCGGGTTGGACAGGTCCATGTACCCATACCCATGTTGATGTTGATGTCATAATAGATTTATCATGTGAAATACGGGCTGCTCTCTCCATGGACAGCACATCATCATACTGCAGTGCTGCTAATTTTCTTTTCTGTAAAAGTTTATGTGGATATTTCTGTACATATAAACAAGTGAATTCTGCTACAGAATTTTGTATGCATGTGTGTATGTTTTGTGTATGCCTGAGTGTTCAATTAAATACATTTCAATATTTCTATTAATCCATACAGAAATTTATTTGCGTAGTGTGCGAATGTGTGTGTGTGTGTGTGTGTTAAGAGTATGAGTGAACACAACTGCAAGTGTGCATAGATGAGTGAGTGTGAGAACATTTATGTGTGTGCACTGTGAACATGTATAAAATTTTATAAATGTATGCATGTCTGCCTGCATGCAAGCATCTGTATGAGCATACATATGTGTATTCATGAGCATGTATGTGTCACTGTGTGTGTGTCTGCATGGATGTGTCTGTGCAGTTATTTGTCATTCTGTGTAGGTCTACCTGTGGCATCCATGCCCTCCACCACCACTAGGGGCTGTTTCATCATGGCCTCTAGCTGTGCCAATGTCTTTTGGTCAGCAAGCTTTTGTGCTGCAATGGCCAGCAGCTCTTGGACTTCACAGCATTCTTTGTACTGAAATATCACATATCAAACAGGAATAAGGATTTTCTTTTTTTTCCTTTGGTTTTTCTGCCTCATTTTCTGCACCATCTCTGTGTCACTGGCCCCACATCTCTACATCAGACTTCCATCTGCACCAGAAGAGTATGGCATGAAGAGCCACAGAATTAGGGATGATTTTTCAGTGTTAAGACGATACAATGAGAATGGAGATGACACTGATGATGCCAGAGAATTCTACTTTAGACTAACAACATGACAGGACTGTACTCCACACTTACTGTATACATACTGCCTCAAACAGCTCCTTCAGATACAGATGCTTTGGTCAGAAAATCTGAGCAATACCCAAATGATGCATCTATTATGTAGATCAGACTTGACTATATGTGGTCCCAGTCTTTCCAACAAGCCCATAGCATGCTCCAGTCTGGGAAGGCACAGGCTGACAATGAAAAATCCATAAGTTATGAACTGATGAGAGTGTGAATCCCCAGCCTTCATCATCAGCCAACTGCATCAATCATTTCACCATGGTGACTGGTGGGAATAAAGATTTTGCCAAGTCTAGCAACATATATACAATAAA
The DNA here is from genome assembly GCA_030674185.1 of Monoplex corrugatus. NCBI lineage: Eukaryota > Metazoa > Mollusca > Gastropoda > Littorinimorpha > Ranellidae > Monoplex > Monoplex corrugatus. Next base: position 57,930,957 of record JAPXFY010000016.1, on the reverse strand, counting down.
AATAATGAATGACAACAACACAGAGAAAACAAAAGAGAAAAATTGATTGCATCACTTTGTAAATATTGTCAGTTCAATTCTTCCATAGACAAAGTGTACACTAAATTTGTATGAAAAAAACAATGAAAAAAAAAAAGAAAGAAAGAAAAGAAAAAAAACACACACATGCACACAAAGTGATAATGCCAGCATATATTATACAAATTACAAGGATACACACAAATACATTTGATGGACAAATCTTTCTCTAATTAAATTACCTCATTTTCATGGAGATTTTAAATTAAAATGACTGAAATTTAAATTACTACAACAATCAGAAGAACTGCCTCTGCTGCTGTTACCATCAAATACTGAAAGTGAAATAGTGACTATCAGATTATAGATATACTGTCTATAGACAATAGGAGAAAGAAAGAAAAATGAAGAGGTCAATCACAGTGATGACTAATAAATTATGATTCAACAGTGATGTTGTTGATATGATGATGTTAATCACTTAATGGCAAACTAACAACCATAGTGATTCCACATCCTTAGTGATTCCACAAGATAAAATCACAAACCAAATTTAGAACTTGCACTGCTCTCTCGTAGTCATGGAACACCGGACTATTACGATTTTCCTCGAAAATCGGGGAGATTTTGGGGGTCTCGATACACTCAACCAGCGACGCCTTTGGTCTGTTAGTGTCATTGATCACAGACTTGCCATGATGACATTTCAGTTTCCATAGACCAGAAATCTTTTCCGTTTCTGTGTCTCTTTCGTACATCCACAGTGAACAATCGTTTCTCTGAGCATAGGAAAACAATGCGTCGTCTGCTGTTTTTGGCGCATCGTCTGCTTTGAATGCGTACAATTGTCTCCCCATAGGCCTAGTTGAAGACATTGGAAACATCTTGGCGCCAAGCACAAACTCGAAACAGGATAATTCATCTTGTTCAACCAAATTCCTGTACAGGTTCTGGGTAGACAGACAGGACCGAACATAGAAAGTACCTGGATCTTGCAGCGAATACCCCCCTGAACTGTGCCAGGATGATGACGGATCGACAATAAAGAAAGTACAGAAACGCGCAAGTACTGGACTGCGTTCTGTTGCTATGTGACCGGTCTCTTCCTTATTTCGTTCCTTCAAATAGACTGGTGTATGAGGAAAGCTCACATAAAACGTCTCATCACACGCCATTGTTTTTAGAAACCTCTGTAACGTGTCTGAATATGCCGTTTTCCTTGCGCAGGACTTTGCAGGTGCAATAATCGTCCACATAGGAAATACATTGAGAGTTACCCCTGTTAACCGTGACCTGACATGACCTATACAAATAGAAATCTGAGTAAAACTGTAAATAAAATTATTCACATCTGCAGACAATATATGGGTTGAATAGATGTCGGTATGCCCTGAAAAAGGTAAGGAAAAGAAATTTTAAAAAAAGGCCTGACGAAGAAGGTAGTGAAGGCTGGTCCATAATCGGGGCCATGTTTCGTCGATTATCATCGAGTTAGCCTACATATTCTGCAGATGCCCATGCTTCCCAAAGACAACAAACTCTACGCACCATAAAAAGACAACTTTTTAAAACAATGAAGTGAAAAACAGACAAATAAAAAGGTATACTTTGTACCTGCATGAACATGCAAACTAGTCCACGAAAAATGACTGTTAAGGACTGCATTTTGGAAGAGAAAGGCGTGTTGCGTAATTCCTGCTAGGCTATTCGTAAGATGATAAAAAGAATGGCACAGGAAGGAACTTTATAACGGAAATATAGTGTGTCTGTCCCACAGACATCCTATATATAAACTGTGCACGCCTGCCTGCGATCGTTGAGAATTGCAGTACTTTTTGTTTATTATGTAAAAACAAAGACCTCAGTTAATCACAAGACTTACTAGGCTCAGTCATAATGAAGATTTCTGTTTGTGTTTTGTGGGAATAATTCAGTGACTTAAAAATCGGCATTTGACACCATGTACATGAAATGGCAATTATCTTTATACTACCCCTTCACTTTCTCACATCCACTTCTACTGGGAAACTAGATGGAGGATGTCTTTCTACCCTGACAAGTGCCAAGCCCTCCATATCTCCAGGAAGAGAAACACACTAACTGGCACGTACCATCTCCATGGCCAAAACCTCAAAAGAGTAGAGGAGACAAAGTACCTGGGGGTCACCATCTCCCAAGACCTCAGCTGGGACACCCATATCTCCAACATGACAAACAGGGCAAACAAGACCTTAGGTTTTCTCAGGCGAAACCTGAGAGTGGGTTCCATCAACATCAAGGAAACAGCCTACAAAGCCCTGGTTCGTCCCACCCTAGAATATGCCTCACCAGTCTGGGACCCCTACACTACTAAAAACATTGAAAACATCGAGAAGGTCCAACGCCGTGCAGCTCGATGGGTTGTGAACCGCCACCGTCACACTTCAAGTGTCGATTCCATGCTGACACATTTACAGTGGTCCACCCTAGCAGACAGAAGAAGAATAGCAAGGCTGACCACCTTCTTCAAATACCATCGAGAAGAGGTCAGCATCAACACCCCATTCAGGCCCACACCAAACACCCCAGCACGGTCGACAAGACAGTCACACAGGGAGACGTATCTCCTCCCTGCCTGTAAAACGAACTACAGGAAATATTCATTCTTCCCGAGGACTGTCAGGGACTGGAACAGTCTACCCCCCGAGGTTATCTCTTCAGCCTCGGTGGAGTGTTTCAAGTCCCGAATCTGACCAGCCAGCCCCCCCTTTCCCCCATCCTCTACCACCACCCCACCCCCAAAGCCAGTTCTACATACCAGCGTCCTAGCCAGCGGAAACCCCAGTTTCTATACACATCAGAACCATCAAAACGATGATGGTGGAAGTTCCAAGAAAGAAGAAGAAGGTACTGACTCTAAATGGAATTATTTAATTCATAAGTGAACAAATATTACAGAATTTCTCAAAACGATCATCAGACAGTAAATGTACTTGCCTATTAACTTTGCACTCCCCGTCGAGTCGTACAGCGATATGAAAAACAAGCTTATCAATCAAATAAACAAGCCGTCTTACCTAAATTGTGATGCCGAGAACGAGCAGACCAGTCTTCTTAAGGTAGTGACGCGATGGGGCCAACCGCAGACACAGCGTGCACCGTCTGTGTTTAGGATGTCTGTGGTCTGTCCCTAGCTTCGTTGGTGGTGTTGTTGTGTTACTGTTGCTGTTGTTTTTCGTTGTTATTGTTGTTGTTGTTTAAGCTTGTGTGTCATAATCGCTGATGCGATGCGTCTGGTGTGTTGGCTAGTGACTGCGAGCTTGTTACCTCTTGCTTTCAGTACCACACTGCTGGTTAACACTGCTGCTCGCAGCTCTGTGAAAAGGAGAGCAGAGTGCGTAAGTCTCTCTTTGTCAGTACATAGGCTCTCCATCAGCAAGCCCAACGTTGTGCCTTCCTGTGGCGACATACAGTAACTGAGCATCTCACGGACTCATGGTAAACTCTCGAGGGACTCAGAGGAGGTGTGGCCCCCAGACATGCAGCACGCAGGCCCATTGGCATGTGGATGTGGGCACTAGGGCATGTCCACAAGCAAATGAAATCATGATAGGAAACACTTGGTTTGAACAATCTAACAGAAGAAAATGGACATGGATGAATCCAGGAGACAAGCACAAGAAATTAAGTTGATTACATGTAGATAAATAAAAGATTTAGATTTTTTTTTCACTGATAGCAAAAACATTACCAGACGCAGACTGCAACAGTGACCACAATCCTGTAATGGGATGATTTAGGCTGAAACTAACGAGAACAAACCAAATCAAAAACAACATCAAATTCATTATTGGATCTTAAAGACAGATGAATCAACTCGTGCAAAATTTAACGTATAATTATGTTCAAAACAAATTCGGTGCTCTGGAGGACGTTAGTGACATTGAAGAACAGTGGACAAAGTTGAGAAACTCGATGAATGAAGCTTGTGAAGAAATCGACAGAGTTGAAAGAAAAGCAAATAAGAACTGGATGAGAAAAGAATTCTAGACTTGAAAGAATGGTGAAAGGTAAAAGAAAAGAGGAAGAATAACAAAAAGATACACATGGAATTCAGGAATAGTGTAATAAGCTTGGCTAGAAACAAGGTGCAAAGAAAAAGAAGACCGACACAAACAGACTCTAAGTGTAAGTATAAAAACATTGTAAAAATTACCCACAGAAAACGACATGCACATCAAAACCAGCTGCTTAAAATCTAAAGATGTTACGATTATTATGAAAAAAGACAAAATATCAGAGAGATGGGAAGAACACATTAAAGATCTTTTGACGATGACAGAGAGGAGGAACACACTATAGGAAAAGACGCAGAAGGACATCAATAATGAAAGATGCAGTTGAAAAAAAAAAATGAAACCAGGAAAAGCTCCAGACCAGACAATATTACTACAGAGATGATTGAAAAAGTAACAGTCCTTTAAAATGAATTTATGACACTGGAAAATCCCTTAAGATCTATCAAATCAATTTCCATTGCACTCCAAAGAAAGCAGCGGCTATAGAATGCGAACTCCATCGTACAGTTAACTTCATGAGTCATGTGACAAAGATTCTGTTAAAATAGTCATGATCAGAAAAGGAACAAAATCAAAATCAAAATAGCAGAAGAACATGTGGATTTGTTGAAGAGAAAGAATCATTAATGCCGTATACATCAGAAAGATCAGTTGAGTTGAATAAGAGTTGTATTATTATGTTTTGGTTGATTGTACCAAGGGCTTTTGATCGGGTAAGACACGAAGAATTAATCAAGACCGTAAAGCTCAATATGATAGGAAAAGAGTTAAGAATAATAAATAATATGTAATGGAACAAACAGCAACAATGAGATTAGAAAATGATATAAGCTCTTCCAAAATATCAAAAGAAGGATTAGCAGGGTTGTGTCGCACCGACTTTTTTCACTTTACAGCAAAACCGTCATGAAAAACCTAGAAAAATGCCTGGGATAAAGATGGAGGGAAAAAATTGATAACAGTTTTCGTATGCAGATGAACTCACGTTTCTAATGCAGGAAATGAAAAAAGACTTAGAAAATCTTGCAATGTAATAGAAATAGAAAGCAGAAATAAAGGGCTAGAACGAAACAGCAAGAAGACTAAAGTAACGGTAATCATAAAAAACAAGAACTCCCCTCATGCACAATATACAGCAAATGGCACAACATGGAGACAATCTAATAACTGAATATCTGGGAACAGTCTTCACAGACGGTATATGCACATCAAAAATATCCAGCAGAATTGGCCAAGCTAAAGCAGCATTCAAAAAAAAAAAAAAACCAAACAAAGAAAAACGTTCTTACCAACAAATGCCTATCAATTAATTTTCAGGAAGATAATTCTTCAGTGTTATATAGAACCATATTTTACGGATGTGAAGTGTGGGACAGTCAACACGCAAAGCCAGAACAAGAATCGAGGCAGTTGAAATGTGGTTTCAAAAAGAATATTAAGAGTCCCATGGACAGCAAGGAAAACAAACAAGACAGTCTTAAAAGAGACAAACACAAAAAGAACATTAATGACGAAGATTGGGGAAAGGCAAAGAACTTTTATAGGACAGTTTATGAGACAAGAGAAATTTGAGTACCAGGAAAGCTGGAGGGAAAAAAGAGCATTACGGTACGTAGACCTAGGAGAAAACATTGGACGGATTTGCGGAGTGGCTGAGGACAGAGAGGGTGGGAGGTGTACTTGCAGCGACAAAAGAGATTCATGTGGAGGGCCATGATCGCCAACGCCATGCAGCAGGGTACATGATGATAATGATGACGACGACGATAATGATGATGGTAATGATGTTGATGATAATGATGATGTTGATGATCACATTTTAAACTTTGCTGTTGTCTTCATGATATATGTAATATCAGAAATGTGATATGTGCGTGGTTGCAATGTGCAACGTTTTATATTCAGAGTTTTTTGGTTTTGTTTTTTAGGTGCAGCTCTGCTTCACGAGGACGAAAGTTTAAAGAATGAATGAACAATGAGATGCTATTATGTTATTATCATTAAAAAAAATGTGTACATTTCTATGGCTTGGGATTGTGTGTGTGTGTGTTTTGTATGTGCGTGCGTGCGTGCATGCGCGCACGCGCATGTATATATGTGTATGTGTGTGGTGTGTATATGTGTGTGAGAGAGAGAGAGAGTGTGTGTGTGTATGTGTGTGTGTACGCGCGCGCGTGTGCATGTGTCTAGTTTGTGCGTGTGTGCATGTGTCTAGTTTGTGCGTGTCCCCGTCTGTGTGCGTCACAGCGTGTGTGTGTGCCACCGGCCTGTTTCTGTTTCTCTCACGCACTCACTTGCACATCACGCAAACATTCACACACACACACATGCGTGCATATCACACACGCATAGAAAAAACAACAACAGATAAACAAAAGAACAAACAAAGAATACACAGACGCGGTAAGCCGATCAAATATACCAATACCATATTGATTTAGCCAACAGTGGATAAATGACCAAATAAGCATTCAAAAATCAGGCAACAAGATCAGTAACATATATATATCGATAGAAACATAAATATGTGTGTACAGATGCGGACTCGACCAGCATCAAACTAACAAAGGAATAAATAAAGAGTCATCTTCCAATAAACCATGTATCAATCGAGGTGTGTACATTTTTAGTCCTACACGATACATCAAGCGACCCAATGATCTGCGTTCAATACCAAATTCAGATAACGCCCTGTGTTTCGATTTCTGTGGGCTCTGGATGAAGAATGCCTGAGCGACTTTCTCCTTTCCATGAACGGTCAGACACAAAAACGGTTTACAGGATCTTTAACGTGCGCACGTTATTGTTCTACTTGCGCATATAGACGGGTGGGATTCACTGAGGCATTAGCAGGTCTGCACATAATGCTAATCTCTGCCTCTGTTTCTCTCTGTCTCTGTCTGTCTGTCTGTATCTCTGATCAGCGTCACTTCTTTGGAGAGCTGATTGCCTGCACTGCCTTGGATATATGTCATTTCGCCATTCGTCGGGCTTCTCCAAGATGTAGAACACTTCTAAGCTATTCAGGCCGGTCCATTCTTTCACGTTTGCCATAAAGCTGGCGTTTGGTCTTCCACTCCATGTGTTGTCCGCCTTCTTTCCTTCAGTGACATTTTTCTTGTGTTTTGTTGCATGTTAAAAAAAAAGGGGTCATTTTCTTCTTCATTATGAAGCTGAGAAGTTGTCTTTCTACTGCTAGTTCTTTAAAGATACTTTGGTACTTTGGTTCGTTGTTCTGTCGTTGCAGTTGATCCTGGGCTTTCTTCTGTGGAACCATCAAATTCCTGCAGCATTGATCTTCTTAGTATCACTTTTTCTTGGTGTCCATCCCTCTGCCCCATTCGTCATAACATTTAGGAAATCAGAAAAAAGCTCACTCTTTATCCACCGGGTGGTACCGGGCAGAATTAAAATCAAACAAACAAACAAACAACAAACAAACAAGCAAGCAAACAAACTGGTGATGACAGTGACATGTATCACAAGGATTAGATCAATACAATACAATACAATACAATACAATACAACACAGTACAAGACAATCCAATGCGATACGATACACTACAATACGATACGATATAATACGATACAATACAATGCAACACGATACAATACAATACAATACAATACAATACAATACAATACAAGCAAATATAAAACACAACACAATCCCTTATTAAACATTGTATTCAAAGTGTGTTTGAGGTAACCATGTGTGTCGTAAAAAGAAAGACAGGAAAAAGTCTGCCACAAGTATGAGCATAATAACCAATATACAGGTATATGATAGCAGTAAGCGTGGTTACACAATGCATAGCATCATCAGAACAACACCAAGAGTGGCTGTGTCGATAAGATCGCAGAGTCGCGAACGGGCAGAACAAAAATGAAATAACAAAGGATACATTTCCTGCACGATTTAGATATCGGACTGTGCCCTTCAAAAGAAAAACACAAAGAAGAAGATCTACAGATACCTGGCAAGGAACAATAGGAAACCCTAAAATCCTTTAAAAAAAAAGTAATGAAAAAAAACAAAAACACTTGCGGTAATATACAGAGGCTGGTCGAGAACAAACTGGAGTGGAAAACATTCGTTGCTGTCCTACACCTCATCATTGGCAATGTGTAAGTAAAGGAAACATAACCACGTTTCTTTAATCCCCCCCCCCCCCAAAAAAAAAAGCAAAAACAGAAGACAAAACAAAATTAAACGAAACAAAAACAAACAAAACAAATCCCAACTTGTAAACACTCACAAACCTCAATGGTTTCACCTTTGGACTATATTGACTACAGTTCTCTCTCTCTCTCTCTCTCTCACACACACAAAACACACACACACACACACACACACACACACACACGCACGCATGCACGCACACACACACACACACACACACACACCACACACACACACACACACACACACACACACACACACACACACACAACATTGTACTGAAATAAGAAATTAGATCTCCGTCAAAGCCAGAGGCACAGAAAAATACGGACAGACAGACAAACAAACAGACTGACAGTCAGACAGACAGACAGACAGACAGACAAGCAGACAGACAGACAGGTAGTTAGACGACAGATTTATAGAATCACACGGTTTAATCATACAGGGTCACGGCCCCTCATAAATGGCGCAGAACAAAATGTCGTAAGTGGAAGCATGAATGATGCTCACGATAAGTCCTGTGCATTACGAAGTCACAATAGATGGCAATTAAAATCAACTTAAAATGCTAAAAATTAAACAAATAAATTCATAACTTCCTCACAATATTTTCTGACACAGAGCGAGCGACTGAGCGCGCGCGCTCAGTGCGTGCGAAAGAGAGAGAGAGAGAGAGAGAGGGGGGGGGGGGGCGGGAGGGAGAGACAGCGAACGGGAAAGCAGTTATACAGACAAGAAAGTGGACATTATATAGCTTACAACGTATTTCAGTTCATTTAAAAAGAGAAAAAAAACCCAGAAACGGTCACATAGAAAACAATTACATTATGTTTTCACAGGATGTATCACAGAAGCCCGTTACGTTTTAACCCTTTGAGTTTGACTCCCGCACCCTATCCACCAACTGCAAAAACTTAACCCTTTGACTCCTTGCAGGAAGCTGGCGGATAGGGTGAGGGAGTCAAAGGGTTAAAAGAAGCATATAACAATGGCTACGTACTTTTGCAGTGCCTCATCCCACGAGAGCTCTAAGGGCTTCACACACAAACACACACACACACACACACACACACACACACACACACACACAACACACACACATATACACACACACACATACACACACACACAGACACACACACACACATACACACACACATACACACACACACACACACACACCACTGAGCTAGGGCACACTCAAGCCTGTTCGACGAATGACCCCAGACCCAAATTGTCATTTTCTCTATCACACACACACAGGTTCTCTTTTTCAAAGTCACATCACATATTAACAGAAATATATAACGAGTTAACAGACACACATCACATGTTAGTAGACCACAGTTAAAAATATTGTATCACATTTCTTTAGAAATTTATCACATTTAACGGAAACGTATCACTAACTGAATGATATCACATCTGAAAGAAAAATGTCATATTTTATGGCACACATTCAATTTTATCACAGTCATATCACATCTTAACAGAATCATTACATTTTAACAAAAAGGTACTACATTATAGCAGAAATATATTACAATGTGACGTCAGTAAGCTGACAGTCATTCAGCCTACAAAAAAGATAATTCATTATAACAAAGATATATCACAATTTGACGTCAGCAACCTGGCAGTCATTCGGCCTAACACACACACACAACCCCCCCCCCCCCATACACACACTTGGCTACGACTACCGTCAGTATCAGTGCCGACGATGAAGTTCAGGCAAACTGTTTTTACAAATTATCACAGTCTTGTTTGGTGCAAATAATCTGTTGCAAAATAAAGTCGCAGAGACAGCGCCACAAAGATAGTATATTCAACTAGAACATCTTATTATTATTCTAATTCCACTGGTCTCTTCCGTCAGGTGTTTTCCTTCTGCGTCGACTTCCCCTCGCGAATGATGTTAGAACTCTGAAAACAAAATAATATTCCAATGGTGAGTCGAACACGTTTGTTTACGACCTCTCTCTCTCTCTCTCTCCTCTCACTCTCTCTCACTCTCTCTCTCTCTAACTCTCTCTCTCACTCTCTCTCACTCACTCTCTCTCTCTCAAACTCTCTCCTAACTCTCTCTCTCTCTCTCACACACACTCTCTCTCACTCACCCTCTCTCTGTCTCTCTCTGTCGCGCAATAACAAACAGAAACAAACCAGAAACATACTCTCATGCGAGGAAACATTCACATTTTCTGGAAACTGTGAACACATGCATTTCAGGAGACATGACAGACAACAGTGACGAGGCCAACATTTGGAATGACATATTGCCTACATCGCAGTCGCTAAAAATTGTTCAGAATGCAAAGGAAGATGGAGTACACTTTCTGCTTTGTCTTCTTCTCCTCCTTCATTTTGTTTTCTTTTAAATTTTTTTCATTTTCTAAATTTTATGAAAACCCACATCGTTTGTTCTTGAGTAAGTGTGCTTATGGCAATTCAAATCAAACAATACTGAGAGACCTTTATGTCAAGCTACCAAATTACAAGCAAATATGCCTGGAAAGTATTGATCGTAGTCATGCTTCATATTCATGACAGTTATATGCACATATCTGTGGTATCACCACACTGTTTAGAATTGGTTGTCTCATCTGAATTATATTACTGTTTTGTAAAGTATCATGTCTCTCCCTTTAGAAACGGCTGTGGCCCATGCCTAGATATATTCTATGTCCGTTTCATAGAACAAACAGCATAGTTATTACGAAACGTTGTGGTTTAGAAACACACTGCTGGGAGTATAGTCCCAGCATCAGTATCATTGACAGTGCATTTATTACTCGTAGCTGTTGAGTTCTGTTATTTCTGAGGCCTTTTGCCGCCGGAAACTGTAGGTTCTACTAAGGAAAAGAAAACAATAAACGAAACCAAGGAGGCTTTAATTAAGTGATCTGCGACTGTGTTGAAACCTTTTTAAAATTTTTTATTGCTGAACATTATTACAATATCATTGACAAAACTGTACAAGATTTATGTACAATGGATGGGGCAAAACTCATATACATACGTCATATCTACTAGTCTGTTGTATGTTTTTTAAACAATATAAAGTCATTTAATTCATACAGTTTTAGATTTTAGTTGTTGTTGTTGCTATTTGTTTGTTTGTTGTTGTTTTTTAAATTTATTTGTATTCGTTTTCAGCAAAATTTAATGATAAACATATTAGCAAAGCAATATCATTTGTATCAGAGTTAAAGTTTAAAATGCACGCGAAACGCTCACATCTTCAACAAAGGTTCTATGTGCATGAATTTACAGTCACTATCAATTACATGTAAGACAAATAGTCAAATATAAACAGACAGGTCATATAGAAACCATGAATACATCTCGTAAAGAACAAAAAGTCACATCAAACTTGACTGTGGTTGAAACTTTTCTCCCGTATTCGATAGCATTCAGCACACGTTTACTTGATCTTTCGTTGAACTACTTTGTTGAAAAAATGGACAACAAAGAGCAGCAGTTTCGAAATGTTGGTTACAAGAAAAATCGTTTCTTAATATCGAAAGTTGACCCAACAGAACACCTTGGATACATTGAAACACACACACACACACACACACACGCACACACACACACACACACACACACACACACACACACACATACAGACGGACACACACACACACACACACACACACACACACACACACACAACATACATACATACAGACGGACACACACACACACACACACACACACACAACACACAACACACACACACACACACACACATACATACATACATACAGACGGACACACACACACACACACACACACACACACACACACACACACACCACACACACACACACACACACACACACACACACACACACAACACACACACACACACACCACACACACACACACACACACACACACACACACACACACATCACTGCACCTGAAGTGGGCGTTGACGTAAGAAAAGTCCACATAAACTCTAAATCAAAACGTGACTGGCCCTGTGAACAGTGATGTACTGTTCAATAAAAAAAGTAAAAGGCCTGGGAATTCATTATCCAAACACTGTCAGATTCTCAAGTGGCAATGAATGAAAGGGATAGGGTGTGGACGTCCTCTAAAACCAATCTGAACCAGTTCCATTCCTCTCCAAACTAATTTACAGCCTCTCTTCTCTGAGTTTCTTTTCATTGTTGCGGTAGTCAAGATCTCAAACAATGCCACAAATCTAAGGCGTGGGAAAATGTTGGTGGAGTGGTATGATGTATGTATTTTCATTCTTCAAACAATCTGTCCCCCTCACTGCCTCTAGTCCAATCTATTGCCCGCCATCCATTCCCCTGACTTTATGTCCTAACACCCCCCCCCCCCCACATACACACACACTAAATGATTCACAATTAGATACTGAATTGAAAATACATCTGTTAAAATGTTTGACTTCTTATCTCCTAAGGTACGTCTTCCTATCATAAATATCAGTAAGTAGTAAGTAGGCTACACCTCCGTATCACTATAGTGCCAAGAAGAAAACATCTTTCAAACAGTATTTCGTTTTTTACATTAATGTACGATAACGGTTAAACACGTTAACGTATGTAGACAGGTTAAACTGATGCAAATGAACTGTAGATCAACTGAAAATGGGCTCTGTTATAAAGTCACAATCGTTGTGATAGTTTCGCTCAAACTGACAGGATCAAGCATTAAAGTAATCAGAAAAGAGAACTGATGTTAATGGAAACCAATAAAAACAACAACAACAACAACAACAAACAAACAAAAAGTAAACAAACAAAATACCCTTCCAAAACAAAACACCCCCCAGAAACAAAACAAAAAAAAACAAAACAAAAAAAAAGAAAAACTGCACACACATCGTGCAATAGAATTGCGTCATATTCAATAATGATTATGACCATATATTGATCTTTATTCTATCTTTATTTTAACTTATTTTATTTTATTTTTATTCTCCTATTTTTGCTATCCAAAGTATAGTGATGAATTGATACGTAACAAATCACACACACACACACACACACACACACGCACACACACACACACACACACACACACACACACACACACACGCACGCACACACACACATACCTACACACACATACACACACATGCACACACCACACACACACACACACACACACACACACACACACACACACAACACACACAAGCACGTACACATACAGAGGAAATTCTGTTTATTCACTTTGTGCTAATACTCTCGTAAATTACAGTCATGTTTTTGGGTAGGGCTTAGCTGATTTTACATTCAGCATTTGCGTTTATTGCACTTGTAAATCATATGACGAAAGCTCTCTTTGAAAAGTTGTTTTACTACTGTGGCCTTTAAATACTGCTCTCTTGCAATTTCAGATAGCCTGGATAAACACAGCAGTAAGCACAAAATTAATGTCAGCTTTGCTGTGAACTGTCCGTGTGTGTCTTTCTGACAGGGCAACAACTCTTTGCTGACCTATCTCTGTCTACGGACGCGATAGTCGAGTGGTTAAGACACTGGTCCTCGAGTTGAAAGGTTTAGGTTTGAAATCACTTGGATACCGCCTAGTGATAAAGAATGGAGATTTTCTCGATTACCTAGATGCAGATCTGACAGTGCCCGAACACCTTTCGTGTGTATACATACACACACGCAAACCAAGAAATACCGAGATTCTGTGGGCCAAGATAGTATTTAGTGGCTTTATGATAACACGAAAACATCCAGCACATACCCGAAAACGGAGTATGACTGACTTAACCCTTTGACTCCTGCACCCTATCCACCAGCTGCAAAAACTTGACCCCCTGATTTCCTCACCCTATCCACCAGCTTCCTGCAGGAAGCTGGCGGATAGGGTGAGGGAATCAGAGGGTCAAGTTTTTGCTTTGCTAGCATGGTTGGCAATACAGGATGCTAGTGGAAAGGATGTGAGAGTCAAAGGGTTAACGGAGCGGCGAAAAGACAGCTACACACGTAAAAACGTACAAGCCCTTTCGCATGCGAGTGGGAGATGCAACCCACGAACGGAAAAAAACAACAACAACAAAGAAACAAAGAAACAAACAAATACAACCACTTCTTTCTACGCCCTCCTCTTCACCACACTCTTGCATTAGTTTACATAGCCAAACTCCATTTTTGGGTCAGAGGGAAAATCTGAAAATGTGAAAAAATCTTTGAGGAGCAATTTTTTTTAGCCATCTGTTAACGGATTTCATTATCACTATTCTATATGAAAGTTGGCTGGGTAATAGAAACGTTACAAACTATTTTATCGAGTGAGTTTCATTGTCAAGAATGAATACCTGACTGACCCTGTTCATTCTTGGGGAAGGAAAAGCAGTGAGACAGAGGGAGAGAGAGAGTGAGAGAGGGAGAGAAAGAGCGAGAGAGAGAGCGAGAGAGAGAGAGAGAGAGAGAGAGAGAGAGAGAGAGAGAGAGAGAGAGAGAGAGAGAGAGAGAGAGAGAGAGAGAGGAAATAGACCGGGCTTTAATAATGTTGGCAATGAGAAAAGTTGACTATCTACCACTTAAATCTCCCACAATTTGTGCACAATGGGTCACCTTAAGCACTTCTTATCTTTAAAACAGCTCCAATGTAATTTGGGTTGTGTAAGTCTAAGAATGCATTTACCCAGACAAAGAAAATATGGATTGATTTCTTTCTTTCTTTTTGTTCTTTTTTTCTCTTCTTCTTTCTTTAGAGACTAAAACACCATGGCTTTGATCTTAGAAAAAATGTTTTAAGTCTTTTCTTTCTTTCTTTTTGTGTTTATTTGTCTATCAAAGTTTTTTTTTCTAATTTATGTATCTATTCATCTGTTTCTGTTTTGTTTATTCGTAGGGAATCACTTTTTCCTAATTCATGTATTTATTCATCTGTTTCTGTTTTGTTTATTTGTAGGGAGATTACTTTTTCCTAATTTATGTATTTATTTATATGTCTGTTTTGCTTATTTGTAGGGAGATCACTTTTTCCTAATTTATGTATTTATTCATCTGTTTCTGTTCTATTTGTAGGGAGATTACTTTTTCCTAATTTATGTATTTATATATCTGTTTCTGTTTTGTTTATTTGTAGAGAGATTACTTTTTTCCATAATCTATGTATCTATTTATCTGTTTCTGTTTTGTTTATTTGTAGGGAGACCATACTTTCGTTCTTCCTTTTTCCCCTGTATCTTCTACTGAGGATGTACTCACCCAGACGAAGAAAGTGCCAGCGCCTGCTGAGGCCTGTCTGACAGTGCTCTTGTTGCAGGTCTTCAGTTGTGTCTCTGCTCGGTTCATTCTGTAGGTCTTCATGTGTACCAGGTCAAACTCCTTGATGCGTCGGATGATGCTGTCTCGACCCTGTCGCCTCAACAGGGCTTGGATGTATTGCCATTCCTGTCAACAACACAATAACACGATTTCCTTCTACTTTGTTTTGGCTTGTTTGGCTGGTTGCATTTTGTTGTTGTTTATTTTTCAACCCTTTGACTCCCGCATCCTATCCACCAACAGCAAAAATATTAACCCTTTGATTGCCTCACCCTATCCACCAGCTTCCTGCAGGAAGCTGATGGACAGAGTAAGGGAATCAAAGGGTTGTTTTTGCTTTACTAGCACGGTTGACAATGCAGGATGCTAGAAGACAGGGTGCGGGAGTCAAAGGGTTAAGGAAAAATTATTTAATCTTGACACGGAGGGATGCGCATGTGTCTGAAATAGGGCTTGCGAATCTATGAACAAAATGAGTCAGTAAAGAAGATTCTGCAGCTGTTTGTAGACGGATGTCCAGCTAGCGATTTAGCAGACAGCTAGTCTGCCTTAACTGACTGTCTGTTGTGCAACCGGTCCCAGGTCACCAAGTTTGGCTTATAGATTCCTTGCAGTTAGTAGTCACGAATGCATGTTTTACTGTCTTTGCGACACGATTTGAGTCAAATCTGAGTTGTACATTTAATGCTGTTAGGATGCTTGTCTCAGACGAACACCAAAAAACATCGGAAACCACTTGATATTTAAAAGTGAGATAATAATAATAATAATAATGTGCACTTATTAAGCGCCTTTTCACCCGAAGGTGCCCAGGGCGCTTTACAAACAATTCAATACAGAACAAAAATGACAATTACATCAAGAATATATACAAATGCAAAAATCAAACACACTCACCCACACACCCAAACACACACACACACACCCACGCACACACACACACACACACACACACACACACACACACACACACACACACACACACACACACACACACACACACACACACACGCACAAACTTATGCTGTCAGAAGGAATTATCAAAAATACAGAAAGTTGAGATTAAGCAGAGCAGGTTCACGCAAATAGATGAGTTTTCAGGGCCGACTTCAAAGTAACTTTGGAATCAGCGAAGCGAACTGTTTGTGGCAGACTGT
The DNA here is from genome assembly GCA_030674185.1 of Monoplex corrugatus. Lineage (NCBI taxonomy): Eukaryota > Metazoa > Mollusca > Gastropoda > Littorinimorpha > Ranellidae > Monoplex > Monoplex corrugatus. The sequence goes on along the minus strand of JAPXFY010000016.1, from coordinate 57,914,261 downwards.
TCCAGACTGAAGGACCGTTATAATGAAAGGCTCGCTGGCCAAAGGTTTTGGTTCTGATCTTTGGAATACAAAGGATGCGTGTGTCTGCGGAGGAACGGAGCTCTCTTGACGGTGTATAGAGCTGTAAGAGAGAGGACAGGTAAGAGGGACAGGAGGAAGTGACACAGTTATAACAGAGAGTGGAGATTTTGAACTGAATCCTCGCATTTACGGGAAGCCAGTGTAGAGTTCTGAGTAAGGGCTGAACATGATCTTTCTTGGACGCTTTCAAAATTAACCTGGCTGCTGCATTTTGAACTTTCTGAAGTTTCTCTAGCAAATAATGTGGGCAACCAGACAAGAGAGAATTGCAGTAGTCAATGCGTGACAAAACAAACGCACAAACAAGGACTTTTGTAGCATCAACTGTGAGAAAGTGACGGATTGAAGCAATACGTCTCAGCTCAAAGTATGCAGACCTGCATGTATTTGTCACATGCAGGTTCATGGACAAAGTACTGTCTAGGTAGACACCTAGGTTCTTAACACTAGATGAAAACTGAATGTGGCTCCCACAAATGTCTATAGATAGCGGAAGTACCTGAGAACTAGATACTCTGTTTGAAGCGACAAGCATGGCTTCCGTCTTACCATCATTAAGCTGCAGTCTATTGGCAGTCATCCACTGCTTCACTTCAGAAACGCACTCCCGAAGGCTCCGAAAGGCAGACTCGACCTCATCCGGCGGACTAGAAACTTGGAGCTGCGAATCATCGGCATAAGACTCAAAGGACACAGGAAAACGTTCGATTACATCTGAAAGTGGTTGTGTGTAAAGAATAAAGAGCACAGGACCAAGAACAGACCCTTGTGGTACACCAAACCGAAGAGTAGTAGGTTCCGATGATAGACCGTTCACTGATACACGCTGTGTCCTATCAGAAAGATATGACCGAAACCAAGAGAGAACAATATCCCTAACGCCGAAGACAGACTGAAGCCGATGAAGTAAAATTTCATGATCTATCGTATCAAAAGCCGCCGATAGGTCTAACAAAGCGAGGACTGAGATCTTGCCGTCATCCAGAGCCATCAGCAGATCGTTTACAACTTTTACTAAAACAGTTTCGGTGCTGTGACCGGGACGATAAGCCGACTGATGAACACTAAGAAGATTGTGCAAGTTGAGATGTTCTAACAACTGGGATAAAACAATCTTCTCTACAACCTTTGACAAAAATGGAAGGTTGCTGACTGGCCGATAGCTTGACAGGTTGTTGCAATCAAGGGTAGGTTTCTTTATCAAAGGTCTAACAACGGCAGTTTTGAACACAGATGGAAAAATGCCAGTCGACAATGAATCGTTGATAACTTTGGTCAGCGTAGGCAACAAAACATCTAAACATTCGTACAACAAGGGAGTAGGCAGGGGGTCCAGTTCACATGTCTTTGGAACAGTTTTTGTCAGTATTTTCTGAACGTCATCTGAAGACACAGGCCTGAAAGAAGAAAAACAAGTACCATGAAAAACATCAGAATCACTATCAGTCACAACAGGCATAGAACTCTGGCGATCAAGATTGTCACGGATTTTTGATATTTTCTCCGTGAAAAACTGAGCAAAACGGTCTGGAAGCTGGGCTGGCGGGAAGATGCTGGGTAGAGGAGAAGGAGTGTTCCTGGCAGCCAGTGCGTTGGTGATATTGAAGAGTTGTTTGGTGGTAGAGCTCTCCACCACCCTGAAGCTGTAGAACGCTGTTTTTGCAGCGTGCACAAGTCGATTAACAAAGTTTTTGGCGGCCGTGAAGATCTGCTTGTGTATGGTGAGGCGAGAGGACAACCACTGTCGTTCAGCCCGGCGACGCTCTCTCTTAGCAGCCAGAAGCTGATCACTGATGGCGTTGAACCACGGAGTTGATTTACGAACAGTCACTTTCCGACGTGAGGAAGGAGCATGGTGATCCAGCACTGAAGTCAGGGAGGCGTTGAGCTGCTCAGCAGAAAGGTCTGGGCATGACTTGAGATGATCATGTAAGTCAGCTTTAAAGGCAAGTCTATCTATTGCTTTAATGTTGCGAGTTTGTGTAAACACGGGCGGATTAGGTGGCACCATCACATCAAGATAGGCCACAACACAGAAGTGGTCCGATTCCAGGGCATGTGAAACGTGTGTAGAACGATGAATGTTGTCGTCAGGGCGGTGCATGATCCAATCAAGGATGTGACCATGTTGATGAGTTGGGCCGTCAACAGACTGAGACAGGCCAAATACTGTCATGAGATCAGTTAGTTTTGAAGTATTTGAGTCACTGGGGCGATCAAAATAGAAATTAAAATCGCCAAGGATAATCATGTTGCCAGAAAGGGTGTTGCAGTGTTCCAGCAGGGAAGGAAAGTGCTCAAAGAACATGGAGTCTGTCAGTTTATTTTTCTTGCTTGGGGGAGGACGATATATGCAAACAAAGTGCACAGGTTTGGATGGAAGAGCCAAAGACATTTTCATCACCTCAAACGAGGCATGCTCAAAGTCAAAGTCAGTAATGAATGAGGTGTGTGGCAGGAGATCGTTCCTCACAATGACGGCAATGCCGCCACCACGAGTAGGGCGAGGGAAAGACTTCACACTGAAGTTAGCAGGGGCGAGATCGGCACATTTTGCCTCGTCACCCGCCGATTTGAGCCATGTTTCTGTTAAAAACAGAATATCAATGTCATTGTCAATGATGAACGCGGAAATTTCAGTTCTTTTTTCCGGGGAGGACACAGAGCGAGCGTTGAACAACGCAACACACAGACTGTCAGTTTTTCGATGTTGCAGGGGGAGGGAGAGGGAGGGCGAGTGTGCACTGAGAACGTATATCAGATTTTCCTTATTCACAGAACGTGAAACATCGCTGGGTAGAAAGTTTGGAGCGTGTTTGCCGAGTCCGGTAACCACAGATATTTGTCTCTGCTTTATACACCCCGCACGTCGCGTGCGTTTACGGGGTAGGTCATAGCCGATGTTGAAGTGTCGCAAGCGACGGGTCAGGTCAGAGGTCAACGGGGATTCTCGAACCGAAAGAAGCTGGCTGCGTGTGTTGGTCGCTGACGGTGGGTCGTAAATCACTTGGCACAGCCGGTGTTCTCGTGAGTGATGCACGGGGGGAAGGCAACAGGACCGATTTAATGGCGGGCAGTTCAAATTCAACACCATCGTCCTAGCGCAAATATAAATGCAAAATAAAGCCAATCTGATGGAAATTGGCGCACAAAACCACCACCACAACAAACACCGATCCATCATGAAATCACTGCACAACTTTCACATCAAAACACAACGTAATTACGACACAGCAGACAAAACATCGGAGAGCAGATGCACTCAGCCTGCGAGGCGTGCGACCTTAACCCTTCTTGTGTAAAACGTGTTAAAGAAACGCAAAATGACAGATCATTCGTATAGTATGACCATCTTAGTTAATTCCCTCTTTTCTTTATTTCTTTGTTTCTTTCTATCTTGGTATCTGTGTTTTTTGGTCTTCTATCTGTCGTTGTTTCCTTCTTTCTTTTCAAAACTCCTTCTTATCTCGGATAAAGCTTTCACAACGCCGCTATCTGAATA